>JBAIZL010000001.1:81443982-82038982 GCA_036971475.1 Prosapia bicincta | reverse complement strand
CGGAAATAACGATAATATTATTAATAGGCCATCTCAAATCTAATAAAACCTTTCAAGTCATGTAAAAAAATTGCCTTCGAGATGAGTTACTGATGTATTTTCTTTGCATTATATATTTATTTGATAATTTTATACCGTTTGTTTACTATATATGATATAAACAAGCTGTCTCTCACAGGGCTAATTTACTAAAAGAGTATTTTAGGACAAAATGCATAGAAGTGTGTGAGAATATCAAATCATACAGGTATATCAATGACAGGTATGGGTTTGAAGATTATTTTATTAGTTGAAAAAAAATGGTCTTAAGCAATGCAATATTTAACAATTCCTAATAAGAGAACTAAAGAGTTTTCCA
This sequence comes from Prosapia bicincta, assembly GCA_036971475.1. Classification (NCBI taxonomy): domain Eukaryota; kingdom Metazoa; phylum Arthropoda; class Insecta; order Hemiptera; family Cercopidae; genus Prosapia; species Prosapia bicincta. The sequence continues at coordinate 82,038,624 of JBAIZL010000001.1, read as the reverse complement.
TATTACATCTTTACATGCATCGCAATATCGTCAAAGAGAAAATTTTGAAGTCCGCCTGAATGATAGAAAAGCGAAATTTCTTATTGGAAGACTGGTGTTAAAATCTTCCTATCAGAAGCAATTGTGTGCATTATACTTTTAAGAACTGCCTATAACAACAGCAACCACTGAGAGATCGGCATATCAAGACATATTTATGACCAAAGATGGGGTAGAAGAGGCAGTTCTTCATGCACATTAAGACACTCTGAACAACTTAGATCTTAGGCCTGTAGTTAATGCTTTATAACAGGGGTCCTCACTAGGAATACTTTGAGAGCCAAAAATTTTGCATACAATTTTCCTGAGGGCCGCAAGTACAAGACATAACTGACAAACAATATGATTATAACATACGTTTATTACATTACCAACCTAAATAAACTGTTTTGCGCATAAAAAAGTTTGAAAATGTTTTTTTTTACTTAGTTAATTCTTTGATGTTGATGGGCGAAATCTTTCACAGTCCTCTAATATGGCATCTATGTTGGCAGGTTGGGAAGAAACTGAAATTCTTAAAATGTTCGCAACATTCTCACTTGTTAGCCTAGATCTGTACTGTACAAACTTCAGCTTACTGAATTTAGATTCACAGACATAAGTAGATGAAAAACACGCAATATTTTCTGAGCACATTCAAGTAAGTTAGGAAATTTGTCCTTTTCAACAACCCTCCAAAACTCATAGTGAGCTTTATTCTTCATCTTTTCTTCAAAAATACTTTTGAGTTCCGTATCGTTCTGAAGATAGATTAATTTATTTTTCAAATCCCTATCTTCATATCCAAAAAGAGAAAAATGAGCTACATTACCTGGTTTCATTGCCTATAGATTTTCTACCAAGCGAAATGGTTCTTGATACTCCCTGAAGTCACTAAACCTCTGAGACATTTCTTCCTTGAGGTCTTTCAACAGTTTTAGTAAATCGCAGTTTTTAACTTCAGTAGTTTGAGTAATTAATTAAGTTTAGTAAACGGCAGATTTTCAAAACACTCAGTAAATAAATATAATATTTATTTAAGTTATAAAATATTTTGACTTCAATCCTAACCGTCTAAGGGCCGCAAAAAATCGTCCTGAGGGCCGCGTAGTGAGGATGCCTGCTTTATAATAACCAAGCACGATGATTAACATTGACTCTCTTCTGAAGACAATTTGAGTATTTTAAAAAAAACAGCTTCTAATATTATACATGATTGTTATTACTTTTTAAAATCACATAATTTCCAAGTTTATATTTAGTTATAGATTATTAAGACATAAAACAATACTTTTTGGTAACAACTTATGTAGTATAAACGTTTTGTTAAAATAAAACATTTCTTTTGTAAAAATATTTTATTGAACTGTTTTTTGTAATAACTTTTACACAATGACAAATAAAATTTGGTAGACATCGTGATTTTAGTGAAGTTCGATAAATAGAATTTCTGAGTGTATTGTTCTTATTAATTCATTTTTATTAACATTTTACATAGTTATTTCCCATTGTAGGTTAAAACTGTATTTATGTTAATCAATTTTTCTCTAAAACCCTTATGATTAGGAGCCAGGAAGGTCTTAAACTATGTAATTAAATTAATGAATGTTATTTAATAACAATATTGGTACAATACACGCTATTTCATGGATACTTTCGTTTTAATGGCTTAGACTTTAGTAAAATATTGTTGTAAACAGTAATAATTATTCATTATATACACTACATTAGAAGGATCTACACAGTTCTTTTATGTGTCTTAAATTCAATTTTTAAGATTCTTAAAATCTCTGATTTGGTGTGTATCTCAGAAATGCCCCCCTCGGACAATAGAGTACTTCTCCAATATTTCATATAATCTGGTATCCCAGACTGTGAGTCAACACGTGTTAATGTTTATCCAGTCTACTGAACGTGACTCTAATCGGTATTAATTGAGGCAATAAAAGTATTTGTGGTCAGTTTTAAAATTTCACCGACTGGCCTTATCTGTTACGGGAGATAAGTGCGCTCTCATTTCAAGAATTCAACCTGCCTGTACATTACATGTGTTAGGGACAATCCCTAAACTACGTAACGCTAATGGATTATTTTTAAACCCCTCCCCTCCTCTGTAACGAACCGGTAACAGTAGTAACCCTTCATAATTACGTAATGTAGTATTATCCCTCCTTATTTATTGAGTGAATGATTTTGAGTGGCGAATTTGTAGGCCAATAAAGAAGTAGGCCTATTTTTGCCTACGAAGTAGTACGTCAATTTTGCCAATAAATATTACGATATTAATATAATGAAAAATAAAAAGAATTGTATTAAACAAATAAAACAGAAATAAAAAAAACTATTTTATTAAATATGTGACCTCATGAGTACTTAAGAATAAACAGAAATTATAAAATCAAAATAATTTTTAGGTTATGTATAAGGACAAGACAATATTATTTTAAAATAAATTGAAAATATTGTTTAATAATAATATGACTTGAATGAATTTAAACGCAGAGTGATCAACCCATTTTTGTAACATTGTCTAAAGAAGTTTCTTGAAGTAATCATCTTGAATTCACTGATTAAACTAAATTTAAACTACAGTAAACTCCCGATTATCCGTGGAATAGGGTGGCCCGGCAACGCCGGATAACGAATTCCCCGGATAATCCGCTATGAACAAAGAATACGCAAAACGATCGATAATCGATTATTATACAATAAGTTACACAAATAATGACCCCGGTTAATGCAATTCATAAATAATCTTCAGAGGACAAAATAAATACAGAAAATAATTTAAAATGTCGATGTATTTGACGGATTATAACACGTACATTTATATGTCTAACTATTTACAATACGTACATAAGTATATGTCAAAAGTAAGTATGTATGTACATATGTAATTTCCATAATACTTTCACTTTTTAACAAAAAAATCTGTTACTTTCGTCTGTTTTTTCGTGAGCATTGATTTAGCTTTAATGTGCGATCTAAATTTCTTGAGAACCATTTTGTCGCACAGTGTTTACTTTTGTCACAAAGCCATAAAGATCGATAATGTATATGACAGACATGGATAAGCATATTTCACTTCCTAGACTATTTATAGCCGAGATTAGCTGACATTTGTTTACAATCTTATGATACACATTAGGTTTTTGTTCGTCCTAGCATTTTCTCATTGTCTCTTATATACAGTAGTCTGCTCGCCCCTTTTATTTCGCTGGCTCGCGTCGGGATGCTTCCCTTTCAATGTAAAAATTATTACGTACATATTTTCATATCAATTCCCTTCATCTTAACTTCTAATAAGCCTTATATGTATTTACGCCGTAATTCACCGTTTGGAAATTTAAACACATGAATCTGATTGGAATAAAAATTGGATATTTGTAAAACAATGGCAGACCCCGGATAATCCGCAAACCGGTTAATCCGCCCACGGATAATCGGGAATTTACTGTACTTAACTAAATGAATACGTAATTGCTTACTTGCTGACGCGTTTCAAAACGTTCGTTCCTTTTACGAAGCTAACCCTCTACTAGCGGCATTTGGCTCTTTACAAACGGTATGCCAGGGTTGGATTTATGACAGTGGGTGAGTTGTCGGTGTCTTGTGTGATGTATTGGAAGAGGCTATTTGCTTCAAAGTGTGTGTGTGGTCAGGGAAAACATATTAAATGACCACACACACTTTGAAGCAAATAGCCTATTCCAATACATCACACAAAACCACAACTCACCCACTGTCATAAATCCAACCTGTCATACCGTTTGTAAAGAGCCAAATGCCGCTAGTAGATGGTTAGCTTCGTAAAAGGAACGAACGTTTTGAAACGCGTCAGCAAGTAAGCAATTACGTATTCACTTAGTTAAGTAGTTTAAATTTACTTTATTGTCTAAAGTCTATTCATCTTCCAACGGAGAAGTCATGAATGCGGCGATAAACAACTTGGTGCGAGATCCAGAAAAAAAAAAAAAAAAAAAAAATATATATATATATACATAATAAGCTTAGTTTTAAAATAAAACAAACTCTACACATTGTTTACAAATACTACAAATTTAAAAAACTTACAAATAATCTAGGTTTATGCCGTGTTCGGGCCAGGGAACTCAGTAATCCACCAAACTCGGCCAAACGGCGTAATACAAATTTTGTACCTCTCATGAGGAGTCATAACCGAGTGTGACCAAGTTTCAGTGTAGACTACTGAGTTCACTGGTTTAGCCTGAAGAGATGTTGCCATCGAATTAAACAAATATTGTTTCTTTAAAAAATGTTACTGGTAACAACTGGCGCTCTAGCTGATACACGAAGACCGCGGTGCATGTTTGTACAGGAAAAACCCGCCTGATCTTCGTACTGTGTACTGAAGCGATACCACGCTCGAGGTTACGGTTCTTCACATTTTTCTCCAAATGCTCATAACTAGGATATTTTAATACAGTACTTTAAAAACACATTGGTTTTTGTAAATAGATTTTGAGTTCATTATTGGTTAATATTAAGTACATTTTACTTACTAAAAAATTAAAAAGTGTATTTATTAAATAAAAAGAAATTTTAATGTAGTTAAAACTAAACTATTTAAAGTTACGTAACGCTACTGCATACCTCCTCCGTAACGATAGATGTAACCCTCCGCCCCTTGTGGCGTTACATAATTTAGGGATGGTCCCTTATCGCTTCATTTTCATTTCCAAGAACGGTTAGTTTAGTTCTGACTGGATACAGTGACCACCATACTAGTACCTTGTGCGGGAAATTAATAGCGAAGATAAAGCGGTGAAGTTTTTACAACGTAAAGGTATTTTACATCTACCAGAATGTTTTTCAACAATCACGACATGACTCTACATATATACTGAGATGACGAGAAACTGTTTTATTTGAACAAATGCTGGAATACATTAAAGCGTTTTGGCCACCAGATCAGTATTTGTTTTGAAAATGTTGTTGTTTTGTAAAATTTAATAAACCTGTTGTTCAGTTTTTCGGGGTGTTATAACCTAGCTTAATATAACTTATATTACCTCTAGAAAACACCTTTATATTTGTACTAACACTGGTGGGTATAGAAAAAAATTTGAAAATGCGGGGACGTATAGAAAAGACCCAAGAACTGAAGTAATTGGTCACTGTAGGTGTGAGTTTTTCTTTTGTAGTACGATATGCGAAGAAAGTTAATAGCTGATCTAATAAGGCAGGAATAAATGGAAACAAATATATTACTTCATATATTATAATATGTAGTCCACTCTAACTGTTGAACTTAATTTGTAATAAATTCGCAGACTAAAACAGCAAAGCTTTCAAGGAACAAGATTCCATCATATTGTACGCATTACTTCTTTAGAAACAACCTCACAGGTATAGGTTATTGCTACAATCATCCACTGACATTACTTGAAGTAAAATGACGACAGGTACAACTAACCATTCATGTGAAAAACAGTAATTAATTTAATGGTTACTCGTTTGTGTGTAGCATGCATGGGTGGTTCCAGGGGAGGGGGAGGCGAGAGGATCTACCACTCAGGGCTGTCCAGGGCAACCTATTGGAAAATTAAACAAAATTATATAAGCTATCGGTCTACTGACGAATTTTGAGTTGATTCGCCAAGAGCATCGCCGTCGGACAGTGTGACAGGAGCCGAACTTTCTATATATAATATTGGGTGTAGTTCCATACTATACGATTTATATTTTGTTGTTTATTTTCCGTATTGTTTTACTTTGTTTTTAAGGAGTACTTTTTAAATTCTTGATATATTTTATAAAAAATTGCTTTATTAATAAACAGAAAACAAACTATAAAGCAGAAATTTACTTTATGTGGGGTTTCATGTTACAAATACCCCATATTAGGACGGACAAGTGATGTTTTAGGGTTAAAAAAATAATATCTAGAATTAACAGCATAAAAAACTGCAACCAAATTTGTTCTAAATAGTAGGTCCTCTGGACTGACTTTAAGGAGTGTTCCACATCCTCAAACCCTTGGCTTATGCAATAACAGATCCCATAGGTCCGGCATCGTCTAGAGCAGCTACTGGTAGCACATTTAAAATTACACTACCTCTTCGATTAGGTAAAGAGAGCCGAATTTATTTTGAGTTTCTATTTACCGAGTCTTTTGTTTCGTAATTTTAAATGACACATAATGTTTTCAGAAAGCGATTTAAAAAGAAAAGTTGATAAAGTATTTTGCAATAACTGTAAAATGTGAAACGATCGATGTATGATTTTATTTGATTACGTAACACTGTCATGTTTGTAGGAAATGTTAAATACAGCCCGTTACAAGACTGTAAAGTCGTACTCACCCTTTCTTTGCTGATACACTGCTGCCCTTCGACTTATTCCTATTGCTCCGCAGCTGACTCTTTTCACATGTCCACGTCGGATGTTACAAATTGCAGTCAATATAATTTATCACTTATCTCTATTGACAAATAATAGTGCCGTGACGTTCTTGGTTCATACTTAATTTATGCTTTAACAGAAAATGTTTGCTTTGAAAAAAATTATTTAGATTACAGACTAAGTAAAGATAAGTTGTTGTTATATGATTAAATGAATATAAAAAACACAAAATATACAGTATAGGCCTAGATACTAAAATGCCATGAGTAATATTTTTATTTCGGACGCAAAAAATGTTTTTGTTAAAAATTAAAAACAAATATATTAAAGAAAACAACATATTTGACACCTAAAGTCAGTTACATTGAACAAAATGTAACGAGAAGGCATTTGCCTTATAAACCAGTAAAACGTTTGTCTTCATAATTTAATAAACATTCATAATCTCTATCACTACATTAAAGTGAAGGCATGGTCACTTTCCTTAGATCTCAGTAGAGAGTAGGTCTTATAATTATATTCGACCTTCATCATCTATTCCTAGACAGAAAGACGTGGGTGCACAATTACATTTTCTAGATATCGATACAAAAGAGATATTTATAATTATCCTTAGGCTTTGTTATCTCTGTGCCTAGGGAGATGAACCCATAGTAGCTTTTCTTAAATATCGATAGAGAACATTTTATTATCAATATTTTTAACCATAATTATCAATAACTAGAGAGAGAAAGGTGAGCAGCAAGTAAATTTAACCAAATAGAGGAAGTTTTTATCACTAATCATTCTTATCTATCTCTATTACCATTATTACTGACCATTATTATCTATTGCTAGACGGAGGGAGGGGAAGAGATAGTAACTTTTCCACAAGCACTGATAGAGAGAAAGTCTTTGTCATTATCCTCATGTTTCATTACCTGTCCCTAGATTAAGAGAGATAACCGGAAACTAACGTTTTAAAGACATCCACAAAAGAGAGGCACTTATCATTATCCGTTGACTAAGGGCATTGAGCGCAATAAAAAGATTTGCTGAATACTGATAGTGAGACGTATTTATCACTGTCGTTAAGCTTCTTTACCTATATCGCTATACGGAGGGAGGTGAGCGCCTAATCACTTTCCATAGACATCGATAGAAAGGAGGTATTTATCATTATCCTTGACCTTCGCTATCTTTCTCTAGGTGTATGAAGGTGAGCGCCTAATCACTTTCCCTGGACATCGATAGAAAGGAGGTATTTATCATTAACCTTGACCTTCGTTATCTTTCTCTAGATGTATGAAGGTGAGCGTCTAATCACTTTCCTTGGACATCGATAGAGAGGAGGTATTTATCATTATCCTTAACCTTCGTTATCTTTCTCTAGATGTATGAAGGTGAGCGCCTAATCACTTTCCCTAGACATCGATAGAGAGGGGCTATTTATCATTATCCTTAAACTTCGATACCTTTCTCTAGATGTATGAAGGTGAGCGCCTAATCACTTTCCTTGGACATCGATAGAGAGGAGGTATTTATCATTATCCTTAAACTTCGATACCTTTCTCTAGATGTATGAAGGTGAGCGCCTAATCACTTTCCCTAGACATCGATAGAGAGGGGCTATTTATCATTATCCTTGACCTTCGTTATCTTTCTCTAGGTGTATGAAGGTGAGCGCCTAATCACTTTCCCTGGACATCGATAGAGAGGAGGTATTTATCATTATCCTTGACCTTCGTTATCTTTCTCTAGATGTATGAAGGTGAGCGTCTAATCACTTTCCATAGACATCGATAGAGAGGGGGTATTTATCATTATCTTTAAACTTCGGTACCTTTCTCTAGGTGTATGAAGGAGAGCGCCTAATCACTTTCCCTAGACATCGATAGAAAGGAGGTATTTATCATTATCCTTGACCTTCGTTATCTTTCTCTAGATGTATGAAGGTGAGCGTCTAATCACTTTCCATAGACATCGATAGAAAGGAGGTATTTATCATTATCCTTAAACTTCGGTACCTTTCTCTAGGTGTATAAAGGTGAGCGCCTAATCACTTTCCCTAGACATCGATAGAGATGAAGTATTTATCATTATCCTTAACCTTATTTATCTTTTTATAGGTGTATCAAGGAGAGCGCCTAATCACTTTCCCTGGACATCGATAGAGAGGGGGTATTTATCATTATCCTTGAACTTCGGTACCTTTCTCTAGGTGTATGAAGGTGAGCGCCTAATCACTTTCCCTGGACATCGATAGAGAGGGGGTATTTATCATTATCCTTGACCTTCGTTATCTTTCTCTAGGTGTATGAAGGTGAGCGCCTAATCACTTTCCATAGACATCGATAGAGAGGGGGTATTTATCATTATCCTTGAACTTCGGTACCTTTCTCTAGGTGTATGAAGGTGAGCGCCTAATCACTTTCCATAGACATCGATAGAAAGGAGGTATTTATCATTAACCTTAAACTTCGGTACCTTTCTCTAGGTGTATAAAGGTGAGCGCCTAATGACTTTCCCTAGACATCGATAGAGAGGAGGTATTTATCATTCCCCTTGACCTTCGTTATCTTTCTCTAGGTGTATGAAGGTGAGCGCCCAATCACTTTCCCTGTACATCGATAGAGAGGAGGTATTTATCATTATCCTTAAACTTCGGTACCTTTCTCTAGGTGTATGAAGGTGAGCGCCTAATCACTTTCCCTAGACAACAACAAAGAGGAGGTATTCATCATTATCCTTAAACTTATTTATCTTTTTCTTGGTGTATCAAGGAGAGCGCCTAATTACTTTCCCTGGACATCGATAGAGAGGGGGTATTTATCATTACCCTTAAACTTCGGTACCTTTCTCTAGGTGTATGAAGGTGAGCGCCTAATCACTTTTCCTAGACATCGATAGAGAGTGGGTATTTATCATTATCCTTAAACTTCGATACCTTTCTCTAGGTGTATGAAGGTGAGCACCTAATCACTTTCCCTGGACATCGATAGAGAGGGGGTATTTATCATTATCCTTAACCTTCGTTATCTTTTTCTAGATGTATGAAGGTGAGCGCCTAATCACTTTCCCTAGACATCGATAGAGAGGGGGTATTTATCATTATCCTTAAACTTCGATACCTTTCTCTAGGTGTATGAAGGTGAGCGCCTAATCACTTTCCCTGGACATCGATAGAGAGGGGGTATTTATCATTATCCTTAAACTTCGATACCTTTCTCTAGGTGTATGAAGGTGAGCACCTAATCACTTTCCCTGGAAATCGATAGAAAGGGGGTATTTATCATTATCCTTGAACTTCGATACCTTTCTCTAGGTGTATGAAGGTGAGCGCCTAATCACTTTCCCTTGACAACGATAGAGAGGGGGTATTTATCATTATCCTTAAACTTCGATACCTTTCTCTAGGTGTATGAAGGTGAGCGCCAAATCACTTTCCCTGGACATCGATAGAGAGGGGGTATTTATCATTATCCTTGAACTTCGGTACCTTTCTCTAGGTGTATGAAGGTGAGCGCCTAATCACTTTCCCTGGACATCGATAGAGAGGGGGTATTTATCATTATCCTTGAACTTCGGTACCTTTCTCTAGGTGTATGAAGGTGAACGCCTAATTACTTTCCCTGGACATCGATAGAGAGGGGATATTTATCATTATCCTTGAACTTCGGTACCTTTCTCTAGGTGTATGAAGGTGAGCGCCTAATCACTTTCCCTGGACATCGATAGAGAGGGGGTATTTATCATTATCCTTGAACTTCGGTACCTTTCTCTAGGTGTATGAAGGTGAGCGCCTAATCACTTTCCCTGGACATCGATAGAGAGGGGGTATTTATCATTATCCTTGAACTTCGGTACCTTTCTCTAGGTGTATGAAGGTGACCACCTAATTACTTTCCCTGGACATCGATAGAGAGTGGCTATTTATCATTATCCTTGAACTTCGGTACCTTTCTCTAGGTGTATGAAGGTGACCACCTAAATACTTTCCCTGGACATCGATAGAGAGTGGCTATTTATCATTATCCTTGAACTTCGGTACCTTTCTCTAGGTGTATGAGGGTGAGCGCCTAATCACTTTCCCTAGACATCGATAGAGAGGAGGTATTGATCATTATCCTTAACCTTATTTATCTTTTTCTAGATGTATGAAAAAGAGCGCCTAATCACTTTAACTAGACATCGATAGAGAGGGGGTATTTATCATTATCCTTGACCTTCGTTATCTTTCTCTAGGTGTATGAAGGTGAGCGCCTAATCACTTTCCATAGACATCGATAGAGAGGAGGTATTTATCATTATCCTTGACCTTCGTTATCTTTCTCTAGGTGTATGAAGGTGAGCGCCTAATCACTTTCCCTGGACATCGATAGAGAGGAGGTATTTATCATTATCCTTAAACTTCGGAACCTTTCTCTAGGTGTATGAAGGTGAGCGCCTAATCACTTTCCCTGGACATCGATAGAAAGGAAGTATTTATCATTATCCTTGACCTTCGTTATCTTTCTCTAGATGTATGAAGGTGAGCGTCTAATCACTTTCCTTGGACATCGATAGAGAGGAGGTATTTATCATTATCCTTAACCTTCGTTATCTTTCTCTAGATGTATGAAGGTGAGCGCCTAATCACTTTCCCTAGACATCGATAGAGAGGGGCTATTTATCATTATCCTTAAACTTCGATACCTTTCTCTAGATGTATGAAGGTGAGCGCCTTATCACTTTCCTTGGACATCGATAGAGAGGAGGTATTTATCATTATCCTTAAACTTCGATACCTTTCTCTAGATGTATGAAGGTGAGCGCCTAATCACTTTCCCTAGACATCGATAGAGAGGGGCTATTTATCATTATCCTTGACCTTCGTTATCTTTCTCTAGGTGTATGAAGGTGAGCGCCTAATCACTTTCCCTGGACATCGATAGAGAGGAGGTATTTATCATTATCCTTGACCTTCGTTATCTTTCTCTAGATGTATGAAGGTGAGCGTCTAATCACTTTCCATAGACATCGATAGAGAGGGGGTATTTATCATTATCTTTAAACTTCGGTACCTTTCTCTAGGTGTATGTAGGAGAGCGCCTAATCACTTTCCCTAGACATCGATAGAAAGGAGGTATTTATCATTATCCTTGACCTTCGTTATCTTTCTCTAGATGTATGAAGGTGAGCGTCTAATCACTTTCCATAGACATCGATAGAGAGTGGCTATTTATCATTATCCTTGACCTTCGTTATCTTTCTCTAGGTGTATGAAGGTGAGCGCCTAATCACTTTCCCTGGACATCGATAGAAAGGAGGTATTTATCATTATCCTTGACCTTCGTTATCTTTCTCTAGATGTATGAAGGTGAGCGTCTAATCACTTTCCATAGACATCGATAGAAAGGAGGTATTTATCATTATCCTTAAACTTCGGTACCTTTCTCTAGGTGTATAAAGGTGAGCGCCTAATCACTTTCCCTAGACATCGATAGAGATGAAGTATTTATCATTATCCTTAACCTTATTTATCTTTTTATAGGTGTATCAAGGAGAGCGCCTAATCACTTTCCCTGGACATCGATAGAGAGGGGGTATTTATCATTATCCTTGAACTTCGGTACCTTTCTCTAGGTGTATGAAGGTGAGCGCCTAATCACTTTCCCTGGACATCGATAGAGAGGGGGTATTTATCATTATCCTTGACCTTCGTTATCTTTCTCTAGGTGTATGAAGGTGAGCGCCTAATCACTTTCCATAGACATCGATAGAGAGGGGGTATTTATCATTATCCTTGAACTTCGGTACCTTTCTCTAGGTGTATGAAGGTGAGCGCCTAATCACTTTCCATAGACATCGATAGAAAGGAGGTATTTATCATTAACCTTAAACTTCGGTACCTTTCTCTAGGTGTATAAAGGTGAGCGCCTAATCACTTTCCCTAGACATCGATAGAGAGGAGGTATTTATCATTCCCCTTGACCTTCGTTATCTTTCTCTAGGTGTATGAAGGTGAGCGCCCAATCACTTTCCCTGTACATCGATAGAGAGGAGGTATTTATCATTATCCTTAAACTTCGGTACCTTTCTCTAGATGTATGAAGGTGAGCGCCTAATCACTTTCCCTAGACAACAACAAAGAGGAGGTATTCATCATTATCCTTAAACTTATTTATCTTTTTCTTGGTGTATCAAGGAGAGCGCCTAATTACTTTCCCTGGACATCGATAGAGAGGGGGTATTTATCATTACCCTTAAACTTCGGTACCTTTCTCTAGGTGTATGAAGGTGAGCGCCTAATCACTTTTCCTAGACATCGATAGAGAGTGGGTATTTATCATTATCCTTAAACTTCGATACCTTTCTCTAGGTGTATGAAGGTGAGCACCTAATCACTTTCCCTGGACATCGATAGAGAGGGGGTATTTATCATTATCCTTAACCTTCGTTATCTTTTTCTAGATATATGAAGGTGAGCGCCTAATCACTTTCCCTAGACATCGATAGAGAGGGGGTATTTATCATTATCCTAAAACTTCGATACCTTTCTCTAGGTGTATGAAGGTGAGCGCCATATCACTTTCCCTGGACATCGATAGAGAGGGGGTATTTATCATTATCCTTGAACTTCGGTACCTTTCTCTAGGTGTATGAAGGTGAACGCCTAATTACTTTCCCTGGACATCGATAGAGAGGGGATATTTATCATTATCCTTGAACTTCGGTACCTTTCTCTAGGTGTATGAAGGTGAGCGCCTAATCACTTTCCCTGGACATCGATAGAGAGGGGGTATTTATCATTATCCTTGAACTTCGGTACCTTTATCTAGGTGTATGAAGGTGAACGCCTAATTACTTTCCCTGGACATCGATAGAGAGGGGATATTTATCATTATCCTTGAACTTCGGTACCTTTCTCTAGGTGTATGAAGGTGAGCGCCTAATCACTTTCCCTGGACATCGATAGAGAGGGGGTATTTATCATTATCCTTGAACTTCGGTACCTTTCTCTAGGTGTATGAAGGTGAGCGCCTAATCACTTTCCCTGGACATCGGTAGAGAGGGGGTATTTATCATTATCCTTGAACTTCGGTACCTTTCTCTAGGTGTATGAAGGTGACCACCTAATTACTTTCCCTGGACATCGATAGAGAGTGGCTATTTATCATTATCCTTGAACTTCGGTACCTTTCTCTAGGTGTATGAAGGTGACCACCTAATTACTTTCCCTGGACATCGATAGAGAGTGGCTATTTATCATTATCCTTGAACTTCGGTACCTTTCTCTAGGTGTATGAGGGTGAGCGCGTAATCACTTTCCCTAGACATCGATAGAGAGGAGGTATTGATCATTATCCTTAACCTTATTTATCTTTTTCTAGATGTATGAAGGAGAGCGCCTATTCACTTTAACTAGACATCGATAGAGAGGGGGTATTTATCATTATCCTTGACCTTCGTTATCTTTCTCTAGGTGTATGAAGGTGAGCGCCTAATCACTTTCCATAGACATCGATAGAGAGGAGGTATTTATCATTATCCTTGACCTTCGTTATCTTTCTCTAGGTGTATGAAGGTGAGCGCCTAATCACTTTCCCTGGACATCGATAGAGAGGAGGTATTTATCATTATCCTTAAACTTCGGAACCTTTCTCTAGGTGTATGAAGGTGAGCGCCTAATCACTTTCCCTGGACATCGATAGAAAGGAAGTATTTATCATTATCCTTGACCTTCGTTATCTTTCTCTAGATGTATGAAGGTGAGCGTCTAATCACTTTCCATAGACATCGATAGAAAGGAGGTATTTATCATTATCCTTAAACTTCGGTACCTTTCTCTAGGTGTATAAAGGTGAGCGCCTAATCACTTTCCCTAGACATCGATAGAGATGAAGTATTTATCATTATCCTTAACCTTATTTATCTTTTTATAGGTGTATCAAGGAGAGCGCCTAATCACTTTCCCTGGACATCGATAGAGAGGGGGTATTTATCATTATCCTTGAACTTCGGTACCTTTCTCTAGGTGTATGAAGGTGAGCGCCTAATCACTTTCCCTGGACATCGATAGAGAGGGGGTATTTATCATTATCCTTGACCTTCGTTATCTTTCTCTAGGTGTATGAAGGTGAGCGCCTAATCACTTTCCATAGACATCGATAGAGAGGGGGTATTTATCATTATCCTTGAACTTCGGTACCTTTCTCTAGGTGTATGAAGGTGAGCGCCTAATCACTTTCCATAGACATCGATAGAAAGGAGGTATTTATCATTAACCTTAAACTTCGGTACCTTTCTCTAGGTGTATAAAGGTGAGCGCCTAATCACTTTCCCTAGACATCGATAGAGAGGAGGTATTTATCATTCCCCTTGACCTTCGTTATCTTTCTCTAGGTGTATGAAGGTGAGCGCCCAATCACTTTCCCTGTACATCGATAGAGAGGAGGTATTTATCATTATCCTTAAACTTCGGTACCTTTCTCTAGATGTATGAAGGTGAGCGCCTAATCACTTTCCCTAGACAACAACAAAGAGGAGGTATTCATCATTATCCTTAAACTTATTTATCTTTTTCTTGGTGTATCAAGGAGAGCGCCTAATTACTTTCCCTGGACATCGATAGAGAGGGGGTATTTATCATTACCCTTAAACTTCGGTACCTTTCTCTAGGTGTATGAAGGTGAGCGCCTAATCACTTTTCCTAGACATCGATAGAGAGTGGGTATTTATCATTATCCTTAAACTTCGATACCTTTCTCTAGGTGTATGAAGGTGAGCACCCAATCACTTTCCCTGGACATCGATAGAGAGGGGGTATTTATCATTATCCTTAACCTTCGTTATCTTTTTCTAGATATATGAAGGTGAGCGCCTAATCACTTTCCCTAGACATCGATAGAGAGGGGGTATTTATCATTATCCTAAAACTTCGATACCTTTCTCTAGGTGTATGAAGGTGAGCGCCATATCACTTTCCCTGGACATCGATAGAGAGGGGGTATTTATCATTATCCTTGAACTTCGGTACCTTTCTCTAGGTGTATGAAGGTGAACGCCTAATTACTTTCCCTGGACATCGATAGAGAGGGGATATTTATCATTATCCTTGAACTTCGGTACCTTTCTCTAGGTGTATGAAGGTGAGCGCCTAATCACTTTCCCTGGACATCGATAGAGAGGGGGTATTTATCATTATCCTTGAACTTCGGTACCTTTATCTAGGTGTATGAAGGTGAACGCCTAATTACTTTCCCTGGACATCGATAGAGAGGGGATATTTATCATTATCCTTGAACTTCGGTACCTTTCTCTAGGTGTATGAAGGTGAGCGCCTAATCACTTTCCCTGGACATCGATAGAGAGGGGGTATTTATCATTATCCTTGAACTTCGGTACCTTTCTCTAGGTGTATGAAGGTGAGCGCCTAATCACTTTCCCTGGACATCGGTAGAGAGGGGGTATTTATCATTATCCTTGAACTTCGGTACCTTTCTCTAGGTGTATGAAGGTGACCACCTAATTACTTTCCCTGGACATCGATAGAGAGTGGCTATTTATCATTATCCTTGAACTTCGGTACCTTTCTCTAGGTGTATGAAGGTGACCACCTAATTACTTTCCCTGGACATCGATAGAGAGTGGCTATTTATCATTATCCTTGAACTTCGGTACCTTTCTCTAGGTGTATGAGGGTGAGCGCGTAATCACTTTCCCTAGACATCGATAGAGAGGAGGTATTGATCATTATCCTTAACCTTATTTATCTTTTTCTAGATGTATGAAGGAGAGCGCCTATTCACTTTAACTAGACATCGATAGAGAGGGGGTATTTATCATTATCCTTGACCTTCGTTATCTTTCTCTAGGTGTATGAAGGTGAGCGCCTAATCACTTTCCATAGACATCGATAGAGAGGAGGTATTTATCATTATCCTTGACCTTCGTTATCTTTCTCTAGGTGTATGAAGGTGAGCGCCTAATCACTTTCCCTGGACATCGATAGAGAGGAGGTATTTATCATTATCCTTAAACTTCGGAACCTTTCTCTAGGTGTATGAAGGTGAGCGCCTAATCACTTTCCCTGGACATCGATAGAAAGGAAGTATTTATCATTATCCTTGACCTTCGTTATCTTTCTCTAGATGTATGAAGGTGAGCGTCTAATCACTTTCCTTGGACATCGATAGAGAGGAGGTATTTATCATTATCCTTAAACTTCGGAACCTTTCTCTAGGTGTATGAAGGTGAGCGTCTAATCACTTTCCCTGGACATCGATAGAGAGGAGGTATTTATCATTATCCTTAAACTTCGGAACCTTTCTCTAGGTGTATGAAGGTGAGCGCCTAATCACTTTCCCTGGACATCGATAGAGAGGGGGTATTCATCATTATCCTTGAACTTCGGTACCTTTCTCTAGGTGTATGAAGGTGAGCGTCTAATCACTTTCCCTGGACATCGATAGAGAGGAGGTATTTATCATTATCCTTAAACTTCGGAACCTTTCTCTAGGTGTATGAAGGTGAGCGCCTAATCACTTTCCCTGGACATCGATAGAGAGGGGGTATTTATCATTATCCTTGAACTTCGGTACCTTTCTCTAGGTGTATGAAGGTGAGCGCCTAATTACTTTCCCTGGACATCGATAGAGAGGGGGTATTTATCATCCTTGAACTTCGGTACCTTTCTCTAGGTGTATGAAGGTGAGCGTCTAATCACTTTCCCTGGACATCGATAGAGAGGGGGTATTTTTCATTACCCTTAAACTTCGGTACCTTTCTCTAGGTGTATGAAGGTGAGCGCCTAATCACTTTCCCTAGATATCGATAGAGAAGAGGTATTTATCATTATCCTTAACCTTATATATCTTTTTATAGATGTATCAAGGAGAGCGCCTAATCACTTTCCCTGGACATCGATAGAGAGGGGGTATTTATCATCCTTTAACTTCGGTACCTTTCTCTAGGTGTATGAAGGTGAGCGCCTAATCACTTTCCCTGGACATCGATAGAGAGGGGGTATTTATCATTATCCTTGACCTTCGTTATCTTTCTCTAGGTGTATGAAGGTGAGCGCCCAATCACTTTCCATAGACATCGATAGAAAGGAGGTATTTATCATTAACCTTAAACTTCTGTACCTTTCTCTAGGTCTATGAAGGTGAGCGCCTAATCACATTTCGTAGACATCGATAGAGAGGAGGTATTGATCATTATCCTTAAACTTATTTATCTTTTTCTAGATGTATGAAGGAGAGCGCCTAATCACTTTCCCTAGACATCGATAGAGAGGGGGTATTTATCATTATCCTTGACCTTCGTTATCTTTCTCTAGGTGTATGAAGGTGAGCGCCTAATCACTTTCCATAGACATCGATAGAAAGGAGGTATTTATCATTAACCTTAAACTTCGGTACCTTTCTCTAGGTGTATAAAGGTGAGCGCCTAATCACTTTCCCTAGACATCGATATAGAGGAGGTATTTATCATTATCCTTGACCTTCGTTATCTTTCTCTAGGTGTATGAGGGTGAGCGCCTAATCACTTTCCCTGGACATCGATAGAGAGGTGGTATTTATCATTATCCTTAAACTTCGGTACCTTTCTCTAGGTGTATGAAGGTGAGCGCCTAATCACTTTCCCTAGACAACAACAAAGAGGAGGTATTCATCATTATCCTTAAATTTATTTATCTTTTTCTTGGTGTATCAAGGAGAGCGCCTAATCACTTTCCCTGGACATTGATAGAGAGGGGGTATTTTTCATTACCCTTAAACTTCGGTACCTTTCTGTAGGTGTATGAAGGTGAGCGCCTAATCACTTTCCCTAGACATCGATAGAGATGAAGTATTTATTATTATCCTTAACCTTATTTATCTTTTTATAGGTGTATCAAGGAGAGCGCCTAATCACTTTCCCTGGACATCGATAGAGAGGGGGTATTTATCATTATCCTTGAACTTCGGTACCTTTCGCTAGGTTTATGAAGGTGAGCGCCTAATCACTTTCCCTGGACATCGATAGAGAGGGGGTATTTATCATTATCCTTAAACTTCGATACCTTTCTCTAGGTGTATGAAGGTGAGCGCCTAATCACTTTTCCTAGACATCGATAGAGAGGAGGTATTGATCATTATCCTTAACCTTATTTATCTTTTTCTAGATGTATGAAGGAGAGCGCCTAATCACTTTCCCTAGACATCGATAGAGAGGGGGTATTTATCATTATCCTTGACCTTCGTTATCTTTCTCTAGGTGTATGAAGGTGAGCGCCTAATCACTTTCCATAGACATCGATAGAAAGGAGGCATTTATCATTAACCTTAAACTTCGGTACCTTTCTCTAGGTGTATAAAGGTGAGCGCCTAATCACTTTCCCTAGACATCGATATAGAGGAGGTATTTATCATTATCCTTGACCTTCGTTATCTTTCTCTAGGTGTATGAAGGTGAGCGCCTAATCACTTTCCCTGGACATCGATAGAGAGGTGGTATTTATCATTATCCCTAAACTTCGGTACCTTTCTCTAGGTGTATGAAGGTGAGCGCCTAATCACTTTCCCTAGACAACAACAAAGAGGAGGTATTCATCATTATCCTTAAATTTATTTATCTTTTTCTTGGTGTATCAAGGAGAGCGCCTAATCACTTTCCCTGGACATTGATAGAGAGGGGGTATTTTTCATTACCCTTAAACTTCGGTACCTTTCTGTAGGTGTATGAAGGTGAGCGCCTAATCACTTTCCCTAGACATCGATAGAGATGAAGTATTTATCATTATCCTTAACCTTATTTATCTTTTTATAGGTGTATCAAGGAGAGCGCCTAATCACTTTCCCTGGACATCGATAGAGAGGGGGTATTTATCATTATCCTTGAACTTCGGTACCTTTCTCTAGGTGTATGAAGGTGAGCGCCTAATCACTTTCCCTGGACATCGATAGAGAGGGGGTATTTATCATTATCCTTAAACTTCGATACCTTTCTCTAGGTGTATGAAGGTGAGCGCCTAATCACTTTTCCTAGACATCGATAGAGAGGAGGTATTGATCATTATCCTTAACCTTATTTATCTTTTTCTAGATGTATGAAGGAGAGCGCCTAAACACTTTCCCTGACATCGATAGAGAGTGGGTATTTATCATTATCCTTGAACTCCGGTACCTTTTTCTAGGTGTATGAAGGTGAGCGCCTAATTACTTTCCCTGGACATCGATAGAGAGGGGGTATTTATCATTATCCCTAAACTTCGGTACCTTTCTCTAGGTGTATGAAGGTGAGCGCCTAATCACTTTCCCTAGACATCGATAGAGAGGAGGTATTTATCATTATCCTTGAACTTCGTTATCTTTCTCTAGGTGTATGAAGGTGAGCGCCTAATCACTTTCCCTGGACATCGATAGAGAGGTGGTATTTATCATTATCCCTAAACTTCGGTACCTTTCTCTAGGTGTATGAAGGTGAGCGCCTAATCACTTTCCCTAGACAACAACAAAGAGGAGGTATTCATCATTATCCTTAAATTTATTTATCTTTTTCTTGGTGTATCAAGGAGAGCGCCTAATCACTTTCCCTGGACATTGATAGAGAGGGGGTATTTATCATTATCCATAATCTTTGGTACCTTTCTCTAGGTGTATGAAGGTGAGCACCTAATCACTCTCCCTAGACATCGATAGAGAGGAGGTATTTATCATTATCCCTAACCTTCGTTTTTTGTTTCTATACGGATAGAAGTGAGCACCTAGTCATTTTCCCTAGATATCGATAGAAAGGAGGTATTTATCATTACCATTACTCTTCGTTATCTATCCCTAGAAAAAGGGATATGAGCACACAAAAATGTTTGCTGAACACTCATACAGATGAAGTACTTATCACTATGCTTAAGCTTCATTAACTCTATCCCTAGAAATGCCGTGAGCACCTAATCTCATATCCTAAACACCTAATGAGAGGAGGTAATCATAAGTTTAATTGGTTTTCGTGAAGAGAAGGGATATGAGCGTATAATAGCTTTTGGAAAAAACTATAGAGTAGGCCTACGTACCTTTATACATAACATTCATTACCTCTATCTCTAGACAGAGGGTCGTGAGCACCGATAGAGAGGAGGTGTGTACTATTATACAAAACCTTCGTTATCTTTATATAGACTAAGGGAAGGTGAAACCTAAACACTTTTCCTAGACACCGATAGAGAGGAGGTGTATATAATTATCTTTAACCTTCGTTTTTGATATATAGATTATTTGAGTTGAGGACCAAATCACCTTTCCTAGACACCAATGGAGGCTTGGTATCTACTATTATACTAAACCTTCGTTATCTATATATAGACTAAGGGAGGTGGGATCCTAAACACCATCCCTAGACACCGATAAAGAGGCGGTATGTACTATTATACTAAACCCTCTTTATCTATATCTAGACTAAGGGAGGTGGGAGCCTACACACTTTTTCTAGACACCGATAGAAAGGAGGTGTGTATTATTATACTAAACCTTCGTTATCTATATCTAGAATAAGGGAGGTGGGTGCCTACACACTTTTTCTAGACACCGATAGAAAGGAGGTGTGTATTATTATACTAAACCTTCGTTATCTATATCTAGACTAAGGGAGGTGGGAGCCTACACACTTTTTCTAGACACCGATAGAAAGGAGGTGTGTATTATTATACTAAACCTTCGTTATCTATATCTAGACTAAGGGAGGTGGGAGCCTACACACCATCCCTAGACACCGATAGAAAGGAGGTGTGTATTATTATACTAAACCTTCGTTATCTATATCTAGACTAAGGGAGGTGGGAGCCTACACACTTTTTCTAGACACCGATAGAAAGGAGGTGTGTATTATTATACTAAACCTTCGTTATCTATATCTAGACTAAGGGAGGTGGGAGCCTACACACTTTTTCTAGACACCGATAGAAAGGAGGTGTGTATTATTATACTAAACCTTCGTTATCTATATCTAGACTAAGGGAGGTGGGAGCCTAAACACTAATACGTGACACCGTTAGAGAGGCGGTATGTACTATTATACTTAACCTTCGTTATCCATAGTTAGAATAAGGGCTGTGGGAGCCTACACACTTTTCCTAGAAACCGATAGAAAGGAGGTGTGTACTATTATACTAAACCTTCGTTATTCACAGTTAGAATAAGGGCTGTGGGAGTCTACACACTTTTCCTAGACACCGATAGAAAGGAGGTGTGTACTATTATACTAAACCTTCGTTATCCATAGTTAGAAGAATTGCTGTGGGAGTCTACACACTTTTCCTAGACACCGATAGAAAGGAGGTGTGTACTATTATACTAAACCTTCGTTATTCACAGTTAGAATAAGGGCTGTGGGAGTCTACACACTTTTCCTAGACACCGATAGAAAGGAGGTGTGTACTATTATACTAAACCTTCGTTATCCATAGTTAGAATAAGGGCTGTGGGAGCCTACACACCTTTCCTAGACACCGATAGAAAAGAGGTGTGTACTATTATACTAAACCTTCGTTATCCATAGTTAGAATAAGGGCTGTGGGAGTCCACACACTTTTTCTAGACGCCGATAGAAAGGAGGTGTGTATTATTATACTAAACCTTCGTTATCCATAGTTAGATTAAGGGCTGTGGGAGCCTACACACTTATCCTAGACACCGATAGAAAGGAGGTGTGTACTATTAAACTAAACCTTCGTTATCCATAGTTAGAATAAGGGCTGTGGGAGCCTACACACTTTTCTTAGACACCGATAGAAAGAAGGTGTGTACTATTATACTAAACCTTCGTTATCCATCGTTAGAATAAGGGCTGTGGGGTCTACACACTTTTTCTAGACGCCGATAGAAAGGAGGTGTGTACTATTATACTAAACCTTCGTTATCCATCGTTAGAATAAGGGCTGTGGGGTCTACACACTTTTTCTAGACGCCGATAGAAAGGAAGTGTGTATTATTATACTAAACCTTCGTTATCCATAGTTAGAATAAGGGCTGTGGGAGCCTACACACTTTTCCTAGACACCGATAGAAAGGAGGTGTGTACTATTATACTAAACCTTCGTTATCCATAGTTAGAATAAGGGCTGTGGGAGCCTACACACTTATCCTAGACACCGATAGAAAGGAGGTGTGTACTATTATACTAAACCTTCGTTATCCATAGTTAGAATAAGGGCTGTGGGAGCCTACACACTTTTCTTAGACACCGATAGAAAGGAGGTGTGTACTATTATACTAAACCTTCGTTATCCATCGTTAGAATAAGGGCTGTGGGGTCTACACACTTTTTTAGACGCCGATAGAAAGGAGGTGTGTACTATTATACTAAACCTTCGTTATCCATAGTTAGAATAAGGGCTGTGGGAGCCTACACACTTATCCTAGACACCGATAGAAAGGAGGTGTGTACTATTATACTAAACCTTCGTTATCCATAGTTAGAATAAGGGCTGTGGGAGCCTACACACTTATCCTAGACAACGATAGAAAGGAGGTGTGTACTATTATACTAAACCTTCGTTATCCATAGTTAGAATAAGGGCTGTGGGAGCCTACACACTTATCCTAGACACCGATAGAAAGGAGGTGTGTACTATTATACTAAACCTTCGTTATCCATAGTTAGAATAAGGGCTGTGGGAGCCTACACACTTTTCTTAGACGCCGATAGAAAGGAGGTGTGTATTATTATACTAAACCTTCGTTATCCATCGTTAGAATAAGGGCTGTGGGGTCTACACACTTTTTCTAGACGCCGATAGAAAGGAGGTGTGTACTATTATACTAAACCTTCGTTATCCATAGTTAGAATAAGGGCTGTGGGAGCCTACACACTTATCCTAGACACCGATAGAAAGGAGTTGTGTACTATTATACTAAACCTTCGTTATCCATAGTTAGAATAAGGGCTGTGGGAGCCTACACACTTATCCTAGACACCGATAGAAAGGAGGTGTGTACTATTACACTAAACCTTCGTTATCCATAGTTAGAATAAGGGCTGTGGGAGCCTACACACTTATCCTAGACACCGATAGAAAGGAGGTGTGTACTATTATACTAAACCTTCGTTATCCATAGTTAGAATAAGGGCTGTGGGAGCCTACACACTTATCCTAGACACCGATAGAAAGGAGGTGTGTACTATTATACTAAACCTTCGTTATCCATAGTTAGAATAAGGGCTGTGGGAGCCTACACACTTTTCTTAGACACCGATAGAAAGGAGGTGTGTACTATTATACTAAACCTTCGTTATCCATCGTTAGAATAAGGGCTGTGGGGTCTACACACTTTTTCTAGACGCCGATAGAAAGGAGGTGTGTATTATTATACTAAACCTTCGTTATCCATCGTTAGAATAAGGGCTGTGGGGTCTACACACTTTTTCTAGACACCGATAGAAAGGAGGTGTGTACTATTATACTAAACCTTCGTTATCCATCGTTAGAATAATTGCTGTGGGGTCTACACACTTTTTCTAGACGCCGATAGAAAATAGGTGTGTATTATTATACTAAACCTTCGTTATCCATAGTTAGAATAAGGGCTGTGGGAGCCTACACACTTTTCCTAGACACCGATAGAAAGGAGGTGTGTACTATTATACTAAACCTTCGTTATCCATAGTTAGAATAAGGGCTGTGGGGTCTACACACTTTTTCTAGACGCCGATAGAAAGGAGGTGTGTACTATTATACTAAACCTTCGTTATCCATCGTTAGAATAAGGGCTGTGGGGTCTACACACTTTTTCTAGACACCGATAGAAAGGAGGTGTGTACTATTATACTAAACCTTCGTTATCCATAGTTAGAATAAGGGCTGTGGGAGCCTACACACTTTTCTTAGACACCGATAGAAAGGAGGTGTGTACTATTATACTAAACCTTCGTTATCCATAGTTAGAATAAGGGCTGTGGGAGTCTACACACTTTTCTTAGACACCGATAGAAAGGAGGTGTGTACTATTATACTAAACCTTCGTTATCCATAGTTAGAATAAGGGCTGTGGGAGCCTACACACTTATCCTAGACACCGATAGAAAGGAGGTGTGTACTATTATACTAAACCTTCGTTATCCATAGTTAGAATAAGGGCTGTGGGGTCTACACACTTTTTCTAGACACCGATAGAAAGGAGGTGTGTACTATTATACAAAACTTTCGTTATCCATCGTTAGAATAAGGGCTGTGGGGTCTACACACTTTTTCTAGACACCGATGGAAAGGAGGTGTGTACTATTATACTAAACCTTCGTTATCCATAGTTAGAATAAGGGCTGTGGGAGCCTACACACTTATCCTAGACACCGATAGAAAGGAGGTGTGTACTATTATACTAAACCTTCGTTATCCATAGTTAGAATAAGGGCTGTGGAGTCTACACACTTTTTCTAGACACCGATGGAAAGGAGGTGTGTATTATTATACTAAACCTTCGTTATCCATCGTTAGAATAATTGCTGTGGGGTCTACACACTTTTTCTAGACGCCGATAGAAAGGAGGTGTGTATTATTATACTAAACCTTCGTTATCCATAGTTAGAATAAGGGCTGTGGGAGCCTACACACTTTTCCTAGACACCGATAGAAAGGAGGTGTGTACTATTATACTAAACCTTCGTTATCCATAGTTAGAATAAGGGCTGTGGGGTCTACACACTTTTTCTAGACGCCGATAGAAAGGAGGTGTGTATTATTATACTAAACCTTCGTTATCCATCGTTAGAATAAGGGCTGTGGGGTCTACACACTTTTTCTAGACGCCGATAGAAAGGAGGTGTGTACTATTATACTAAACCTTCGTTATCCATCGTTAGAATAAGGGCTGTGGGGTCTACACACTTTTTCTAGACACCGATAGAAAGGAGGTGTGTACTATTATACTAAACCTTCGTTATCCATAGTTAGAATAAGGGCTGTGGGAGCCTACACACTTTTCTTAGACACCGATAGAAAGCATGTGTGTACTATTATACTAAACCTTCGTTATCCATAGTTAGAATAAGGGCTGTGGGAGTCTACACACTTTTCTTAGACACCGATAGAAAGGAGGTGTGTACTATTATACTAAACCTTCGTTATCCATAGTTAGAATAAGGGCTGTGGGAGCCTACACACTTATCCTAGACACCGATAGAAAGGAGGTGTGTACTATTATACTAAACCTTCGTTATCCATAGTTAGAATAAGGGCTGTGGGGTCTACACACTTTTTCTAGACACCGATAGAAAGGAGGTGTGTACTATTATACTAAACCATCGTTATCCATCGTTAGAATAAGGGCTGTGGGGGTCTACACACTTTTTCTAGACACCGATGGAAAGGAGGTGTGTACTATTATACTAAACCTTCGTTATCCATAGTTAGAATAAGGGCTGTGGGAGCCTACACACTTATCCTAGACACCGATAGAAAGGAGGTGTGTACTATTATACTAAACCTTCGTTATCCATAGTTAGAATAAGGGCTGTGGGGTCTACACACTTTTTCTAGACGCCGATAGAAAGGAGGTGTGTATTATTATACTAAACCTTCGTTATCCATCGTTAGAATAAGGGCTGTGGGGTCTACACACTTTTTCTAGACGCCGATAGAAAGGAGGTGTGTACTATTATACTAAACCTTCGTTATCCATCGTTAGAATAAGGGCTGTGGGGTCTACACACTTTTTCTAGACACCGATAGAAAGGAGGTGTGTATTATTATACTAAACCTTCGTTATCCATAGTTAGAATAAGGGCTGTGGGAGCCTACACACTTTTCTTAGACACCGATAGAAAGGAGGTGTGTACTATTATACTAAACCTTCGTTATCCATAGTTAGAATAAGGGCTGTGGGAGCCTACACACTTTTCCTAGACACCGATAGAAAGGAGGTGTGTACTATTATACTAAACCTTCGTTATCCATAGTTAAAATAAGGGCTGTGGGAGCCTACACACTTTTCCTAGACACCGATAGAAAGGAGGTGTGTACTATTATACTAAACCTTCGTTATCCATAGTTAGAATAAGGGCTGTGGGAGCCTACACACTTTTCCTAGACACCGATAGAAAGGAGGTGTGTACTATTATACTAAACCTTCGTTATCCATAGTTAAAATAAGGGCTGTGGGAGCCTACACACTTTTCCTAGACACCGATAGAAAGGAGGTGTGTACTATTATACTAAACCGTCGTTATCCATAGTTAGAATAAGGGCTGTGAGAGCCTACACACTTATCCTAGACACCGATAGAAAGGAGGTGTGTATTATTATACTAAACCTTCGTTATCCATAGTTAGAATAAGGGCTGTGGAAGCCTCCACACTTTTCTTAGACACCGATAGAAAGGAGGTATGTACTATTATACTAAACCTTCGTAATCCATATTTAGAATAAGGGCTGTGGGAGTCTACACACTTTTTCTAGACACCGATGGAAAGGAGGTGTGTACTATTATACTAAACCTTCGTTATCCATAGTTAGAATAAGGGCTGTGGGAGTCTACACACTTTTTCTAGACGCCGATAGAAAGGAGGTGTGTATTATTATACTAAACCTTCGTTATCCATAGTTAGAATAAGGGCTGTGGGAGCCTACACACTTTTCCTAGACACCGATAGAAAGGAGGTGTGTACTATTATACTAAACCTTCGTTATCCATAGTTAGAATAAGGGCTGTGGAAGCCTACACACTTTTCCTAGACACCGATAGAAAGGAGGTGTGTACTATTATACTAAACCTTCATTATCCATAGTTAGAATAAGGGCTGAGGGAGTCTACACACTTTTTCTAGACGCCGATAGAAAGGAGGTGTGTATTATTATACTAAACCTTCGTTATCCATAGTTAGAATAAGGGCTGTGGGAGCCTACACACTTTTCCTAGACACCGATAGAAAGGAGGTGTGTACTATTATACTAAACCTTCGTTATCCATAGTTAGAATAAGGGCTGTGGAAGCCTACACACTTTTCCTAGACACCGATAGAAAGGAGGTGTGTACTATTATACTAAACCTTCGTTATCCATAGTTAGAATAAGGGCTGTGGGAGCCTACACACTTTTCCTAGCCACCGATAGAGAGGAGGTGTGTATTAATATACTAAACCTTCGTTATCTATATATAGACTACGTTAGGTGGGTACCGAAACACTTTTCCTAGACACCGATAGTGAGAAGGTATGTACTATTATACTTAACCCTTTTTTATCTATATATAGACTATAGGAGGTGGGAACCAAAACACTTTTACTAGACACCGATAGTTAGGAGGTATGTACTATTATACTTAATCTTCGTTATCTATATATAGACTGAGGGAGGTGGCCACCTAAACACTATTACTTGACACTGTTAGAGAGACGGTATGTACTATTATACTTAACCTTTTTTATCTATATATAGACTATAGGAGGTAGGAACCTAAACACTTTTCCTAGACACCGATAGAAAGGAGGTGTGTACTATTATACTAAACCTTCGTTATCCATAGTTAGAATAAGGGCTGTGGAAGCCTACACACTTTTCCTAGACACCGATAGAAAGGAGGTGTGTACTATTATACTAAACCTTCGTTATCCATAGTTACAATAAGGGCTGTGGGAGCCTACACACTTTTCCTAGACACCGATAGAAAGGAGGTGTGTACTATTATACTAAACCTTCGTTATCCATAGTTAGAATAAGGTCTGTGGGAGTCTACACACTTTTTCTAGACGCCGATAGAAAGGAGGTGTGTATTATTATACTAAACCTTCGTTATCCATAGTTAGAATAAGGGCTGTGGGAGCCTACACACTTTTCCAAGACACCGATAGAAAGGAGGTGTGTACTATTATACTAAACCTTCGTTATCCATAGTTAGAATAAGGGCTGTGGGAGCCTACACACTTTTCCTAGACACCGATAGAAAGGAGGTGTGTACTATTATACTAAACCTCCGTTATCCATAGTTAGAATAAGGGCTGTGGTAGTCTACACACTTTTTCTAGACGCCGATAGAAAGGAGGTGTGTATTATTATACTAAACCTTCGTTATCCATAGTTAGAATAAGGGCTGTGGGAGCCTACACACTTTTCCTAGACACCGATAGAAAGGAGGTGTGTACTATTATACTAAACCTTCGTTATCCATAGTTAGAATAAGGGCTGTGGGAGTCTACACACTTTTTCTAGACACCGATAGAAAGGAGGTGTGTACTATTATACTAAACCTTCGTTATCCATATTTAGAATAAGGGCTGTGGGAGCCTACACACTTTTCTTAGACACCGATAGAAAGGAGGTGTGTACTATTATACTAAAGCTTCGTTATCCATAGTTAGAATAAGGGCTGTGGGAGCCTACACACTTTTCCTAGACACCGATAGAAAGGAGGTGTGTACTATTATACTAAACCTTCGTTATCCATAGTTAAAATAAGGGCTGTGGGAGCCTACACACTTTTTCTAGACACCGATAGAAAGGAGGTGTGTATTATTATACTAAACCTTCGTTATCTATATCTAGACTAAGGGAGGTGGGAGCCTAAACACTATTACGTGACACCGTTAGAGAGGCGGTATGTACTATTATACTTAACCTTCGTTATCCATAGTTAGAATAAGGGCTGTGGGAGCCTACACACTTTTCCTAGACACCGATAGAAAGGAGGTGTGTACTATTATACTAAACCTTCGTTATCTATATCTAGACTAAGGGATGTGGGAGCCTAATCACTATTACTTGACACCGTTAGAGAGGCGGTATGTACTATTATACTTAACCTTCGTTATCCATAGTTAGAATAAGGGCTGTGGGAGCCTACACACTTTTCCTAGACACCGATAGAAAGGAGGTGTGTACTATTATACTAAACCTTCGTTATCTATATCTAGACTAAGGGAGGTGGGAGCCTAGACACTATTACTTGACACCGTTAGAGAGGCGGTATGTACTATTATATTTAACCTTCGTTATCCATAGTTAGAATAAGGGCTGTGGGAGCCTACACACTTTTCCTAGACACCGATAGAAAGGAGGTGTGTACTATTATACTAAACCTTCGTTATTCACAGTTAGAATAAGGGCTGTGGGAGTCTACACACTTTTCCTAGACACCGATAGAAAGGAGGTGTGTACTATTATACTAAACCTTCGTTATCCATAGTTAGAAGAATTGCTGTGGGAGTCTACACACTTTTCCTAGACACCGATAGAAAGGAGGTGTGTACTATTATACTAAACCTTCGTTATTCACAGTTAGAATAAGGGCTGTGGGAGTCTACACACTTTTCCTAGACACCGATAGAAAGGAGGTGTGTACTATTATACTAAACCTTCGTTATCCATAGTTAGAATAAGGGCTGTGGGAGCCTACACACTTTTCCTAGACACCGATAGAAAAAAGGTGTGTACTATTATACTAAACCTTCGTTATCCATAGTTAGAATAAGGGCTGTGGGAGTCCACACACTTTTTCTAGACGCCGATAGAAAGGAGGTGTGTATTATTATACTAAACCTTCGTTATCCATAGTTAGATTAAGGGCTGTGGGAGCCTACACACTTATCCTAGACACCGATAGAAAGGAGGTGTGTACTATTAAACTAAACCTTCGTTATCCATAGTTAGAATAAGGGCTGTGGGAGCCTACACACTTTTCTTAGACACCGATAGAAAGAAGGTGTGTACTATTATACTAAACCTTCGTTATCCATCGTTAGAATAAGGGCTGTGGGGTCTACACACTTTTTCTAGACGCCGATAGAAAGGAGGTGTGTACTATTATACTAAACCTTCGTTATCCATCGTTAGAATAAGGGCTGTGGGGTCTACACACTTTTTCTAGACGCCGATAGAAAGGAGGTGTGTATTATTATACTAAACCTTCGTTATCCATAGTTAGAATAAGGGCTGTGGGAGCCTACACACTTTTCCTAGACACCGATAGAAAGGAGGTGTGTACTATTATACTAAACCTTCGTTATCCATAGTTAGAATAAGGGCTGTGGGAGCCTACACACTTATCCTAGACACCGATAGAAAGGAGGTGTGTACTATTATACTAAACCTTCGTTATCCATAGTTAGAATAAGGGCTGTGGGAGCCTACACACTTTTCTTAGACACCGATAGAAAGGAGGTGTGTACTATTATACTAAACCTTCGTTATCCATCGTTAGAATAAGGGCTGTGGGGTCTACACACTTTTTCTAGACGCCGATAGAAAGGAGGTGTGTACTATTATACTAAACCTTCGTTATCCATAGTTAGAATAAGGGCTGTGGGAGCCTACACACTTATCCTAGACACCGATAGAAAGGAGGTGTGTACTATTATACTAAACCTTCGTTATCCATAGTTAGAATAAGGGCTGTGGGAGCCTACACACTTATCCTAGACACCGATAGAAAGGAGGTGTGTACTATTATACTAAACCTTCGTTATCCATAGTTAGAACAAGGGCTGTGGGAGCCTACACACTTATCCTAGACACCGATAGAAAGGAGGTGTGTACTATTATACTAAACCTTCGTTATCCATAGTTAGAATAAGGGCTGTGGGAGCCTACACACTTTTCTTAGACGCCGATAGAAAGGAGGTGTGTATTATTATACTAAACCTTCGTTATCCATCGTTAGAATAAGGGCTGTGGGGTCTACACACTTTTTCTAGACGCCGATAGAAAGGAGGTGTGTACTATTATACTAAACCTTCGTTATCCATAGTTAGAATAAGGGCTGTGGGAGCCTACACACTTATCCTAGACACCGATAGAAAGGAGGTGTGTACTATTATACTAAACCTTCGTTATCCATAGTTAGAATAAGGGCTGTGGGAGCCTACACACTTATCCTAGACACCGATAGAAATGAGGTGTGTACTATTATACTAAACCTTCGTTATCCATAGTTAGAATAAGGGCTGTGGGAGCCTACACACTTTTCTTAGACACCGATAGAAAGGAGGTGTGTACTATTATACTAAACCTTCGTTATCCATCGTTAGAATAAGGGCTGTGGGGTCTACACGCTTTTTCTAGACGCCGATAGAAAGGAGGTGT
The DNA here is from genome assembly GCA_036971475.1 of Prosapia bicincta. Lineage (NCBI taxonomy): Eukaryota > Metazoa > Arthropoda > Insecta > Hemiptera > Cercopidae > Prosapia > Prosapia bicincta. The sequence goes on along the minus strand of JBAIZL010000001.1, from coordinate 82,007,231 downwards.
GTATTATTATACTAAACCTTCGTTATCCATCGTTAGAATAAGGGCTGTGGGGTCTACACACTTTTTCTAGACACCGATAGAAAGGAGGTTTGTACTATTATACTAAACCTTCGTTATCCATCGTTAGAATAATTGCTGTGGGGTCTACACACTTTTTCTAGACGCCGATAGAAAATAGGTGTGTATTATTATACTAAACCTTCGTTATCCATAGTTAGAATAAGGGCTGTGGGAGCCTACACACTTTTCCTAGACACCGATAGAAAGGAGGTGTGTACTATTATACTAAACCTTCGTTATCCATAGTTAGATTAAGGGCTGTGGGATCCTACACACTTTTCCTAGACACCGATAGAAAGGAGGTGTGTACTATTATACTAAACCTTCGTTATCCATAGTTAGAATAAGGGCTGTGGGAGCCTACACACTTTTCCTAGACACCGATTGAAAGGAGGTGTGTAATATTATACTAAACCTTCGTTATCCATAGTTAGAATAAGGGCTGTGGGGTCTACACACTTTTTCTAGACGCCGATAGAAAGGAGGTGTGTATTATTATACTAAACCTTCGTTATCCATCGTTAGAATAAGGGCTGTGGGGTCTACACACTTTTTCTAGACGCCGATAGAAAGGAGGTGTGTACTATTATACTAAACCTTCGTTATCCATCGTTAGAATAATTGCTGTGGGGTCTACACACTTTTTCTAGACGCCGATAGAAAATAGGTTTGTATTATTATACTAAACCTTCGTTATCCATAGTTAGAATAAGGGCTGTGGGAGCCTACACACTTTTCCTAGACACCGATAGAAAGGAGGTGTGTACTATTATACAAAACCTTCGTTATCCATAGTTAGAATAAGGGCTGTGGGGTCTACACACTTTTTCTAGACGCCGATAGAAAGGAGGTGTGTATTATTATCCTAAACCATCGTTATCCATCGTTAGAATAAGGGCTGTGGGGTCTACACACTTTTTCTAGACGCCGATAGAAAGGAGGTGTGTACTATTATACTAAACCTTCGTTATCCATCGTTAGAATAAGGGCTGTGGGGTCTACACACTTTTTCTAGACACCGATAGAAAGGAGGTGTGTACTATTATACTAAACCTTCGTTATCCATAGTTAGAATAAGGGCTGTGGGAGCCTACACACTTTTCTTAGACACCGATAGAAAGGAGGTGTGTGCTATTATACTAAACCTTCGTTATCCATAGTTAGAATAAGGGCTGTGGGAGTCTACACACTTTTCATAGACACCGATAGAAAGGAGGTGTGTACTATTATACTAAACCTTCGTTATCCATAGTTAGAATAAGGGCTGTGGGAGCCTACACACTTATCCTAGACACCGATAGAAAGGAGGTGTGTACTATTATACTAAACCTTCGTTATCCATAGTTAGAATAAGGGCTGTGGGGTCTACACACTTTTTCTAGACACCGATAGAAAGGAGGTGTGTACTCTTATACTAAACCTTCGTTATCCATCGTTAGAATAAGGGCTGTGGGGTCTACACACTTTTTCTAGACACCGATAGAAAGGAGGTGTGTACTATTATACTAAACCTTCGTTATCCATAGTTAGAATAAGGGCTGTGGGGTCTACACACTTTTTCTAGACGCCGATAGAAAGGAGGTGTGTATTATTATACTAATCCTTCGTTATCCATCGTTAGAATAAGGGCTGTGGGGTCTACACACTTTTTCTAGACGCCGATAGAAAGGAGGTGTGTACTATTATACTAAACCTTCGTTATCCATCGTTAGAATAAGGGCTGTGGGGTCTACACACTTTTTCTAGACACCGATAGAAAGGAGGTGTGTACTATTATACTAAACCTTCGTTATCCATAGTTAGAATAAGGGCTGTGGGAGCCTACACACTTTTCTTAGACATCGATAGAAAGGAGGTGTGTACTATTATACTAAACCTTCGTTATCCATAGTTAGAATAAGGGCTGTGGGAGCCTACACACTTTTCCTAGACACCGATAGAAAGGAGGTGTGTACTATTATACTAAACCTTCTTTATCCATAGTTAGAATAAGGGCTGTGGGAGCCTACACACTTTTCCTAGACACCGAGAGAAAGGAGGTGTGTACTATTATACTAAACCTTCGTTATCCATAGTTAAAATAAGGGCTGTGGGAGCCTACACACTTTTCCTAGACACCGATAGAAAGGAGGTGTGTACTATTATACTAAACCGTCGTTATCCATAGTTAGAATAAGGGCTGTGGGAGCCTACACACTTATCCTAGACACCGATAGAAAGGAGGTGTGTATTATTATACTAAACCTTCGTTATCCATAGTTAGAATAAGGGCTGTGGAAGCCTACACACTTTTCTTAGACACCGATAGAAAGGAGGTGTGTACTATTATACTAAACCTTCGTAATCCATAGTTAGAATAAGGGCTGTGGGAGCCTACACACTTATCCTAGACACCGATAGAAAGGAGGTGTGTACTATTATACTAAACCTTCGTTATCCATAGTTAGAATAAGGGCTGTGGGAGCCTACACACTTTTCTTTGACGCCGATAGAAAGGAGGTGTGTATTATTATACTAAACCTTCGTTATCCATCGTTAGAATAAGGGCTGTGGGGTCTACACACTTTTTCTAGACGCCGATAGAAAGGAGGTGTGTACTATTATACTAAACCTTCGTTATCCATAGTTAGAATAAGGGCTGTGGGAGCCTACACACTTATCCTAGACACCGATAGAAAGGAGGTGTGTACTATTATACTAAACCTTCGTTATCCATAGTTAGATTAAGGGCTGTGGGAGCCTACACACTTATCCTAGACACCGATAGAAAGGAGGTGTGTACTATTATACTAAACCTTCGTTATCCATAGTTAGAATAAGGGCTGTGGGAGCCTACACACTTATCCTAGACACCGATAGAAAGGAGGTGTGTACTATTATACTAAACCTTCGTTATCCATAGTTAGAATAAGGGCTGTGGGAGCCTACACACTTATCCTAGACACCGATAGAAAGGAGGTGTGTACTATTATACTAAACCTTCGTTATCCATAGTTAGAATAAGGGCTGTGGGAGCCTACACACTTTTCTTAGACACCGATAGAAAGGAGGTGTGTACTATTATACTAAACCTTCGTTATCCATCGTTAGAATAAGGGCTGTGGGGTCTACACACTTTTTCTAGACGCCGATAGAAAGGAGGTGTGTATTATTATACTAAACCTTCGTTATCCATCGTTAGAATAAGGGCTGTGGGGTCTACACACTTTTTCTAGACACCGATAGAAAGGAGGTTTGTACTATTATACTAAACCTTCGTTATCCATCGTTAGAATAATTGCTGTGGGGTCTACACACTTTTTCTAGACGCCGATAAAAAATAGGTGTGTATTATTATACTAAACCTTCGTTATCCATAGTTAGAATAAAGGCTGTGGGAGCCTACACACTTTTCCTAGACACCGATAGAAAGGAGGTGTGTACTATTATACTAAACCTTCGTTATCCATAGTTAGAATAAGGGCTGTGGGGTCTACACACTTTTTCTAGACGCCGATAGAAAGGAGGTGTGTATTATTATACTAAACCTTCGTTATCCATCGTTAGAATAAGGGCTGTGGGGTCTACACACTTTTTCTAGACGCCGATAGAAAGGAGGTGTGTACTATTATACTAAACCTTCGTTATCCATCGTTAGAATAAGGGCTGTGGGGTCTACACACTTTTTCTAGACACCGATAGAAAGGAGGTGTGTACTATTATACTAAACCTTCGTTATCCATAGTTAGAATAAGGGCTGTGGGAGCCTACACACTTTTCTTAGACACCGATAGAAAGGAGGTGTGTACTATTATACTAAACCTTCGTTATCCATAGTTAGAATAAGGGCTGTGGGAGTCTACACACTTTTCTTAGACACCGATAGAAAGGAGGTGTGTACTATTATACTAAACCTTCGTTATCCATAGTTAGAATAAGGGCTGTGGGAGCCTACACACTTATCCTAAACACCGATAGAAAGGAGGTGTGTACTATTATACTAAACCTTCGTTATCCATAGTTAGAATAAGGGCTGTGAGGTCTACACACTTTTTCTAGACACCGATAGAAAGGAGGTGTGTACTATTATACTAAACATTCGTTATCCATCGTTAGAATAAGGGCTGTGGGGTCTACACACTTTTTCTAGACACCGATGGAAAGGAGGTGTGTACTATTATACTAAACCTTCGTTATCCATAGTTAGAATAAGGGCTGTGGGAGCCTACACACTTATCCTAGACACCGATAGAAAGGAGGTGTGTACTATTATACTAAACCTTCGTTATCCATAGTTAGAATAAGGGCTGTGGGGTCTACACACTTTTTCTAGACGCCGATAGAAAGGAGGTGTGTATTATTATACTAAACCTTCGTTATCCATCGTTAGAATAAGGGCTGTGGGGTCTACACACTTTTTCTAGACGCCGATAGAAAGGAGGTGTGTACTATTATACTAAACCTTCGTTATCCATAGTTAGAATAAGGGCTGTGGGGTCTACACACTTTTTCTAGACGCCGATAGAAAATAGGTGTGTATTATTATACTAAACCTTCGTTATCCATAGTTAGAATAAGGGCTGTGGGAGCCTACACACTTTTCCTAGACACCGATAGAAAGGAGGTGTGTACTATTATACAAAACCTTCGTTATCCATAGTTAGAATAAGGGCTGTGGGGTCTACACACTTTTTCTAGACGCCGATAGAAAGGAGGTGTGTATTATTATACTAAACCTTCGTTATCCATCGTTAGAATAAGGGCTGTGGGGTCTACACACTTTTTCTAGACGCCGATAGAAAGGAGGTGTGTACTATTATACTAAACCTTCGTTATCCATCGTTAGAATAAGGGCTGTGGGGTCTACACACTTTTTCTAGACACCGATAGAAAGGAGGTGTGTACTATTATACTAAACCTTCGTTATCCATAGTTAGAATAAGGGCTGTGGGAGCCTACACACTTTTCTTAGACACCGATAGAAAGGAGGTGTGTGCTATTATACTTAACCTTCGTTATCCATAGTTAGAATAAGGGCTGTGGGAGTCTACACACTTTTCATAGACACCGATAGAAAGGAGGTGTGTACTATTATACTAAACCTTCGTTATCCATAGTTAGAATAAGGGCTGTGGGAGCCTACACACTTATCCTAGACACCGATAGAAAGGAGGTGTGTACTATTATACTAAACCTTCGTTATCCATAGTTAGAATAAGGGCTGTGGGGTCTACACATTTTTTCTAGACACCGATGGAAAGGAGGTGTGTACTATTATACTAAACCTTCGTTATCCATAGTTAGAATAAGGGCTGTGGGAGTCTACACACTTTTCTTAGACACCGATAGAAAGGAGGTGTGTACTATTATACTAAACCTTCGTTATCCATAGTTAGAATAAGGGCTGTGGGAGCCTACACACTTATCCTAAACACCGATAGAAAGGAGGTGTGTACTATTATACTAAACCTTCGTTATCCATAGTTAGAATAAGGGCTGTGAGGTCTACACACTTTTTCTAGACACCGATAGAAAGGAGGTGTGTACTATTATACTAAACATTCGTTATCCATCGTTAGAATAAGGGCTGTGGGGTCTACACACTTTTTCTAGACACCGATGGAAAGGAGGTGTGTACTATTATACTAAACCTTCGTTATCCATAGTTAGAATAAGGGCTGTGGGAGCCTACACACTTATCCTAGACACCGATAGAAAGGAGGTGTGTACTATTATACTAAACCTTCGTTATCCATAGTTAGAATAAGGGCTGTGGGGTCTACACACTTTTTCTAGACGCCGATAGAAAGGAGGTGTGTATTATTATACTAAACCTTCGTTATCCATCGTTAGAATAAGGGCTGTGGGGTCTACACACTTTTTCTAGACGCCGATAGAAAGGAGGTGTGTACTATTATACTAAACCTTCGTTATCCATAGTTAGAATAAGGGCTGTGGGGTCTACACACTTTTTCTAGACGCCGATAGAAAATAGGTGTGTATTATTATACTAAACCTTCGTTATCCATAGTTAGAATAAGGGCTGTGGGAGCCTACACACTTTTCCTAGACACCGATAGAAAGGAGGTGTGTACTATTATACAAAACCTTCGTTATCCATAGTTAGAATAAGGGCTGTGGGGTCTACACACTTTTTCTAGACGCCGATAGAAAGGAGGTGTGTATTATTATACTAAACCTTCGTTATCCATCGTTAGAATAAGGGCTGTGGGGTCTACACACTTTTTCTAGACGCCGATAGAAAGGAGGTGTGTACTATTATACTAAACCTTCGTTATCCATTGTTAGAATAAGGGCTGTGGGGTCTACACACTTTTTCTAGACACCGATAGAAAGGAGGTGTGTACTATTATACTAAACCTTCGTTATCCATAGTTAGAATAAGGGCTGTGGGAGCCTACACACTTTTCTTAGACACCGATAGAAAGGAGGTGTGTGCTATTATACTTAACCTTCGTTATCCATAGTTAGAATAAGGGCTGTGGGAGTCTACACACTTTTCATAGACACCGATAGAAAGGAGGTGTGTACTATTATACTAAACCTTCGTTATCCATAGTTAGAATAAGGGCTGTGGGAGCCTACACACTTATCCTAGACACCGATAGAAAGGAGGTGTGTACTATTATACTAAACCTTCGTTATCCATAGTTAGAATAAGGGTTGTGGGGTCTACACATTTTTTCTAGACACCGATGGAAAGGAGGTGTGTACTATTATACTAAACCTTCGTTATCCATAGTTAGAATAAGGGCTGTGGGAGCCTACACACTTATCCTAGACACCGATAGAAAGGAGGTGCGTACTATTATACTAAACCTTCGTTATCCATAGTTAGAATAAGGGCTGTGGGGTCTACACACTTTTTCTAGACGCCGATAGAAAGGAGGTGTGTATTATTATACTAAACCTTCGTTATCCATCGTTAGAATAAGGGCTGTGGGGTCTACACACTTTTTCTAGACGCCGATAGAAAGGAGGTGTGTACTATTATACTAAACCTTCGTTATCCATCGTTAGAATAAGGGCTGTGGGGTCTACACACTTTTTCTAGACACCGATAGAAAGGAGGTGTGTACTATTATACTAAACCTTCGTTATCCATAGTTAGAATAAGGGCTGTGGGAGCCTACACACTTTTCTTAGACACCGATAGAAAGGAGGTGTGTACTATTATACTAAACCTTCGTTATCCATAGTTAGAATAAGGGCTGTGGGAGCCTACACACTTTTCCTAGACACCGATAGAAAGGAGGTGTGTACTATTATACTAAACCTTCGTTATCCATAGTTAAAATAAGGGCTGTGGGAGCCTACACACTTTTCCTAGACACCGATAAAAAGGAGGTGTGTACTATTATACTAAACCTTCGTTATCCATAGTTAGAATAAGGGCTGTGGGAGCCTACACACTTTTCCTAGACACCGATAGAAAGGAGGTGTGTACTATTATACTAAACCTTCGTTATCCATAGTTAAAATAAGGGCTGTGGGAGCCTACACACTTTTCCTAGACACCGATAGAAAGGAGGTGTGTACTATTATACTAAACCGTCGTTATCCATAGTTAGAATAAGGGCTGTGGGAGCCTACACACTTATCCTAGACACCGATAGAAAGGAGGTGTGTATTATTATACTAAACCTTCGTTATCCATAGTTAGAATAAGGGCTGTGGAAGCCTACACACTTTTCTTAGACACCGACAGAAAGGAGGTGTGTACTATTATACTAAACCTTCGTAATCCATAGTTAGAATAAGGGCTGTGGGAGTCTACACACTTTTTCTAGACACCGATAGAAAGGAGGTGTGTACTATTATACTAAACCTTCGTTATCCATAGTTACAATAAGGGCTGTGGGAGTCTACACACTTTTTCTAGACGCCGATAGAAAGGAGGTGTGTATTATTATACTAAACCTCCGTTATCCATAGTTAGAATAAGGGCTGTGGGAGCCTACACACTTTTCCTAGACACCGATAGAAAGGAGGTGTGTACTATTATACTAAACCTTCGTTATCCATAGTTAGAATAAGGGCTGTGGAAGCCTACACACTTTTCCTAGACACCGATAGAAAGGAGGTGTGTACTATTATACTAAACCTTCGTTATCCATAGTTAGAATAAGGGCTGAGGGAGTCTACACACTTTTTCTAGACGCCGATAGAAAAGAGGTGTGTATTGTTATACTAAACCTTCGTTATCCATAGTTAGAATAAGGGCTGTGGGAGCCTACACACTTTTCCTAGACACCGATAGAAAGGAGGTGTGTACTATTATACTAAACCTTCGTTATCCATAATTAGAATAAGGGCTGTGGAAGCCTACACACTTTTCCTAGACACCGATAGAAAGGAGGTGTGTACTATTATACTAAACCTTCGTTATCCATAGTTAGAATAAGGGCTGTGGGAGCCTACACACTTTTCCTAGCCACCGATAGAGAGGAGGTGTGTATTAATATACTAAACCTTCGTTATCTATATATAGACTACGTTAGGTGGGTACCGAAACACTTTTCCTAGACACCGATAGTGAGAAGGTATGTACTATTATACTTAACCTTTTTTATCTATATATAGACTATAGGGGGTAGGAACCTAAACACTTTTCCTAGACACCGACAGAAAGGAGGTGTGTACTATTATACTAAACCTTCGTTATCCATAGTTAGAATAAGGGCTGTGGAAGCCTACACACTTTTCCTAGACACCGATAGAAAGGAGGTGTGTACTATTATACTAAACCTTCGTTATATATAGTTACAATAAGGGCTGTGGGAGCCTACACACTTTTCCTAGACACCGATAGAAAGGAGGTGTGTACTATTATACTAAACCTTCGTTATCCATAGTTAGAATAAGGGCTGTGGGAGTCTACACACTTTTTCTAGACGCCGATAGAAAGGAGGTGTGTATTATTATACTAAACCTTCGTTATCCATAGTTAGAATAAGGGCTGTGGGAGCCTACACACTTTTCCAAGACACCGATAGAAAGGAGGTGTGTACTATTATACTAAACCTTCGTTATCCATAGTTAGAATAAGGGCTGTGGGAGCCTACACACTTTTCCTAGACACCGATAGAAAGGAGGTGTTACTATTATACTAAACCTCCGTTATCCATAGTTAGAATAAGGGCTGTGGTAGTCTACACACTTTTTCTAGACGCCGATAGAAAGGAGGTGTGTATTATTATACTAAACCTTCGTTATCCATAGTTAGAATAAGGGCTGTGGGAGCCTACACACTTTTCCTAGACACCGATAGAAAGGAGGTGTGTACTATTATACTAAACCTTCGTTATCCATAGTTAGAATAAGGGCTGTGGGAGTCTACACACTTTTTCTAGACACCGATAGAAAGGAGGTGTGTACTATTATACTAAACCTTCGTTATCCATAGTTAGAATAAGGGCTGTGGGAGCCTACACACTTTTCTTAGACACCGATAGAAAGGAGGTGTGTACTATTATACTAAACCTTCGTTATCCATAGTTAGAATAAGGGCTGTGGGAGCCTACACACTTTTCCTAGACACCGATAGAAAGGAGGTGTGTACTATTATACTAAACCTTCGTTATCCATAGTTAAAATAAGGGCTGTGGGAGCCTACACACTTTTCCTAGACACCGATAGAAAGGAGGTGTGTACTATTATACTAAACCTTCGTTATCCATATTTAGAATAAGGGCTGTGGGAGCCTACACACTTTTCCTAGACACCGATAGAAAGGAGGTGTGTACTATTATACTAAACCTTCGTTATCCATAGTTAAAATAAGGGCTGTGGGAGCCTACACACTTTTCCTAGACACCGTTAGAAAGGAGGTGTGTACTATTATACTAAACCGTCGTTATCCATAGTTAGAATAAGGGCTGTGGGAGCCTACACACTTATCCTAGACACCGATAGAAACGAGGTGTGTATTATTATACTAAACCTTCGTTATCCATAGTTAGAATAAGGGCTGTGGAAGCCTACACACTTTTCTTAGACACCGATAGAAAGGAGGTGTGTACTATTATACTAAACCTTCGTAATCCATAGTTAGAATAAGGGCTGTGGGAGTCTACACACTTTTTCTAGACACCGATAGAAAGGAGGTGTGTACTATTATACTAAACCTTCGTTATCCATAGTTACAATAAGGGCTGTGGGAGTCTACACACTTTTTCTAGACGCCGATAGAAAGGAGGTGTGTATTATTATACTAAACCTTCGTTATCCATAGTTAGAATAAGGGCTGTGGGAGCCTACACACTTTTCCTAGACACCGATAGAAAGGAGGTGTGTACTATTATACTAAACCTTCGTTATCCATAGTTAGAATAAGGGCTGTGAAAGCCTACACACTTTTCCTAGACACCGATAGAAAGGAGGTGTGTACTATTATACTAAACCTTCGTTATCCATAGTTAGAATAAGGGTTGAGGGAGTCTACACACTTTTTCTAGACGCCGATAGAAAGGAGGTGTGTATTATTATACTAAACCTTCGTTATCCATAGTTAGAATAAGGGCTGTGGGAGCCTACACACTTTTCCTAGACACCGATAGAAAGGAGGTGTGTACTATTATACTAAACCTTCGTTATCCATAGTTAGAATAAGGGCTGTGGAAGCCTACACACTTTTCCTAGACACCGATAGAAAGGAGGTGTGTACTATTATACTAAACCTTCGTTATCCATAGTTAGAATAAGGGCTGTGGGAGCCTACACACTTTTCCTAGCCACCGATAGAGAGGAGGTGTGTATTAATATACTAAACCTTCGTTATCTATATATAGACTACGTTAGGTGGGTACCGAAACACTTTTCCTAGACACCGATAGTGAGAAGGTATGTACTATTATACTTAACCCTTTTTTATCTATATATAGACTATAGGAGGTGGGAACCAAAACACTTTTACTAGACACCGATAGTTAGGAGGTATGTACTATTATACTTAATCTTCGTTATCTATATATAGACTTAGGGAGGTGGCCACCTAAACACTATTACTTGACACTGTTAGAGAGACGGTATGTACTATTATACTTAACCTTTTTTATCTATATATAGACTATAGGAGGTAGGAACCTAAACACTTTTCCTAGACACCGATAGAAAGGAGGTGTGTACTATTATACTAAACCTTCGTTATCCATAGTTAGAATAAGGGCTGTGGAAGCCTACACACTTTTCCTAGACACCGATAGAAAGGAGGTGTGTACTATTATACTAAACCTCCGTTATCCATAGTTAGAATAAGGGCTGTGGTAGTCTACACACTTTTTCTAGACGCCGATAGAAAGGAGGTGTGTATTATTATACTAAACCTTCGTTATCCATAGTTAGAATAAGGGCTGTGGGAGCCTACACACTTTTCCTAGACACCGATAGAAAGGAGGTGTGTACTATTATACTAAACCTTCGTTATCCATAGTTAGAATAAGGGCTGTGGGAGTCTACACACTTTTTCTAGACACCGATAGAAAGGAGGTGTGTACTATTATACTAAACCTTCGTTATCCATAGTTAGAATAAGGGCTGTGGGAGCCTACACACTTTTCTTAGACACCGATAGAAAGGAGGTGTGTACTATTATACTAAACCTTCGTTATCCATAGTTAGAATAAGGGCTGTGGGAGCCTACACACTTTTCCTAGACACCGATAGAAAGGAGGTGTGTACTATTATACTAAACCTTCGTTATCCATAGTTAAAATAAGGGCTGTGGGAGCCTACACACTTTTCCTAGACACCGATAGAAAGGAGGTGTGTACTATTATACTAAACCTTCGTTATCCATAGTTAGAATAAGGGCTGTGGGAGCCTACACACTTTTCCTAGACACCGATAGAAAGGAGGTGTGTACTATTATACTAAACCTTCGTTATCCATAGTTAAAATAAGGGCTGTGGGAGCCTACACACTTTTCCTAGACACCGATAGAAAGGAGGTGTGTACTATTATACCTAACCGTCGTTATCCATAGTTAGAATAAGGGCTGTGGGAGCCTACACACTTATCCTAGACACCGATAGAAAGGAGGTGTGTATTATTATACTAAACCTTCGTTATCCATAGTTAGAATAAGGGCTGTGGAAGCCTACACACTTTTCTTAGACACCGATAGAAAGGAGGTGTGTACTATTATACTAAACCTTCGTAATCCATAGTTAGAATAAGGGCTGTGGGAGTCTACACACTTTTTCTAGACACCGATAGAAAGGAGGTGTGTACTATTATACTAAACCTTCGTTATCCATAGTTAGAATAAGGGCTGTGGGAGTCTACACACTTTTTCTAGACGCCGATAGAAAGGAGGTGTGTATTATTATACTAAACCTTCGTTATCCATAGTTAGAATAAGGGCTGTGGGAGCCTACACACTTTTCCTAGACACCGATAGAAAGGAGGTGTGTACTATTATACTAAACCTTCGTTATCCATAGTTAGAATAAGGGCTGTGGAAGCCTACACACTTTTCCTAGACACCGATAGAAAGGAGGTGTGTACTATTATACTAAACCTTCGTTATCCATAGTTAGAATAAGGGCTGAGGGGGTCTACACACTTTTTCTAGACGCCGATAGAAAGGAGGTGTGTATTATTATACTAAACCTTCATTATCCATAGTTAGAATAAGGGCTGTGGGAGCCTACACACTTTTCCTAGACACCGATAGAAAGGAGGTGTGTACTATTATACTAAACCTTCGTTATCCACAGTTAGAATAAGGGCTGTGGAAGCCTACACACTTTTCCTAGACACCGATAGAAAGGAGGTGTGTACTATTATACTAAACCTTCGTTATCCATAGTTAGAATAAGGGCTGTGGGAGCCTATACACTTTTCCTAGCCACCGATAGAGAGGAGGTGTGTATTAATATACTAAACCTTCGTTATCTATATATAGACTACGTTAGGTGGGTACCGAAACACTTTTCCTAGACACCGATAGTGAGAAGGTATGTACTATTATACTTAACCCTTTTTTATCTATATATAGACTATAGGAGGTGGGAACCAAAACACTTTTACTAGACACCGATAGTTAGGAGGTATGTACTATTATACTTAATCTTCGTTATCTATATATAGACTGAGGGAGGTGGCCACCTAAACACTATTACTTGACACTGTTAGAGAGACGGTATGTACTATTATACTTAACCTTTTTTATCTATATATAGACTATAGGAGGTAGAAACCTAAACACTTTTCCTAGACACCGATAGAAAGGAGGTGTGTACTATTATACCAAACCTTCGTTATCCATAGTTAGAATAAGGGCTGTGGAAGCCTACACACTTTTCCAAGACACCGATAGAAAGGAGGTGTGTACTATTATACTAAACCTTCGTTATCCATAGTTACAATAAGGGCTGTGGGAGCCTACACACTTTTCCTAGACACCGATAGAAAGGAGGTGTGTACTATTATACTAAACCTTCGTTATCCATAGTTAGAATAAGGGCTGTGGGAGTCTACACACTTTTTCTAGACGCCGATAGAAAGGAGGTGTGTATTATTATACTAAACCTTCGTTATCCATAGTTAGAATAAGGGCTGTGGGAGCCTACACACTTTTCCAAGACACCGATAGAAAGGAGGTGTGTACTATTATACTAAACCTTCGTTATCCATAGTTAGAATAAGGGCTGTGGGAGCCTACACACTTTTCCTAGACACCGATAGAAAGGAGGTGTGTACTATTATACTAAACCTCCGTTATCCATAGTTAGAATAAGGGCTGTGGTAGTCTACACACTTTTTCTAGACGCCGATAGAAAGGAGGTGTGGATTATTATACTAAACCTTCGTTATCCATAGTTAGAATAAGGGCTGTGGTAGCCTACACACTTTTCCTAGACACCGATAGAAAGGAGGTGTGTACTATTATACTAAACCTTCGTTATCCATAGTTAGAATAAGGGCTGTGGGAGTCTACACACTTTTTCTAGACACCGATAGAAAGGAGGTGTGTACTATTATACTAAACCTTCGTTATCCATAGTTAGAATAAGGGCTGTGGGAGTCTACACACTTTTTCTAGACGCCGATAGAAAGGAGGTGTGTATTATTATACTAAACCTTCGTTATCCATTGTTAGAATAAGGGCTGTGGGAGCCTACACACTTTTCCTAGACACCGATAGAAAATAGGTGTGTACTATTATACTAAAACCTTCGTTATCCATAGTTAGAATAAGGGCTGTGGGAGTCTACACACTTTTTCTAGACACCGATAGAAAGGAGGTGTGTACTATTATACTAAACCTTCGTTATCCATAGTTAGAATAAGGGCTGTGGGAGTCTACACACTTTTTCTAGACGCCGATAGAAAGGAGGTGTGTACTATTATACTAAACCTTCGTTATCCATCGTTAGAATAATTGCTGTGGGGTCTACACACTTTTTCTAGACGCCGATAGAAAGGAGGTGTGTATTATTATACTAAACCTTCGTTATCCATAGTTAGAATAAGGGCTGTGGGAGCCTACACACTTTTCCTAGACACCGATAGAAAGGAGGTGTGTACTATTATACTAAACCTTCGTTATCCATAGTTAGAATAAGGGCTGTGGAAGCCTACACACTTTTCCTAGAGACCGATAGAAAGGAGGTGTGTACTATTATACTAAACCTTCGTTATCCATAGTTAGAATAAGGGCTGTGGGAGCCTACACACTTTTCCTCGACACCGATAGAAAAGAGGTGTGTACTATTATACTAAACCTTCGTTATCCATAGTTAGAATAAGGGCTGTGGGAGCCTACACACTTTTCCTAGACACCGATAGAAAGGAGGTGTGTACTATTATACTAAACCTTCGTTATCCATAGTTAGAATAAGGGCTGTGGAAGCCTATACACTTTTCCTAGACACCGATAGAATGGAGGTGTGTACTATTATACTAAACCTTCGTTAACCATAGTTAGAATAAGGGCTGTGGGAGCCTACACACTTTTCCTAGACACCGATAGAGAGGAGGTGTGTATTAATATACTAAACCTTCGTTATCTATATATAGACTACGTTAGGTGGGTACCGAAACCCTTTTCCTAGACACCGATAGTGAGAAGGTATGTACTATTATACTTAACCATTTTTATCTATATATAGACTATAGGAGGTGGGAACCTAAACACTTTTCCTAGACACCGATAGAAAGGAGGTGTGTACTATTATACTAAACCTTCGTTATCCATAGTTAGAATTAGGGCGGTGGGAGCCTACACACTTATCCTAGACACCGATAGTTAGGAGGTATGTACTATTATACTTAATCTTCGTTATCTATATATAGACTGAGGGAGGTGGCCACCTAAACACTATTACTTGACACTGTTAGAGAGACGGTATGTACTATTATACTTAACCTTTTTTATCTATATATAGATTATAGGAGGTAGGAACCTAAACACTTTTCCTAGACACCGATAGAAAGGAGGTGTGTACTATTATACTAAACCTTCGTTATCCATAGTTAGAATAAGGGCTGTGGGAGCCTACACACTTTTCCTAGACACCGATAGAAAGGAGGTGTGTACTATTATACTAAACCTTCGTTATCCATAGTTAGAATAAGGGCTGTGGGATTCTACACACTTTTTCTAGACATCGATAGAAAGGAGGTATGTACTATTATACTAAACCTTCGTTATCCATAGTTAGAATAAGGGCTGTGGGAGCCTACACACATTTCCTAGACACCGATAGAAAGGAGGTGTGTACTATTATACTAAACCTTCGTTATCCATAGTTAGAATAAGGGCTGTGGGAGTCTACACACTTTTTCTAGACATCGATAGAAAGGAGGTGTGTACTATTATACTAAACCTTCGTTATCCATAGTTAGAATAAGGGCTGTGGAAGCCTATACACTTTTCCTAGACACCGATAGAATGGAGGTGTGTACTATTATACTAAACCTTCGTTAACCATAGTTAGAATAAGGGCTGTGGGAGCCTACACACTTTTCCTAGACACCGATAGAGAGGAGGTGTTTATTAATATACTAAACCTTCGTTATCTATATATAGACTACGTTAGGTGGGTACCGAAACACTTTTCCTAGACACCGATAGTGAGAAGGTATGTACTATTATACTTAACCATTTTTATCTATATATAGACTATAGGAGGTGGGAACCTAAACACTTTTCCTAGACACCGATAGAAAGGAGGTGTGTACTATTATACTAAACCTTCGTTATCCATAGTTAGAATTAGGTCGGTGGGAGCCTACACACTTATCCTAGACACCGATAGTTAGGAGGTATGTACTATTATACTTAATCTTCGTTATCTATATATAGACTGAGGGAGGTGGCCACCTAAACACTATTACTTGACACTGTTAGAGAGACGGTATGTACTATTATACTTAACCTTTTTTATCTATATATAGATTATAGGAGGTAGGAACCTAAACACTTTTCCTAGACACCGATAGAAAGGAGGTGTGTACTATTATACTAAACCTTCGTTATCCATAGTTAGAATAAGGGCTGTGGAAGCCTACACACTTTTCCTAGACACCGATAGAAAGGAGGTGTGTACTATTATACTAAACCTCCGTTATCCATAGTTAGAATAAGGGCTGTGGTAGTCTACACACTTTTTCTAGACGCCGATAGAAAGGAGGTGTGTATTATTATACTAAACCTTCGTTATCCATAGTTAGAATAAGGGCTGTGGGAGCCTACACACTTTTCCTAGACACCGATAGAAAGGAGGTGTGTACTATTATACTAAACCTTCGTTATCCATAGTTAGAATAAGGGCTGTGGGAGTCTACACACTTTTTCTAGACACCGATAGAAAGGAGGTGTGTACTATTATACTAAACCTTCGTTATCCATAGTTAGAATAAGGGCTGTGGGAGCCTACACACTTTTCTTAGACACCGATAGAAAGGAGGTGTGTACTATTATACTAAACCTTCGTTATCCATAGTTAGAATAAGGGCTGTGGGAGCCTACACACTTTTCCTAGACACCGATAGAAAGGAGGTGTGTACTATTATACTAAACCTTCGTTATCCATAGTTAAAATAAGGGCTGTGGGAGCCTACACACTTTTCCTAGACACCGATAGAAAGGAGGTGTGTACTATTATACTAAACCTTCGTTATCCATAGTTAGAATAAGGGCTGTGGGAGCCTACACACTTTTCCTAGACACCGATAGAAAGGAGGTGTGTACTATTATACTAAACCTTCGTTATCCATAGTTAAAATAAGGGCTGTGGGAGCCTACACACTTTTCCTAGACACCGATAGAAAGGAGGTGTGTACTATTATACTAAACCGTCGTTATCCATAGTTAGAATAAGGGCTGTGGGAGCCTACACACTTATCCTAGACACCGATAGAAAGGAGGTGTGTATTATTATACTAAACCTTCGTTATCCATAGTTAGAATAAGGGCTGTGGAAGCCTACACACTTTTCTTAGACACCGATAGAAAGGAGGTGTGTACTATTATACTAAACCTTCGTAATCCATAGTTAGAATAAGGGCTGTGGGAGTCTACACACTTTTTCTAGACACCGATAGAAAGGAGGTGTGTACTATTATACTAAACCTTCGTTATCCATAGTTAGAATAAGGGCTGTGGGAGTCTACACACTTTTTCTAGACGCCGATAGAAAGGAGGTGTGTATTATTATACTAAACCTTCGTTATCCATAGTTAGAATAAGGGCTGTGGGAGCCTACACACTTTTCCTAGACACCGATAGAAAGGAGGTGTGTACTATTATACTAAACCTTCGTTATCCATAGTTAGAATAAGGGCTGTGGAAGCCTACACACTTTTCCTAGACACCGATAGAAAGGAGGTGTGTACTATTATACTAAACCTTCGTTATCCATAGTTAGAATAAGGGCTGAGGGGGTCTACACACTTTTTCTAGACGCCGATAGAAAGGAGGTGTGTATTATTATACTAAACCTTCGTTATCCATAGTTAGAATAAGGGCTGTGGGAGCCTACACACTTTTCCTAGACACCGATAGAAAGGAGGTGTGTACTATTATACTAAACCTTCGTTATCCACAGTTAGAATAAGGGCTGTGGAAGCCTACACACTTTTCCTAGACACCGATAGAAAGGAGGTGTGTACTATTATACTAAACCTTCGTTATCCATAGTTAGAATAAGGGCTGTGGGAGCCTACACACTTTTCCTAGCCACCGATAGAGAGGAGGTGTGTATTAATATACTAAACCTTCGTTATCTATATATAGACTACGTTAGGTGGGTACCGAAACACTTTTCCTAGACACCGATAGTGAGAAGGTATGTACTATTATACTTAACCCTTTTTTATCTATATATAGACTATAGGAGGTGGGAACCAAAACACTTTTACTAGACACCGATAGTTAGGAGGTATGTACTATTATACTTAATCTTCGTTATCTATATATAGACTGAGGGAGGTGGCCACCTAAACACTATTACTTGACACTGTTAGAGAGACGGTATGTACTATTATACTTAACCTTTTTTATCTATATATAGACTATAGGAGGTAGAAACCTAAACACTTTTCCTAGACACCGATAGAAAGGAGGTGTGTACTATTATACCAAACCTTCGTTATCCATAGTTAGAATAAGGGCTGTGGAAGCCTACACACTTTTCCAAGACACCGATAGAAAGGAGGTGTGTACTATTATACTAAACCTTCGTTATCCATAGTTACAATAAGGGCTGTGGGAGCCTACACACTTTTCCTAGACACCGATAGAAAGGAGGTGTGTACTATTATACTAAACCTTCGTTATCCATAGTTAGAATAAGGGCTGTGGGAGTCTACACACTTTTTCTAGACGCCGATAGAAAGGAGGTGTGTATTATTATACTAAACCTTCGTTATCCATAGTTAGAATAAGGGCTGTGGGAGCCTACACACTTTTCCAAGACACCGATAGAAAGGAGGTGTGTACTATTATACTAAACCTTCGTTATCCATAGTTAGAATAAGGGCTGTGGGAGCCTACACACTTTTCCTAGACACCGATAGAAAGGAGGTGTGTACTATTATACTAAACCTCCGTTATCCATAGTTAGAATAAGGGCTGTGGTAGTCTACACACTTTTTCTAGACGCCGATAGAAAGGAGGTGTGGATTATTATACTAAACCTTCGTTATCCATAGTTAGAATAAGGGCTGTGGTAGCCTACACACTTTTCCTAGACACCGATAGAAAGGAGGTGTGTACTATTATACTAAACCTTCGTTATCCATAGTTAGAATAAGGGCTGTGGGAGTCTACACACTTTTTCTAGACACCGATAGAAAGGAGGTGTGTACTATTATACTAAACCTTCGTTATCCATAGTTAGAATAAGGGCTGTGGGAGTCTACACACTTTTTCTAGACGCCGATAGAAAGGAGGTGTGTATTATTATACTAAACCTTCGTTATCCATTGTTAGAATAAGGGCTGTGGGAGCCTACACACTTTTCCTAGACACCGATAGAAAATAGGTGTGTACTATTATACTAAAACCTTCGTTATCCATAGTTAGAATAAGGGCTGTGGGAGTCTACACACTTTTTCTAGACACCGATAGAAAGGAGGTGTGTACTATTATACTAAACCTTCGTTATCCATAGTTAGAATAAGGGCTGTGGGAGTCTACACACTTTTTCTAGACGCCGATAGAAAGGAGGTGTGTACTATTATACTAAACCTTCGTTATCCATCGTTAGAATAATTGCTGTGGGGTCTACACACTTTTTCTAGACGCCGATAGAAAGGAGGTGTGTATTATTATACTAAACCTTCGTTATCCATAGTTAGAATAAGGGCTGTGGGAGCCTACACACTTTTCCTAGACACCGATAGAAAGGAGGTGTGTACTATTATACTAAACCTTCGTTATCCATAGTTAGAATAAGGGCTGTGGAAGCCTACACACTTTTCCTAGAGACCGATAGAAAGGAGGTGTGTACTATTATACTAAACCTTCGTTATCCATAGTTAGAATAAGGGCTGTGGGAGCCTACACACTTTTCCTCGACACCGATAGAAAAGAGGTGTGTACTATTATACTAAACCTTCGTTATCCATAGTTAGAATAAGGGCTGTGGGAGCCTACACACTTTTCCTAGACACCGATAGAAAGGAGGTGTGTACAATTATACTAAACCGTCGTTATCCATAGTTAGAATAAGGGCTGTGGAAGCCTATACACTTTTCCTAGACACCGATAGAATGGAGGTGTGTACTATTATACTAAACCTTCGTTAACCATAGTTAGAATAAGGGCTGTGGGAGCCTACACACTTTTCCTAGACACCGATAGAGAGGAGGTGTGTATTAATATACTAAACCTTCGTTATCTATATATAGACTACGTTAGGTGGGTACCGAAACCCTTTTCCTAGACACCGATAGTGAGAAGGTATGTACTATTATACTTAACCATTTTTATCTATATATAGACTATAGGAGGTGGGAACCTAAACACTTTTCCTAGACACCGATAGAAAGGAGGTGTGTACTATTATACTAAACCTTCGTTATCCATAGTTAGAATTAGGGCGGTGGGAGCCTACACACTTATCCTAGACACCGATAGTTAGGAGGTATGTACTATTATACTTAATCTTCGTTATCTATATATAGACTGAGGGAGGTGGCCACCTAAACACTATTACTTGACACTGTTAGAGAGACGGTATGTACTATTATACTTAACCTTTTTTATCTATATATAGATTATAGGAGGTAGGAACCTAAACACTTTTCCTAGACACCGATAGAAAGGAGGTGTGTACTATTATACTAAACCTTCGTTATCCATAGTTAGAATAAGGGCTGTGGGAGCCTACACACTTTTCCTAGACACCGATAGAAAGGAGGTGTGTACTATTATACTAAACCTTCGTTATCCATAGTTAGAATAAGGGCTGTGGGATTCTACACACTTTTTCTAGACATCGATAGAAAGGAGGTATGTACTATTATACTAAACCTTCGTTATCCATAGTTAGAATAAGGGCTGTGGGAGCCTACACACATTTCCTAGACACCGATAGAAAGGAGGTGTGTACTATTATACTAAACCTTCGTTATCCATAGTTAGAATAAGGGCTGTGGGAGTCTACACACTTTTTCTAGACATCGATAGAAAGGAGGTGTGTACTATTATACTAAACCTTCGTTATCCATAGTTAGAATAAGGGCTGTGGAAGCCTATACACTTTTCCTAGACACCGATAGAATGGAGGTGTGTACTATTATACTAAACCTTCGTTAACCATAGTTAGAATAAGGGCTGTGGGAGCCTACACACTTTTCCTAGACACCGATAGAGAGGAGGTGTTTATTAATATACTAAACCTTCGTTATCTATATATAGACTACGTTAGGTGGGTACCGAAACACTTTTCCTAGACACCGATAGTGAGAAGGTATGTACTATTATACTTAACCATTTTTATCTATATATAGACTATAGGAGGTGGGAACCTAAACACTTTTCCTAGACACCGATAGAAAGGAGGTGTGTACTATTATACTAAACCTTCGTTATCCATAGTTAGAATTAGGTCGGTGGGAGCCTACACACTTATCCTAGACACCGATAGTTAGGAGGTATGTACTATTATACTTAATCTTCGTTATCTATATATAGACTGAGGGAGGTGGCCACCTAAACACTATTACTTGACACTGTTAGAGAGACGGTATGTACTATTATACTTAACCTTTTTTATCTATATATAGATTATAGGAGGTAGGAACCTAAACACTTTTCCTAGACACCGATAGAAAGGAGGTGTGTACTATTATACTAAACCTTCGTTATCCATAGTTAGATTAAGGGCTGTGGGAGCCTACACACTTTTCCTAGACACCGATAGAAAGGAGGTGTGTACTATTATACTAAACCTTCGTTATCCATAGTTAGAATAAGGGCTGTGGGAGCCTACACACTTTTCCTAGACACCGATTGAAAGGAGGTGTGTAATATTATACTAAACCTTCGTTATCCATAGTTAGAATAAGGGCTGTGGGAGTCTACACACTTTTCCTAGACACCGATAGAAAGGAGGTGTGTACTATTTTACTAAACCTTCGTTATCCATAGCTAGAATAAGGGCTGTGGGAGCCTACACACTTTACCTAGACACCGATAGAAAGGAGGTGTGTACTATTTTACTAAACCTCCGTTATCCATAGTTAGAATAAGGGCTGTGGGAGTCTACACACTTTTTCTAGACGCCGATAGAAAGGAGGTGTGTATTATTATACTAAACCTTCGTTATCCATAGTTAGAATAAGGGCTGTGGGAGCCTACACACTTTTCCTAGACACCGATAGAAAGGAGGTGTGTACTATTAAACTAAACCTTCGTTATCCATAGTTAGAATAAGTGCTGTGGGAGCCTACACACTTTTCCTAGACACCGATAGAAAGGAGGTGTGTACTATTATACTAAACCTTCGTTATCCATAGTTAGAATAAGGGCTGTGGGAGTCTACACACTTTTCCTAGACACCGATAGAAAGGAGGTGTGTACTATTTTACTAAACCTTCGTTATCCATAGTTAGAATAAGGGCTGTGGGAGCCTACACACTTTTCCTAGACACGGATAGAAAGGAGGTGTGTACTATTTTACTAAACCTCCGTTATCGATAGTTAGAATAAGGGCTGTGGGAGTCTACACACTTTTTCTAGACGCCGATAGAAAGGAGGTGTGTATTATTATACTAAACCTTCGTTATCCATAGTTAGAATAAGGGCTGTGGGAGCCTACACACTTTTCCTAGACACCGATAGAAAGGACGTGTGTACTATTATACTAAACCTTCGTTATCCATAGTTAGAATAAGGGCTGTGGGAGTCTACACACTTTTTCTAGACATCGATAGAAAGGAGGTATGTACTATTATACTAAACCTTCTTTATCCATAGTTAGAATAAGGGCTGTGGGAGCCTACACACTTTTCCTAGACACCGATAGAAAGGAGGTGTGTACTATTTTACTAAACCTCCGTTATCCATAGTTAGAATAAGGGCTGTGGGAGTCTACACACTTTTTCTAGACGCCGATAGAAAGGAGGT
The DNA here is from genome assembly GCA_036971475.1 of Prosapia bicincta. NCBI lineage: Eukaryota > Metazoa > Arthropoda > Insecta > Hemiptera > Cercopidae > Prosapia > Prosapia bicincta. The sequence continues at coordinate 81,984,088 of JBAIZL010000001.1, read as the reverse complement.
GTGTATTATTATACTAAACCTTCGTTATCCATAGTTAGAATAAGGGCTGTGGAAGCCTACACACTTTTCCTAGACACCGATAGAAAGGAGGTGTGTACTATTATACTAAACCTTCGTTATCCATAGTTAGAATAAGGGCTGTGGAAGCCTACACACTTTTCCTAGACACCGATAGAAAGGAGGTGTGTACTATTATACTAAACCTTCGTTATCCATAGTTAGAATAAGGGCTGAGGGAGTCTACACACTTTTTCTAGACGCCGATAGAAAGGAGGTGTGTATTATTATACCAAACCTTCGTTATCCATAGTTAGAAAAAGGGCTGTGGGAGTCTACACACTTTTCCTAGACACCGATAGAAAGGAGGTGTGTACTATTATACTAAACCTTCGTTATCCATAGTTAGAATAAGAGCTGTGGAAGCCTACACACTTTTCCTAGACACCGATAGAAAGGAGGTGTATACTATTATACTAAACCTTCGTTATCCATAGTTAGAATAAGGGCTGAGGGAGTCTACACACTTTTTTTAGACGCCGATAGAAAGGAGGTGTGTATTATTATACTAAACCTTCGTTATCCATAGTTAGAATAAGGGCTGTGGGAGCCTACACACTTTTCCTAGACACCGATAGAAAGGAGGTGTGTACTATTATACTAAACCTTCGTTATCCATAGTTAGAATAAGGGCTGTGGAAGCCTACACACTTTTCCTAGACACCGATAGAAAGGAGGTGTGTATTAATATACTAAACCTTCGTTATCTATATATAGACTACTTTAGGTGGGTACCGAAACACTTTTCCTAGACACCGATAGTGAGAAGGTATGTACTATTATACTTAACCATTTTTATCTATATATAGACTATAGGAGGTGGGAACCTAAAAACTTTTACTAGACACCGATAGTTAGGAGGTATGTACTATTATACTTAATCTTCGTTATCTATATATAGACTGAGGGAGGTGGCCACCTAAACACTATTACTTGACACTGTTAGAGAGACGGTATGTACTATTATACTTAACCTTTTTTATCTATATATAGACTATAGGAGGTAGGAACCTAAACACTTTTCCTAGACACCGATAGAAAGGAGGTGTGTACTATTATACTAAACCTTCGTTATCCATAGTTAGAATTAGGGCTGTGGGAGCCTACACACTTTTCCTAGACACCGATAGAAAGGAGGTGTGTACTATTATACTAAACCTTCGTTATCCATAGTTAGAATAAGGGCTGTGGTAGTCTACACACTTTTTCTAGACGCCGATAGAAAGGAGGTGTGTATTATTATACTAAACCTTCGTTATCCATAGTTAGATAAAGGGCTGTGGGAGCCTACACACTTTTCCTAGACACCGATAGAAAGGAGGTGTGTACTATTATACTAAACCTTCGTTATCCATAGTTAGAATAAGGGCTGTGGGAGCCTACACACTTTTACTAGACACCGATAGGAAGGAGGTGTGTACTATTATACTAAACCTTCGTTATCCATAGTTAGTATAAGGGCTGTGGAAGCCTACACACTTTTCCTAGACACCGATAGAAAGGAGGTGTGTACTATTATACTAAACCTTCGTTATCCATAGTTAGAATAAGGGCTGTGGGAGCCTACACACCTTTCCTAGACACCGATAGAAAGGAGGTGTGTACTATTATACTAAACCTTCGTTATCCATAGTTAGAATAAGGGCTGTGGAAGCCTACACACTTTTCCTAGACACCGATAGAAAGGAGGTGTGTACTATTATACTAAACCTTCGTTATCCATAGTTAGAATAAGGGCTGTGGAAGCCTACACACTTTTTCTAGACACCGATAGAAGGAGGTGTGTACTATTATACTAAACCTTCGTTATCCATGGTTAGAATTAGGGCTGTGGGAGCCTACACACTTTTCCTAGACACCGATAGAAAGGAGGTGTGTACTATTATACTAAACCTTCGTTATCCATAGTTAGAATAAGGGCTGTGGTAGTCTACACACTTTTTCTAGACGCCGATAGAAAGGAGGTGTGTATTATTATACTAAACCTTCGTTATCCATAGTTAGAATAAGGGCTGTGGGAGCCTACACACTTTTCCTAGACACCGATAGAAAGGAGGTGTGTACTATTATACTAAACCTTCGTTATCCATAGTTAGAATAAGGGCTGTGGGAGCCTACACACTTTTCCTAGACACCGATAGAAAGGAGGTGTGTACTATTATACTAAACCTTCGTTATCCATAGTTAGAATAAGGGCTGTGGAAGCCTACACACTTTTCCTAAACACCGATAGAAAGGAGGTGTGTACTATTATACTAAACCTTCGTTATCCATAGTTAGAATAAGGGCTGTGGGAGCCTACACACTTTTCCTAGACACCGATAGAAAGGAGGTGTGTACTATTATACTAAACCTTCGTTATCCATAGTTAGAATAAGGGCTGTGGAAGCCTACACACTTTTCCTAGACACCGATAGAAAGGAGGTGTGTACTATTATACTAAAACTTCGTTATCCATAGTTAGAATAAGGGCTGAGGGAGTCTACACACTTTTTCTAGACGCCGATAGAAAGGAGGTGTGTATTATTATACTAAACCATCGTTATCCATAGTTAGAAAAAGGGCTGTGGGAGTCTACACACTTTTCCTAGACACCGATAGAAAGGAGGTGTGTACTATTATACTAAACCTTCGTTATCCATAGTTAGAATAAGAGCTGTGGAAGCCTACACACTTTTCCTAGACACCGATAGAAAGGAGGTGTGTACTATTATATTAAACCTTCGTTATCCATAGTTAGAATAAGGGCTGTGGAAGCCTATACACTTTTCCTAGACACCGATAGAATGGAGGTGTGTACTATTATACTAAACCTTCGTTAACCATAGTTAGAATAAGGGCTGTGGGAGCCTACACACTTTTCCTAGACACCGATAGAGAGGAGGTGTTAATTAATATACTAAACCTTCGTTATCTATATATAGACTACGTTAGGTGGGTACCGAAACACTTTTCCTAGACACCGATAGTGAGAAGGTATGTACTATTATACTTTACCATTTTTATCTATATATAGACTATAGGAGGTGGGAACCTAAACACTTTTCCTAGACACCGATAGAAAGGAGGTGTGTACTATTATACTAAACCTTCGTTATCCATAGTTAGAATTAGGTCGGTGGGAGCCTACACACTTTTCCTAGACACCGATAGAAAGGAGGTGTGTACTATTATACTAAACCTTCGTTATCCATAGTTAGAATAAGGGCTGTGGGAGCCTACACACTTTTCCTAGACACCGATAGAAAGGAGGTGTGTACTATTATACTAAACCTTCGTTATCCATAGTTAGAATAAGGGCTGTGGGAGCCTACACACTTTTCCTAGACACCGATTGAAAGGAGGTGTGTAATATTATACTAAACCTTCGTTATCCATAGTTAGAATAAGGGCTGTGGGAGTCTACACACTTTTCCTAGACACCGATAGAAAGGAGGCGTGTACTATTTTACTAAACCTTCGTTATCCATAGTTAGAATAAGGGCTGTGGGAGCCTACACACTTTTCCTAGACACCGATAGAAAGGAGGTGTGTACTATTTTACTAAACCTCCGTTATCCATAGTTAGAATAAGGGCTGTGGGAGTCTACACACTTTTTCTAGACGCCGATAGAAAGGAGGTGTGTATTATTATACTAAACCTTCGTTATCCATAGTTAGAATAAGGACTGTGGGAGCCTACACACTTTTCCTAGACACCGATAGAAAGGAGGTGTGTACTATTAAACTAAACCTTCGTTATCCATAGTTAGAATAAGGGCTGTGGGAGCCTACACACTTTTCCTAGACACCGATAGAAAGGAGGTGTGTACTATTATACTAAACCTTCGTTATCCATAGTTAGAATAAGGGCTGTGGGAGTCAACACACTTTTCCTAGACACCGATAGAAAGGAGGTGTGTACTATTTTACTAAACCTTCGTTATCCATAGTTAGAATAAGGACTGTGGGAGCCCTCACACTTTTCCTAGACACGGATAGAAAGGAGGTGTGTACTATTTTACTAAACCTCCGTTATCGATAGTTAGAATAAGGGCTGTGGGAGCCTACACACTTTTCCTAGACACCGATAGAAAGGAGGTGTGTACTATTATACTAAACCTTCGTTATCTATAGTTAGAATAAGGGCTGAGGGAGTCTACACACTTTTTCTAGACGCCGATAGAAAGGAGGTGTGTATTATTATACCAAACCTTCGTTATCCATAGTTAGAATAAGAGCTGTGGAAGCCTACACACTTTTCCTAGACACCGATAGAAAGGAGGTGTGTACTATTATACTAAACCTTCGTTATCCATAGTTAGAATAAGGGCTGAGGGAGTCTACACACTTTTTCTAGACGCCGATAGAAAGGAGGTGTGTATTATTATACTAAACCTTCGTTATCCATAGTTAGAATAAGGGCTGTGGGAGCCTACACACTTTTCCTAGACACCGATAGAAAGGAGGTGTGTACTATTTTACTAAACCTTCGTTATCCATAGTTAGAATAAGGGCTGTGGAAGCCTATACACTTTTCCTAGACACCGATAGAAAGGAGGTGTGTATTAATATACTAAACCTTCGTTATCTATATATAGACTACTTTAGGTGGGTACCGAAACACTTTTCCTAGACACCGATAGTGAGAAGGTATGTACTATTATACTTAACCATTTTTATCTATATATAGACTATAGGAGGTGGGAACCTAAAAACTTTTACTAGACACCGATAGTTAGGAGGTATGTACTATTATACTTAATCTTCGATATCTATATATAGACTGAGGGAGGTGGCCACCTAAACAATATTACTTGACACTGTTAGAGAGACGGTATGTACTATTATACTTAACCTTTTTTATCTATATATAGACTATAGGAGGTAGGAACCTAAACACTTTTCCTAGACACCGATAGAAAGGAGGTGTGTACTATTATACTAAACCTTCGTTATCCATAGTTAGAATTAGGGCTGTGGGAGCCTACACACTTTTCCTAGACACCGATAGAAAGGAGGTGTGTACTATTATACTAAACCTTCGTTATCCATAGTTAGAATAAGGGCTGTGGTAGTCTACACACTTTTTCTAGACGCCGATAGAAAGGAGGTGTGTATTATTATACTAAACCTTCGTTATCCATAGTTAGAATAAGGGCTGTGGGAGCCTACACACTTTTCCTAGACACCGATAGAAAGGAGGTGTGTACTATTATACTAAACCTTCGTTATCCATAGTTAGAATAAGGGCTGTGGGAGCCTACACACTTTTCCTAGACACCGATAGAAAGGAGGTGTGTACTATTATACTAAACCTTCGTTATCCATAGTTAGTATAAGGGCTGTGGAAGCCTACACACTTTTCCTAGACAGCGATAGAAAGGAGGTGTGTACTATTATACTAAACCTTCGTTATCCATAGTTAGAATAAGGGCTGTGGGAGCCTACACACCTTTCCTAGACACCGATAGAAAGGAGGTGTGTACTATTATACTAAACCTTCGTTATCCATAGTTAGAATAAGGGCTGTGGAAGCCTACACACTTTTCCTAGACACCGATAGAAAGGAGGTGTGTACTATTATACTAAACCTTCGTTATCCATAGTTAGAATAAGGGCTGTGGAAGCCTACACACTTTTTCTAGACACCGATAGAAGGAGGTGTGTACTATTATACTAAACCTTCGTTATCCATAGTTAGAATTAGGGCTGTGGGAGCCTACACACTTTTCCTAGACACCGATAGAAAGGAGGTGTGTACTATTATACTAAACCTTCGTTATCCATAGTTAGAATAAGGGCTGTGGTAGTCTACACACTTTTTCTAGACGCCGATAGAAAGGAGGTGTGTATTATTATACTAAACCTTCGTTATCCATAGTTAGAATAAGGGCTGTGGGAGCCTACACACTTTTCCTAGACACCGATAGAAAGGAGGTGTGTACTATTATACTAAACCTTCGTTATCCATAGTTAGAATAAGGGCTGTGGGAGCCTACACACTTTTCCTAGACACCGATAGAAAGGAGGTGTGTACTATTATACTAAACCTTCGTTATCCATAGTTAGAATAAGAGCTGTGGAAGCCTACACACTTTTCCTAGACACCGATAGAAAGGAGGTGTGTACTATTATACTAAACCTTCGTTATCCATAGTTAGAATAAGGGCTGAGGGAGTCTACACACTTTTTCTAGACGCCGATAGAAAGGAGGTGTGTATTATTATACTAAACCTTCGTTATCCATAGTTAGAATAAGGGCTGTGGGAGCCTACACACTTTTCCTAGACACCGATAGAAAGGAGGTGTGTACTATTATACTAAACCTTCGTTATCCATAGTTAGAATAAGGGCTGTGGAAGCCTACACACTTTTCCTAGACACCGATAGAAAGGAGGTGTGTATTAATATACTAAACCTTCGTTATCTATATATAGACTACTTTAGGTGGGTACCGAAACACTTTTCCTAGACACCGATAGTGAGAAGGTATGTACTATTATACTTAACCATTTTTATCTATATATAGACTATATGAGGTGGGAACCTAAACACTTTTACTAGACACCGATAGTTAGGAGGTATGTACTATTATACTTAATCTTCGTTATCTATATATAGACTGAGGGAGGTGGCCACCTAAACACTATTACTTGACACTGTTAGAGAGACGGTATGTACTATTATACTTAACCTTTTTTATCTATATATAGACTATAGGAGGTAGGAACCTAAACACTTTTCCTAGACACCGATAGAAAGGAGGTGTGTACTATTATACTAAACCTTCGTTATCCATAGTTAGAATTAGGGCTGTGGGAGCCTACACACTTTTCCTAGACACCGATAGAAAGGAGGTGTGTACTATTATACTAAACCTTCGTTATCCATAGTTAGAATAAGGGCTGTGGTAGTCTACACACTTTTTCTAGACGCCGATAGAAAGGAGGTGTGTATTATTATACTAAACCTTCGTTATCCATAGTTAGAATAAGGGCTGTGGGAGCCTACACACTTTTCCTAGACACCGATAGAAAGGAGGTGTGTACTATTATACTAAACCTTCGTTATCCATAGTTAGAATAAGGGCTGTGGGAGCCTACACACTTTTCCTAGACACCGATAGAAAGGAGGTGTGTACTATTATACTAAACCTTCGTTATCCATAGTTAGTATAAGGGCTGTGGAAGCCTACACACTTTTCCTAGACACCGATAGAAAGGAGGTGTGTACTATTATACTAAACCTTCGTTATCCATAGTTAGAATAAGGGCTGTGGGAGCCTACACACCTTTCCTAGACACCGATAGAAAGGAGGTGTGTACTATTATACTAAACCTTCGTTATCCATAGTTAGAATAAGGGCTGTGGAAGCCTACACACTTTTCCTAGACACCGATAGAAAGGAGGTGTGTACTATTATACTAAACCTTCGTTATCCATAGTTAGAATAAGGGCTGTGGAAGCCTACACACTTTTTCTAGACACCGATAGAAGGAGGTGTGTACTATTATACTAAACCTTCGTTATCCATAGTTAGAATTAGGGCTGTGGGAGCCTACACACTTTTCCTAGACACCGATAGAAAGGAGGTGTGTACTATTATACTAAACCTTCGTTATCCATAGTTAGAATAAGGGCTGTGGTAGTCTACACACTTTTTCTAGACGCCGATAGAAAGGAGGTGTGTATTATTATACTAAACCTTCATTATCCATAGTTAGAATAAGGGCTGTGGGAGCCTACACACTTTTCCTAGACACCGATAGAAAGGAGGTGTGTACTATTATACTAAACCTTCGTTATCCATAGTTAGAATAAGGGCTGTGGGAGCCTACACACTTTTCCTAGACACCGATAGAAAGGAGGTGTGTACTATTATACTAAACCTTCGTTATCCATAGTTAGAATAAGGGCTGTGGAAGCCTACACACTTTTCCTAGACACCGATAGAAAGGAGGTGTGTACTATTATACTAAACCTTCGTTATCCATAGTTATAATAAGGGCTGTGGGAGCCTACACACTTTTCCTAGACACCGATAGAAAGGAGGTGTGTACTATTATACTAAACCTTCGTTATCCATAGTTAGAATAAGGGCTGTGGAAGCCTACACACTTTTCCTAGACACCGATAGAAAGGAGGTGTGTACTATTATACTAAAACTTCGTTATCCATAGTTAGAATAAGGGCTGAGGGAGTCTACACACTTTTTCTTGACGCCGATAGAAAGGAGGTGTGTATTATTATACTAAACCTTCGTTATCCATAGTTAGAAAAAGGGCTGTGGGAGTCTACACACTTTTCCTAGACACCGATAGAAAGGAGGTGTGTACTATTATACTAAACCTTCGTTATCCATAGTTAGAATAAGAGCTGTGGAAGCCTACACACTTTTCCTAGACACCGATAGAAAGGAGGTGTGTACTATTATACTAAACCTTCGTTATCCATAGTTAGAATAAGGGCTGAGGGAGTCTACACACTTTTTCTAGACGCCGATAGAAAGGAGGTGTGTATTATTATACTAAACCTTCGTTATCCATAGTTAGAATAAGGGCTGTGGGAGCCTACACACTTTTCCTAGACACCGATAGAAAGGAGGTGTGTACTATTATACTAAACCTTCGTTATCCATAGTTAGAATAAGGGCTGTGGAAGCCTACACACTTTTCCTAGACACCGATAGAAAGGAGGTGTGTATTAATATACTAAACCTTCGTTATCTATATATAGACTACTTTAGGTGGGTACCGAAACACTTTTCCTAGACACCGATAGTGAGAAGGTATGTACTATTATACTGACCATTTTTATCTATATATAGACTATAGGAGGTGGGAACCTAAACACTTTTACTAGACACCGATAGTTAGGAGGTATGTACTATTATACTTAATCTTCGTTATCTATATATAGACTGAGGGAGGTGGCCACCTAAACACTATTACTTGACACTGTTAGAGAGACGGTATGTACTATTATACTTAACCTTTTTTATCTATATATAGACTATAGGAGGTAGGAACCTAAACACTTTTCCTAGACACCGATAGAAAGGAGGTGTGTACTATTATACTAAACCTTCGTTATCCATAGTTAGAATTAGGGCTGTGGGAGCCTACACACTTTTCCTAGACACCGATAGAAAGGAGGTGTGTACTATTATACTAAACCTTCGTTATCCATAGTTAGAATAAGGGCTGTGGTAGTCTACACACTTTTTCTAGACGCCGATAGAAAGGAGGTGTGTATTATTATACTAAACCTTCGTTATCCATAGTTAGAATAAGGGCTGTGGGAGCCTACACACTTTTCCTAGACACCGATAGAAAGGAGGTGTGTACTATTATACTAAACCTTCGTTATCCATAGTTAGAATAAGGGCTGTGGGAGCCTACACACTTTTCCTAGACACCGATAGAAAGGAGGTGTGTACTATTATACTAAACCTTCGTTATCCATAGTTAGTATAAGGGCTGTGGAAGCCTACACACTTTTCCTAGACACCGATAGAAAGGAGGTGTGTACTATTATACTAAACCTTCGTTATCCATAGTTAGAATAAGGGCTGTGGGAGCCTACACACCTTTCCTAGACACCGATAGAAAGGAGGTGTGTACTATTATACTAAACCTTCGTTATCCATAGTTAGAATAAGGGCTGTGGAAGCCTACACACTTTTCCTAGACACCGATAGAAAGGAGGTGTGTACTATTATACTAAACCTTCGTTATCCATAGTTAGAATAAGGGCTGTGGAAGCCTACACACTTTTTCTAGACACCGATAGAAGGAGGTGTGTACTATTATACTAAACCTTCGTTATCCATAGTTAGAATTAGGGCTGTGGGAGCCTACACACTTTTCCTAGACACCGATAGAAAGGAGGTGTGTACTATTATACTAAACCTTCGTTATCCATAGTTAGAATAAGGGCTGTGGTAGTCTACACACTTTTTCTAGACGCCGATAGAAAGGAGGTGTGTATTATTATACTAAACCTTCGTTATCCATAGTTAGAATAAGGCCTGTGGGAGCCTACACACTTTTCCTAGACACCGATAGAAAGGAGGTGTGTACTATTATACTAAACCTTCGTTATCCATAGTTAGAATAAGGGCTGTGGGAGCCTACACACTTTTCCTAGACACCGATAGAAAGGAGGTGTGTACTATTATACTAAACCTTCGTTATCCATAGTTAGAATAAGGGCTGTGGAAGCCTACACACTTTTCCTAGACACCGATAGAAAGGAGGTGTGTACTATTATACTAAACCTTCGTTATCCATAGTTAGAATAAGGGCTGTGGGAGCCTACACACTTTTCCTAGACACCGATAGAAAGGAGGTGTGTACTATTATACTAAACCTTCGTTATCCATAGTTAGAATAAGGGCTGTGGAAGCCTACACACTTTTCCTAGACACCGATAGAAAGGAGGTGTGTACTATTATACTAAAACTTCGTTATCCATAGTTAGAATAAGGGCTGAGGGAGTCTACACACTTTTTCTTGACGCCGATAGAAAGGAGGTGTGTATTATTATACTAAACCTTCGTTATCCATAGTTAGAAAAAGGGCTGTGGGAGTCTACACACTTTTCCTAGACACCGATAGAAAGGAGGTGTGTACTATTATACTAAACCTTCGTTATCCATAGTTAGAATAAGAGCTGTGGAAGCCTACACACTTTTCCTAGACACCGATAGAAAGGAGGTGTGTACTATTATACTAAACCTTCGTTATCCATAGTTAGAATGAGGGCTGAGGGAGTCTACACACTTTTTCTAGACGCCGATAGAAAGGAGGTGTGTATTATTATACTAAACCTTCGTTATCCATAGTTAGAATAAGGGCTGTGGGAGCCTACACACTTTTCCTAGACACCGATAGAAAGGAGGTGTGTACTATTATACTAAACCTTCGTTATCCATAGTTAGAATAAGGGCTGTGGAAGCCTACACACTTTTCCTAGACACCGATAGAAAGGAGGTGTGTATTAATATACTAAACCTTCGTTATTTATATATAGACTACTTTAGGTGGGTACCGAAACACTTTTCCTAGACACCGATAGTGAGAAGGTATGTACTATTATACTTAACCATTTTTATCTATATATAGACTATAGGAGGTGGGAACCTAAACACTTTTACTAGACACCGATAGTTAGGAGGTATGTACTATTATACTTAATCTTCGTTATCTATATATAGACTGAGGGAGGTGGCCACCTAAACACTATTACTTGACACTGTTAGAGAGACGGTATGTACTATTATACTTAACCTTTTTTATCTATATATAGACTATACGAGGTAGGAACCTAAACACTTTTCCTAGACAACGATAGAAAGGAGGTGTGTACTATTATACTAAACCTTCGTTATCCATAGTTAGAATTAGGGCTGTGGGAGCCTACACACTTTTCCTAGACACCGATAGAAAGGAGGTGTGTACTATTATACTAAACCTTCGTTATCCATAGTTAGAATAAGGGCTTTGGTAGTCTACACACTTTTTCTAGACGCCGATAGAAAGGAGGTGTGTATTATTATACTAAACCTTCGTTATCCATAGTTAGAATAAGGGCTGTGGGAGCCTACACACTTTTCCTAGACACCGATAGAAAGGAGGTGTGTACTATTATACTAAACCTTCGTTATCCATAGTTAGAATAAGGGCTGTGGGAGCCTACACACTTTTCCTAGACACCGATAGAAAGGAGGTGTGTACTATTATACTAAACCTTCGTTATCAATAGTTAGTATAAGGGCTGTGGAAGCCTACACACTTTTCCTAGACACCGATAGAAAGGAGGTGTGTACTATTATACTAAACCTTCGTTATCCATAGTTAGAATAAGGGCTGTGGGAGCCTACACACCTTTCCTAGACACCGATAGAAAGGAGGTGTGTACTATTATACTAAACCTTCGTTATCCATAGTTAGAATAAGGGCTGTGGAAGCCTACACACTTTTCCTAGACACCGATAGAAAGGAGGTGTGTACTATTATACTAAACCTTCGTTATCCATAGTTAGAATAAGGGCTGAGGGAGTCTACACACTTTTTCTAGACGCCGATAGAAAGGAGGTGTGTATTATTATACTAAACCTTCGTTATCCATAGTTAGAAAAAGGGCTGTAGGAGTCTACACACTTTTCCTAGACACCGATAGAAAGGAGGTGTGTACTATTATACTAAACCTTCGTTATCCATAGTTAGAATAAGAGCTGTGGAAGCCTACACACTTTTCCTAGACACCGATAAAAAGGAGGTGTGTACTATTATACTAAACCTTCGTTATCCATAGTTAGAATAAGGGCTGAGGGAGTCTACACACTTTTTCTAGACGCCGATAGAAAGGAGGTGTGTATTATTATACTAAACCTTCGTTATCCATAGTTAGAATAAGGGCTGTGGGAGCCTACACACTTTTCCTAGACACCGATAGAAAGGAGGTGTGTACTAATATACTAAACCTTCGTTATCCATAGTTAGAATAAGGGCTGTGGAAGCCTACACACTTTTCCTAGACACCGATAGAAAGGAGGTGTGTATTAATATACTAAACCTTCGTTATCTATATATAGACTACTTTAGGTGGGTACCGAAACACTTTTCCTAGACACCGATAGTGAGAAGGTATGTACTATTATACTTAACCATTTTTATCTATATATAGACTATAGGAGGTGGGAACCTAAACACTTTTACTAGACACCGATAGTTAGGAGGTATGTACTATTATACTTAATCTTCGTTATCTATATATAGACTGAGGGAGGTGGCCACCTAAACACTATTACTTGACACTGTTAGAGAGACGGTATGTACTATTATACTTAACCTTTTTTATCTATATATAGACTATAGGAGGTAGGAACCTAAACACTTTTCCTAGACACCGATAGAAAGGAGGTGTGTACTATTATACTAAACCTTCGTTATCCATAGTTAGAATTAGGGCTGTGGGAGCCTACACACTTTTCCTAGACACCGATAGAAAGGAGGTGTGTACTATTATACTAAACCTTCGTTATCCATAGTTAGAATAAGGGCTATGGTAGTCTACACACTTTTTCTAGACGCCGATAGAAAGGAGGTGTGTATTATTATACTAAACCTTCGTTATCCATAGTTAGAATAAGGGCTGTGGGAGCCTACACACTTTTCCTAGACACCGATAGAAAGGAGGTGTGTACTATTATACTAAACCTTCGTTATCCATAGTTAGAATAAGGGCTGTGGGAGCCTACACACTTTTCCTAGACACCGATAGAAAGGAGGTGTGTACTATTATACTAAACCTCCGTTATCCATAGTTAGAATAAGGGCTGGGGGAGTCTACACACTTTTTCTAGACGCCGATAGAAAGGAGGTGTGTATTATTATACTAAACCTTCGTTATCCATAGTTAGTATAAGGGCTGTGGGAGCCTACACACTTTTCCTAGACACCGATAGAAAGGAGGTATGTACTATTATACTAAACCTTCGTTATCCATAGTTAGAATAAGGGCTGTGGGAGTCTACACACTTTTTCTAGACACCGATAGAAGGAGGTGTGTACTATTATACTAAACCTTCGTTATCCATAGTTAGAATAAGGGCTGTGGGAGCCTACACACTTTTTCTAGACACCGATAGAAAGGAGGTGTGTACTATTATACTAAACCTTCGTTATCCATAGTTAGAATAAGGGCTGTGGAAGCCTACACACTTTTCCTAGACACCGATAGAAAGGAGGTGTGTACTATTATACTAAAACTTCGTTATCCATAGTTAGAATAAGGGCTGAGGGAGTCTACACACTTTTTCTAGACGCCGATAGAAAGGAGGTGTGTATTATTATACTAAACCTTCGTTATCCATAGTTAGAAAAAGGGCTGTGGGAGTCTACACACTTTTCCTAGACACCGATAGAAAGGAGGTGTGTACTATTATACTAAACCTTCGTTATCCATAGTTAGAATAAGAGCTGTGGAAGCCTACACACTTTTCCTAGACACCGATAGAAAGGAGGTGTGTACTATTATACTAAACCTTCGTTATCCATAGTTAGAATAAGGGCTGAGGGAGTCTACACACTTTTTCTAGACGCCGATAGAAAGGAGGTGTGTATTATTATACTAAACCTTCGTTATCCATAGTTAGAATAAGGGCTGTGGGAGCCTACACACTTTTCCTAGACACCGATAGAAAGTAGGTGTGTACTATTATACTAAACCTTCGTTATCCATAGTTAGAATAAGGGCTGTGGAAGCCTACACACTTTTCCTAGACACCGATAGAAAGGAGGTGTGTATTAATATACTAAACCTTCGTTATCTATATATAGACTACTTTAGGTGGGTACCGAAACACTTTTCCTAGACACCGATAGTGAGAAGGTATGTACTATTATACTTAACCATTTTTATCTATATATAGACTATAGGAGGTGGGAACCTAAACACTTTTACTAGACACCGATAGTTAGGAGGTATGTACTATTATACTTAATCTTCGTTATCTGTATATAGACTGAGGGAGGTGGCCACCTAAACACTATTACTTGACACTGTTAGAGAGACGGTATGTACTATTATACTTAACCTTTTTTATCTATATATAGACTATAGGAGGTAGGAACCTAAACACTTTTCCTAGACACCTATAGAAAGGAGGTGTGTACTATTATACTAAACCTTCGTTATCCATAGTTAGAATTAGGGCTGTGGGAGCCTACACACTTTTCCTAGACACCTATAGAAAGGAGGTGTGTACTATTATACTAAACCTTCGTTATCCATAGTTAGAATAAGGGCTGTGGTAGTCTACACACTTTTTCTAGACGCCGATAGAAAGGAGGTGTGTATTATTATACTAAACCTTCGTTATCCATAGTTAGAATAAGGGCTGTGGGAGCCTACACACTTTTCCTAGACACCGATAGAAAGGAGGTGTGTACTATTATACTAAACCTTCGTTATCCATAGTTAGAATAAGGGCTGTGGGAGCCTACACACTTTTCCTAGACACCGATAGAAAGGAGGTGTGTACTATTATACTAAACCTTCGTTATCCATAGTTAGTATAAGGGCTGTGGAAGCCTACACACTTTTCCTAGACACCGATAGGAAGGAGGTGTGTACTATTATACTAAACGTTCGTTATCCATAGTTAGAATAAGGGCTGTGGGAGCCTACACACCTTTCCTAGACACCGATAGAAAGGAGGTGTGTACTATTATACTTAACCTTCGTTATCCATAGTTAGAATAAGGGCTGTGGAAGCCTACACACTTTTCCTAGACACCGATAGAAAGGAGGTGTGTACTATTATACTAAACCTTCGTTATCCATAGTTAGAATAAGGGCTGAGGGAGTCTACACACTTTTTCTAGACGCCGATAGAAAGGAGGTGTGTATTATTATACTAAACCTTCGTTATCCATAGTTAGAAAAAGGGCTGTAGGAGTCTACACACTTTTCCTAGACACCGATAGAAAGGAGGTGTGTACTATTATACTAAACCTTCGTTATCCATAGTTAGAATAAGAGCTGTGGAAGCCTACACACTTTTCCTAGACACCGATAGAAAGGAGGTGTGTACTATTATACTAAACCTTCGTTATCCATAGTTAGAATAAGGGCTGAGGGAGTCTACACACTTTTTCTAGACGCCGATAGAAAGGAGGTGTGTATTATTATACTAAACCTTCGTTATCCATAGTTAGAATAAGGGCTGTGGGAGCCTACACACTTTTCCTAGACACCGATAGAAAGGAGGTGTGTACTAATATACTAAACCTTCGTTATCCATAGTTAGAATAAGGGCTGTGGAAGCCTACACACTTTTCCTAGACACCGATAGAAAGGAGGTGTGTATTAATATACTAAACCTTCGTTATCTATATATAGACTACTTTAGGTGGGTACCGAAACACTTTTCCTAGACACCGATAGTGAGAAGGTATGTACTATTATACTTAACCATTTTTATCTATATATAGACTATAGGAGGTGGGAACCTAAACACTTTTACTAGACACCGATAGTTAGGAGGTATGTACTATTATACTTAATCTTCGTTATCTATATATAGACTGAGGGAGGTGGCCACCTAAACACTATTACTTGACACTGTTAGAGAGACGGTATGTACTATTATACCTAACCTTTTTTATCTATATATAGACTATAGGAGGTAGGAACCTAAACACTTTTCCTAGACACCGATAGAAAGGAGGTGTGTACTATTATACTAAACCTTCATTATCCATAGTTAGAATAAGGGCTGTGGAAGCCTACACACTTTTCCTAGACACCGATAGAAAGGAGGTGTGTACTATTATACTAAACCTTCATTATCCATAGTTAGAATAAGGGCTGTGGAAGCCTACACACTTTCCCTAGACACCGATAGAAAGGAGGTGTGTACTATTATACTAAACCTTCGTTATCCATAGTTAGAATTAGGGCTGTGGGAGCCTACACACTTTTCCTAGACACCGATAGAAAGGAGGTGTGTACTATTATACTAAACCTTCGTTATCCATAGTTAGAATAAGGGCTGTGGTAGTCTACACACTTTTTCTAGACGCCGATAGAAAGGAGGTGTGTATTATTATACTAAACCTTCGTTATCCATAGTTAGAATAAGGGCTGTGGGAGCCTACACACTTTTCCTAGACACCGATAGAAAGGAGGTGTGTACTATTATACTAAACCTTCGTTATCCATAGTTAGAATAAGGGCTGTGGGAGCCTACACACTTTTCCTAGACACCGATAGAAAGGAGGTGTGTACTATTATACTAAACCTCCGTTATCCATAGTTAGAATAAGGGCTGGGGGAGTCTACACACTTTTTCTAGACGCCGATAGAAAGGAGGTGTGTATTATTATACTAAACCTTCGTTATCCATAGTTAGTATAAGGGCTGTGGGAGCCTACACACTTTTCCTAGACACCGATAGAAAGGAGGTATGTACTATTATACTAAACCTTCGTTATCCATAGTTAGAATAAGGGCTGTGGGAGTCTACACACTTTTTCTAGACACCGATAGAAGGAGGTGTGTACTATTATACTAAACCTTCGTTATCCATAGTTAGAATAAGGGCTGTGGGAGTCTACACACTTTTTCTAGACGCCGATAGAAAGGAGGTGTGTATTATTATACTAAACCTTCGTTATCCATAGTTAGAATAAGGGCTGTGGGAGCCTACACACTTTTCCTAGACACCGATAGAAAGGAGGTGTGTACTATTATACTAAACCTTCGTTATCCATAGTTAGAATAAGGGCTGTGGAAGCCTACACACTTTTCCTAGACACCGATAGAAAGGAGGTGTGTACTATTATACTAAACCTTCGTTATCCATAGTTAGAATAAGGGCTGAGGGAGTCTACACACTTTTTCTAGACGCCGATAGAAAGGAGGTGTGTATTATTATACTAAACCTTCGTTATCCATAGTTAGAATAAGGGCTGTGGGAGCCTACACACTTTTCCTAGTCACCGATAGAAAGGAGGTGTGTACTATTATACTAAACCTTCATTATCCATAGTTAGAATAAGGGCTGTGGAAGCCTACACACTTTCCCTAGACACCGATAGAAAGGAGGTGTGTACTATTATACTAAACCTTCGTTATCCATAGTTAGAATAAGGGCTGTGGGAGCCTACACACTTTTCCTAGACACCGATAGAGAGGAGGTGTGTATTAATATACTAAACCTTCGTTATCTATATATAGACTACGTTAGGTGGGTACCGAAACACTTTTCCTAGACACCGATAGTGAGAAGGTATGTACTATTATACTTAACCTTTTTTATCTATATATAGACTATAGGAGGTGGGAACCTAAACACTTTTACTAGACACCGATAGTTAGGAGGTATGTACTATTATACTTAATCTTCGTTATCTATATATAGACTGAGGGAGGTGGCCACCTAAACACTATTACTTGACACTGTTAGAGAGACGGTATGTACTATTATACTTAACCTTTTTTATCTTTATATAGACTATAGGAGGTAGGAACCTAAACACTTTTCCTAGACACCGATAGTTAGGAGGTATGTACTATTACACTTAACCTTTGTTTTCTATATATAGACTAAAGGAGGTGGGAACCTAAACACTATTCTTTAACATTGACAGACAGTAGGTATTTATCATTATACCTAACTATCGTTTTCTATATCTAGATTACACGATATTTGACTAGACATCGATAGAAAGGAGGTATTTATCATTTTCCATAATCTTTGTTATCTATTCCTAGACGAATGGAGATGAGTGCGTAAGCACTTTTCTTAGACACCGAAGGAGAAAAGGTATCTATCATTATCTTTAACCTTCATTATCTTTTTCTAGACGGATAGAAGTTAGCACCTAATCACATTCCCTAGGCATCGATAGAGAAGAGGTAATTAACATTATCCTTAACCTTCGTTTTCTTTTTCTAGGTGTATGAAGGCGAGTGACTAATCACATTCTCTAGGCATCGATAGAGAAGTCCGTATTTATCATTATCCGTTACCTTCGTTATCTATTCCTACACGGAGGGATGAAAACCTAAACACATTTTTTAGACACCGATAGTGACGATGCGTTTGTCATTATACTTAACTTGCGTTACCTGTATCTAGACTAAGGTAGGTGAGAACCTAAACACTTTTGGTAGATATCGATAAAGACGAGGTATTTTTCATTATCCCTATCTTTCGTTATCTATATTTAGACTAACGGAAGCGAGATTCTAAACACTTTTCCTAAGCACTGATAGTGAGGAGGTATGTATAATTATTCTTAACTTTCGTTATCTATTGCTAGATGAAGGGAAGGGAGAAATTGTCCTCGACACCGATAGAGAGGAGGTATTTCTCATTATTCTTAACCTTTTTATCTATTCCTAGACGAAGGGAGGTGGGAACCTAACCATATTTCATAGACACCGAAAGAGAGGAAGGATGTATCATTCTTCTTCACGTTTGTTATATATTCCTAGACAAAATAAAGTGGGAACCTAAAAATGTTTCGTAGTCGTCGATAGAGAAAAGGTATTTATTAACCTTCGTTTTCTATATCTAGACTAAAGAAGGTGAGAACCCAAACACTTTTCCGAGACATCTATAGGGGGAACGTATTTGTCATTTTACGTAACTTTCGTTATCTATATCTAAACTAAGGCAGGTGAGAGTTTAATCACTTTTCCGAAACATCGATAGAGAGTAGGTATTTGTCGTGATCTTTAACTTTTGACATCTATATCTAGACTAAATGAGGTGGGACCCTTGACACTTTTCCTAGACATTGTTAGAGAATAGGTATTTTGCAATATCTTTATGCTTCGTTATCTATATATAGAATAAGGGAGGTAAGAACCTAAATCCTTTTCCTAGATACCGATATAGATAAGGTATTTATCAATATTTTCAATCTTCGTTATCTACATCTATACTAAAGGTGGAGAGAACCTTAACACTTTTCCTGGACATCGATAGAAAAGAGGTATCTTTAACCTTCATTTTCTATATCTAGACTAAGGGAGGTGACTAAACTAAACACGTTTGCTAGACATCGATAGAGACAAGGTATTTGTCATTATCCCTGATCTTCCGTATTTATATTTAGACTAACGGAGGTAAGAACCTACACACTTTTCCTAGATAGCGATAGAAAGGAGGTATGTATCGTTTTCGTTAACCTTCCTTATCTATATAAAGATCAAGTGAGATGAAAACCTAAACACTATTTCAAGTCTTCGATAGACAGTAGCTATTCATCATTATCCCTAACCTTAGTTGTCTGTTCCTAGGCGAAAAGAGTTGAGGACCTGGACCTTGCCTTAGACATCTATAGCGAGGAGGTTTTTAACATTATCCTTAACCTTCGTTATCTATATCTAGACTAATGGAGGTGAGAACCTAAACACTTTTCCTAGACACCGATATAGATAAGGTATTTGTCTTTATCCTTAACCTTCTTTATCTATATTTAGAGTAAGGGAGGTGAGAACCTAAACTCTATTACTAGTCTTCGATAGAGTAGAATTATTTATCAATTGCTTTAACCTTACTTATCGGTTCGTAAACGAAAAAAGGTGAGAACCTTAACACTTTCTCTAGACATTGATAGATATTAGTTATTTTGCAATATATTTATCCTTCGTTATCTATAACTAGACTAAAAGAGGTGAGGTCCTAAACCCTTTTTCTTGACACCGATAGAGAGAAGGTATTTCTCATGATCCTTAAACCTCGTTATCTATATTTAGACTAAAGGAGGTGAGAACCTAAGCACTTTTCTTAGACATCGATCGAGAGGAGGTATTTCTCATTATCCTTAAGCCTCATTATCTATTTCTAGAGTAAGGGAGGTGAGAACCTAATCACTTTTCCTAGACATCGGAGGAAATGAGGTATTTGTCATTATCCATACCATTCGTTATCTATATCTAGACTAAGGAAAGTGAGAACCTATACACTTTTCCTAGACATCTATAGAAAGGGGGTGTTTGTCATGACCCTTAACCTTTGTTATCTATATCTAAACTAAGAGAGGTGAGAACCTAAACTCTTTTCCTAGACATCGATAGATAAGAGATATTTCTCATTATCCTCAAGCCTCATTATCTATGTCTAGAATAAGGGAGGTGAGAACCTAATCACTTTTCCTAGACATCGGGGGAGATGAGGTATTTGTCATTATCCATACCATTCGTTATCTATAACTAGACTAAGGAAAGTGAGAACCTATACACTTTTCCTAGACATCGATAGAGAGGAGTTATTTCTCATGATACTTAAACCTCCTTATCTATATTTAGACTGAGGGAGGTAAGAACCTATACACCTTTCCTACACATCTATAGAGAGGGGGTGTTTGTTATGATCCTTAACCTTTGTTAGCTATATCTAGACTAAGGGCGGTGAGAACCTAAACACTTTTCCTAGACATCGATAGAGAAGAGTTATTTCTCATTATCCTTAAACCTCGTTATCTATATCTAGACTAAGGGAGGTACGAACCTAAACACCTTTCCTAGACATCGATAGAGAAGTGGTATTTCTCAATATCCTTAAGCCTCATTATCTATTTCTAGAATAAGGGATGCGAGAACCTAATCCCTTTTCCTAGACATCCATAGAGATTGGTGGTTGTCATTATCCATACCATTCGTTATCTATATCTAGACTAAGGAAAGTGAGACCCTATACACTTTTCCTAGACATCTACAGAAAGGGGGTGTTTGTCATGATCCTTAAACTTTGTTATCTATATCTAGACTAAGGGATGTGAGAACCTAAACACTTTTCCTAGACATCGATAGAGAAGAGGTATTTCTTATTATCCTCAAGCTTCATTATCTATTTCTAGAATGAGGGAGGTGAGAACCTAATCACTTCTCCTAGACATCGGGCGAGATGAGGTATTTGTCATTATTCATACCATTCGTTATCTATATCTAGATTAAGGAAAGTGAGAACCTATACACTTTTCCTAGACATCTATAGAAAGGGGGTGTTTGTCATGATCCTTAACCTTTGTTATCTATATCTAGACTAAGGGCGGTGAGAACCTAAACACTTTTCCTAGACATCGATAGAGAAGAGTTATTTCTAATTATCCTTAAACCTCGTTATCTATATCTAGACTAAGGGAGGTACGAACCTAATCCCTTTTCCTAGACATCCATAGAGAGGGGAGGTTGTCATTATCAATACCATTCGTTATCTATATCTAGACGAAGGAAAGTGAGAACCTATACACTTTTCCTAGACATCTATAGAGAGGGGGCTTTGTCATGATCCTTAACCTTTGTTATCTATATCTAGACTGAGGGAGGTAAGAACCTATACACTTTTCCTACACATCTATAGAAAGGGGTAGTTTGTTATGATCCTTAACCTTTGTTATCTATATCTAGAATAAGGGCGGTGAGAACCTAAACTCCTTTCCTAGACATCGATAGGGAAGAGGTATTTCTCAATATCCTTAAGCCTCATTATCTATTTCTAGAATAAGGGATGCGAGAACCTAATCCCTTTTCCTAGACATCCATAGTGAGGGGTGGTTGTCATTATCCATACCATTCGTTATCTATATTTAGACTAAGGAAAGTGAGAACCTATAAACTTTTCCTAGACATCTACAGAGGGGTGGTGTTTGTCATGATCCTTAACCTTTGTTATCTATATCTAGACTAAGGGATGTGAGAACCTAAACACTTTTCCTAGACATCTATAGAGAGGGGGTGTTTGTCATGATCCTTAACCTTTGTTATCTATATCTAGACTAAGGGTAGTGAGAACCTATACACTTTTCCTAGACATCGGGGGAGATGAGGTATTTGTCATTATCCATACCATTCGTTATCTATTTCTAGAATAAGGGAGGTGAGAACCTAATCACTTGTCCTAGACATCGGGGGAGATGAGGTATTTGTCATTATCCATAACATTCGTCATCAATATCTAGACTAAGGAAAGTGAGAACCTATACACTTTTCCTAGACATCGATAGAGAAGAGGTATTTCTCATTATCCTTAAGCCTCATTATCTATTTCTAAAATAAGGGAGGTGAGAACCTAATCTTTATTCCTAGACATCAGGGGAGATGAGGTATTTGTCATTATCCATACCATTCATTATCTATATCCAGACTAAGGAAAGTGAGAACCTATACACTTTTCCTAGACATCGATAGAGAGGAGGTATTACTCATTATCCTTAAGCCTCATTAGCTATTTCTAGAATAAGGGAGGTGAGAACCTAATCACTTTTCCAAGACATCGGGGTAGATGAGATATTTCTCATTATCCATACCATTCGTTATCTATATCTAGACGAACGAAAGTGAGAACCTATACACTTTTCCTAGACATCTATAGAGAGGGGGTGTTTGTCATGATCCTTAACCTTTGTTATCTATATCTAGACTAAGGGATGTGAGAACCTATACACTTTTCGTAGACATCGATAGAGAGGAGGTATTTCTCATGATCCTTAAACCTCGTTATCTATATTTTGACTGAGGGAGGTGAGAACCTAAACACTTATGCTAGACATCGATAGAGAAGAGTTATTTCTCATTATCCTTAAACCTCGTTATCTATATCTAGTCTAAGGGAGGTGAGAACCTAAGCACTTTTCCTAGACATCGATAGAGAAGAGGTATTACTCATTATCCATAAGCCTCATTATCTATTTCTAGAATAAGGGAGGTGAGAACCTAATCACTTTTCCTAGACATCAGGGGAGATGAGGTATTTGTCATTATCCATAACATTCGTTATATATATCCAGACTAAGGAAAGTGAAAACCTATACACATTTCCTAGACATCGATAGAGAGGAGGTATTTCTCATGATCCTTAAACCTCGTTATCTATATTTTGACTGAGGGAGGTGAGAACCTAAACACATATCCTAGACATCGATAGAGAAGAGTTATTTCTCATTATCCCTAAACCTCGTTATCTATATCTAGACTAAGGGAGATGAGAACCTAAACACTTTTCCTAGACATCGATAGAGAAGAGGTATTACTCAATATCCATAAGCCTCATTATCTATTTCTAGAATAAGGGAGGTGAGAACCTAATTACTTTTCCTAGACATCAGGGTAGATGAGGTATTTGTCATTATCCATACCATTCGTTATCTATATCTAGACTAAGGAAAGTGAGAACCTATACACTTTTCCTAGACATCTACAGAGAGGGGGTTGTTTGTAATGATCCTTAACCTTTGTTATCTATATCGAGACTATGGGAGGTGAGAACCTATACACTTTTCCTAAACATCGATAGAGAAAATTTATTTCTCAATATCCTTAAGCCTCATTATCTATTTCTAGAATAAGGGATGCGAGAACCTAATCCCTTTTCCTAGACATCCATAGTGAGGGGTGGTTGTCATTATCCATACCATTCGTTATCTATATTTAGACTAAGGAAAGTGAGAATATATAAACTTTTCCTAGACATCTACAGAGGGGTGGTGTTTGTCATGATCCTTAACCTTTGTTATCTATATCTAGACTAAGGGATGTGAGAACCTAAACACTTTTCCTAGACATCTATAGGGAGGGGGTGTTTGTCATGATCCTTAACCTTTGTTATCTATATCTAGACTAAGGGTAGTGAGAACCTATACACTTTTCCTAGACATCGGGGGAGATGAGGTATTTGTCATTATCCATACCATTCGTTATCTATTTCTAGAATAAGGGAGGTGAGAACCTAATCACTTGTCCTAGACATCGGGGGAGATGAGGTATTTGTCATTATCCATAACATTCGTCATCAATATCTAGACTAAGGAAAGTGAGAACCTATACACTTTTCCTAGACATCGATAGAGAAGAGGTATTTCTCATTATCCTTAAGCCTCATTATCTATTTCTAAAATAAGGGAGGTGAGAACCTAATCTTTATTCCTAGACATCAGGGGAGATGAGGTATTTGTCATTATCCATACCATTCGTTATCTATATCCAGACTAAGGAAAGTGAGAACCTATACACTTTTCCTAGACATCGATAGAGAGGAGGTATTACTCATTATCCTTAAGCCTCATTAGCTATTTCTAGAATAAGGGAGGTGAGAACCTAATCACTTTTCCAAGACATCGGGGTAGATGAGATATTTCTCATTATCCATACCATTCGTTATCTATATCTAGACGAAGGAAAGTGAGAACCTATACACTTTTCCTAGACATCTATAGAGAGGGGGTGTTTGTCATGATCCTTAACCTTTGTTATCTATATCTAGACTAAGGGATGTGAGAACCTAAACACATTTCCTAGACATCGATAGAGAAGCGGCATTTCTCATTATCCTCAAGCCTCATTAACTATTTCTAGAATAAGTGGGGTGAGAACCTAATCACTTTTCGTAGACATCAAGGGAGATGAGGTATTTGTCATTATCCATAACATTCGTTATCTATATCTAGACGAAGGAAAGTGAGAACCTATACACTTTTCCTAGACATCTATAGAGAGGGGGTGTTTGTCATGATCCTTAACCTTTGTTATCTATATCTAGACTAAGGGATGTGAGAACCTATACACTTTTCGTAGACATCGATAGAGAGGAGGTATTTCTCATGATCCTTAAACCTCGTTATCTATATTTTGACTGAGGGAGGTGAGAACCTAAACACTTATGCTAGACATCGATAGAGAAGAGTTATTTCTCATTATCCTTAAACCTCGTTATCTATATCTAGTCTAAGGGAGGTGAGAACCTAAGCACTTTTCCTAGACATCGATAGAGAAGAGGTATTACTCATTATCCATAAGCCTCATTATCTATTTCTAGAATAAGGGAGGTGAGAACCTAATCACTTTTCCTAGACATCAGGGGAGATGAGGTATTTGTCATTATCCATACCATTCGTTATATATATCCAGACTAAGGAAAGTGAAAACCTATACACATTTCCTAGACATCGATAGAGAGGAGGTATTTCTCATGATCCTTAAACCTCGTTATCTATATTTTGACTGAGGGAGGTGAGAACCTAAACACATATCCTAGACATCGATAGAGAAGAGTTATTTCTCATTATCCCTAAACCTCGTTATCTATATCTAGACTAAGGGAGATGAGAACCTAAACACTTTTCCTAGACATCGATAGAGAAGAGGTATTACTCAATATCCATAAGCCTCATTATCTATTTCTAGAATAAGGGAGGTGAGAACCTAATCACTTTTCCTAGACATCAGGGTAGATGAGGTATTTGTCATTATCCATACCATTCGTTATCTATATCTAGACTAAGGAAAGTGAGAACCTATACACTTTTCCTAGACATCTACAGAGAGGGGGTTTTTTTGTAATGATCCTTAACCTTTGTTATCTATATCGAGACTATGGGAGGTGAGGACCTATACACTTTTCCTAAACATCGATAGAGAAAATTTATTTCTCATTATCCTTAAGCCTCATTATCTATTTCTAGAATAAGGGAGGTAAGAACCTAATCACTTTTCCTAGACATCAGGGGAGATGACGTATTTGTCATTATCCTTACCATTCGTTATCTATATCTAGACTAAGGAAAGTGAGAACCTATACACTTTTCCTAGACATCGACAGAGAATAGGTATTTCTCATTATCCGTAAGCCTCATTATCTACTTCTAGAATATGGGAGGTGAGATCCTAATCATTATTCCTAGACATCAGGGGAGATGAGGTGTTTGTCATTATCCATACCATTCGTTATCTATATCCAGACTAAGGAAAGTGAGAACCTATACACTTTTCCTAGACATCGATAGAGAGGAGGTATTTCTCATGATCCTTAAATCTCGTTATCTATATTTTGACTGAGGGAGGCGAGAACCTAAACACTTATCCTAGACATCGATAGAGAAGAGTTACTTCTCATTATCCTTAAACCTCGTTATCTATATCTAGACTAAGGGAGGTGAGAACCTAAACACTTTTCCTAGACATCGATAGAGAAGAGGTATTACTCATTATCCTTAAGCCTCATTATCTATTTCTAGAATAAGGAAGGTGAGAACCTAATCACTTTTCCTAGACATCAGGGGAGATGAGGTATTTGTCATTATCCATACCATTCGTTATCTATATCTAGACTAAGGAAGGTGAGAACCTATAATTTTTGCTACACATCTATAGAGAGGGGGTTGTTTGTCATGATCCTTAACCTTTGTTATCTATATCTAGACTAAGGGACGTGAGAACCTAAACACTTTTCCTAGACATCGATAGAGAAGAGGTATTTCTAATTATCCTCAAGCCTCATTATCTATTTCTAGAATAAGGGAGGTGAGAACCTAATCACTTTTCCTAGACATCGGGGTAGATGAGGTATTTCTCATTATCCATACCATTCGTTATCTATATCTAGACGAAGGAAAGTGAGAACGTATACACTTTTCCTAGACATCTATAGAGAGGGGGTGTTTGTCATGATCCTTAATCTTTGTTATCTATATCTAGACTAAGGGAGGTGAGAACCTAAACACTTTTCCTAGACATCGATAGAGTAGAGGTATTTCTCATTATCCTTAAGCCTCATTATCTATTAATAGAATAAGGGAGGTGAGAACCTAATCACTTTTCCTAGACATCAGGGGAGATGAGGTATTTGTCATTATCCATACCATTCGTTATCTATATCCAGACTAAGGAAAGTGAAAACCTATACACTTTTCCTAGACATCGATAGAGAGGAGGTATTTCTCATGATCCTTAAACCTCGTTATCTATATTTTGACTGAGGGAGGTGAGAACCCAAACACTTATCCTAGGCATCGATAGAGAAGAGTTATTTCTCATTATCCCTAAACCTCGTTATCTATATCTAGACTAAGGGAGATGAGAACCTAAACACTTTTCCTAGACATCGATAGAGAAGAGGTATTACTCATTATCCATAAGCCTCATTATCTATTTCTAGAATAAGGGAGGTGAGAACCTAATCACTTTTCTTAGACATCAGGGGAGATGACGTATTTGTCATTATCCATACCATTCGTTATCTATATCTAGACTAAGGAAAGTGAGAACCTATACACTTTTCCTAGACATCTACAGAGAGGGGCTTGTTTGTCATGATCCTTAACCTTTGTTATCTATATCGAGA
Organism: Prosapia bicincta; assembly: GCA_036971475.1. Taxonomy (NCBI): domain Eukaryota; kingdom Metazoa; phylum Arthropoda; class Insecta; order Hemiptera; family Cercopidae; genus Prosapia; species Prosapia bicincta. The sequence goes on along the minus strand of JBAIZL010000001.1, from coordinate 81,956,409 downwards.
CTAAGGGAGGTGAGAACCTAATCACTTTTCTTAGACATCAGCGGAGATGACGTATTTGTCATTATCCTTACCATTCGCTATCTAAATCTAGACTAAAGAAAGTGAGAACCTATACACTTTTCTTAGACATCTATAGAGAGGGGGTGTTTGTCATGATCCTTAACCATTGTTATCTATTTCTAGAATAAGGGAGGTGAGAACCTAATCACTTTTCCTAGACATCAGGGGAGATGAGGTATTTGTCATTATCCTTACCATTCGTTATCTATATCTAGACTAAGGAAAGTGAGTACCTATACACTTTTCCTAGACATCGATTGGGAGAAGGTATTTCTCATGATCCTTAAACCTCGTTATCTATATTTTGACTGAGGGAGGTGAGAACCTAAACACTTATCCTAGACATCGATAGAGAAGAGTTATTTCTCATTATCCTTAAACCTCGTTATCTATATCTAGACTAAGGGAGGTGAGAACCTAAACACTTTTCCTAGACATCGATAGAGAAGAGGTATTACTTATTATCCTTAAGCCTCATTATCTATTTCTAGAATAAGGAAGGTGAGAACCTAATCACTTTTCCTAGACATCAGGGGAGATGAGGTATTTGTCATTATCCATACCATTCGTTATCTATATCTAGACTAAGGAAGGTGAGAACCTATACTTTTTTGCTACACATCTATAGAGAGGGGGTGTTTGTCATGATCCTTAACCTTTGTTATCTATATCTAGACTAAGGGACGTGAGAACCTAAACAATTTTTCTAGACATCGATAGAGAAGAGGTATTTCTCATTATCCTCAAGCCTCATTATCTATTTCTAGAATAAGGGAGGTGAGAACCTAATCACATTTCCTAGACATCGGGGTAGATGAGGTATTTCTCATTATCCATACCATTCGTTATCTATATCTAGACGAAGGAAGGTGAGAACCTATACACTTTTCCTAGACATCTATAGAGAGGGGGCTTTGTCATGATCCTTAACCTTTGTTTTCTATATCTAGACTAAGGGAGGTGAGAACCTATAAACTTTTCCTAGACATCGATTAGGAAGAGGTATTTCTCATTATCCTTTAGCCTCTCTATCTATATCTAGAATAAGGGAGGTGAGAACCTAATCACTTTTCCTAGACATCGGGGGAGATGAGGTATTTGTCAATATCCATACCATGCGTTATCTATATCTAGACGAAGGAAAGTGAGAACCTATACACTTTTCCTAGACATCTATAGAGAGGGGGCTTTGTCATGATCCTTAACCTTTGTTATCTATATCTAGACTAAGGGAGGTGAGAACCTAAACACTTTTCCTAGACATCGATAGAGAAGAGGTATTTCTCATTATCCTTAAGCCTCATTATCTATTTATAGAATAAGGGAGGTGAGTACCTAATCACCTTTTATAGACATCAGGGGAGATGAGGTATTTGTCATTATCCATACCATTCGTTATCTATATCCAGACTAAGGAAAGTGAAAACCTATACACTTTTCCTAGACATCGATAGAGAGGAGGTATTTCTCATGATCCTTAAACCTCGTTATCTATATTTTGACTGATGGAGGTGAGAACCTAAACACTTATCCTAGACATCGATAGAGAAGAGTTATTTCTCATTATCCCTAATCCTCGTAATCTATATCTAGACTAAGGGAGATGAGAACCTAAACACTTTTCCTAGACATCGATAGAGAAGAGGTATTACTCATTATCCATAAGCCTCATTATCTATTTCTAGAATAAGGGAGGTGAGAACCTAATCACATTTCCTAGACATCGGGGTAGATGAGGTATTTCTCATTATCCATACCATTCGTTATCTATATCTAGACGAAGGAAGGTGAGAACCTATACACTTTTCCTAGACATCTATAGAGAGGGGGTGTTTGTCATGATCCTTAACCTATGTTATCTATATCTAGACTACGGGAGGTGAGAACCTAAACACTTTTCCTAGATATCGATAGAGAAGAGGTATTTCTCATTATCCTCAAGCTTCATTATCTATTTCTAGAATAAGAGGGGTGAGAACCTAATCACTTTTCCAAGACATCGGGGGAGATGAGGTATTTGTCATTATCCATAACATTCGTTATCTATATCTAGACTAAGGAAAGTGAGAACCTGTACACTTTTCCTAGACATCGATAGAGAAGAGGTATTTCTCATTATCCTTAAGCCTCATTATCTATTTATAGAATAAGGGAGGTGAGAACCTAATCACTTTTCCTAGACATCAGGGGAGATGAGGTATTTGTCATTATCCATACCATTCGTTATCTATATCCAGACTAAGGAAAGTGAAAACCTATACACATTTCCTAGACATCGATAGAGAGGAGGTATTTCTCATGATCCTTAAACCTCGTTATCTATATTTTGACTGAGGGAGGTGAGAACCTAAACACTTATCCTAGACATCGATAGAGAAGAGTTATTTCTCATTATCCCTAAACCTTGTTATCTATATCTAGACTAAGGGAGATGAGAACCTAAACACTTTTCCTAGACATCGATAGAGAAGAGGTATTACTCATTATCCATAAGCCTCATTATCTATTTCTAGAATAAGGGAGGTGAGAACCTAATCACTTTTCCTAGACCTCAGGGGAGATGACGTATTTGTCATTATCCATACCATTCGTTATCTATATCTAGACTAAGGAAAGTGAGAACCTATAAACTTTTCCTAGACATCTACAGAGAGGGGCTTGTTTGTCATGATCCTTAACCATTGTTATCTATATCGAGACTAAGGGAGGTGAGAACCTATAAACTTTTCCTAAACATCGATAGAGAAAAGATATTTCTCATTATCCTTAAACCTCATTATCTATTTCTAGAATAAGGGAGGTGAGAACCTAATCACTTTTCCTAGACATCAGGGGAGATGACGTATTTGTCATTATCCTTACCATTCGTTATCTAAATCTAGACTAAAGAAAGTGAGAACCTATACACTTTTCCTAGACATCTATAGAGAGGGGGTGTTTGTCATGATCCTTAACCTTTGTTATCTATTTCTAGAATAAGGGAGGTGAGAACCTAATCACCTTTCCTAGACATCAGGGGAGATGACGTATTTGTCATTATCCTTACCATTCGTTATCTATATCTAGACTAAGGAAAGTGAGTACCTATAAACTTTTCCTAATCATCTATAAAGAGGGGGTGTTTGTCATGATCCTAAACCTTTGTTATCTATATCTAGACTATGGGAGGTGAGAACCTATGAGAGCCTATACACTTTTCCTAGACACCTATAGAGAGGGGGTGTTTGTCATGATCCTTAACCTTTGTTATCTATATCTAGACTAAGGGAGGTGAGAACCTATAAACTTTTCCTAGACATCGATTGAGAAGAGGTATTTCTCATTATCCTTAAGCCTCATTATCTATTTATAGAATAAGGGAGGTGAGAACCTAATCACTTTTCCTAGACATCAGGGGAGATGAGGTATTTGTCATTATCCATAGCATTCGTCATCTATATCCAGACTAAGGAAAGTGAAAACCTATACACTTTTCGTAGACATCGATAGAGAGGAGGTATTTCTCATGATCCTTAAACCTCGTTATCTATATTTTGACTGAGGGAGGTGAGAACCTAAACACTTATCCTAGACATCGATAGAGAAGAGTTATTTCTCATTATCCCTAAACCTCGTTATCTATATCTAGACTAAGGGAGATGAGAACCTAAACACTTCTCCTAGACATCGATAGAGAAGAGGTATTACTCATTATCCATAAGCCTCATTATCTATTTCTAGAATAAGGGAGGTGAGAACCTAATCACTTTTCCTAGACATCGGGGGAGATGACGTATTTGTCATTATCCTTACCATTCGTTATCTATATCTAGACTAAGGAAAGTGAGAACCTATACACTTTTCCTAGACATCTACAGAGAGGGGCTTGTTTGTCATGATCCTTAACCATTGTTATCTATATCGAGACTAAGGGAGGTGAGAACCTATACACTTTTCCTAAACATCGATAGAGAGAAGTTATTTCTCATTATTTTTAAGCCTCATTATCTATTTCTAGAATAAGGGAGGTGAGAACCTAATCACTTTTCCTAGACATCAGGGGAGATGACGTATTTGTCATTATCCTTACCATTCGTTATCTAAATCTAGACTAAAGAAAGTGAGAACCTATACACTTTTCCTAGACATCTATAGAGATGGGGTGTTTGTCATGATCCTTAACCTTTGTTATCTATATCTAGACTATGGGAGGTGAGAACCTATGAGAGCCTATACAGTTTTCCTAGACACCTATAAAGAGGGGGTGTTTATCATGATCCTTAACCTTTGTTTTCTATATCTAGACTAAGGGAGGTGAGAACCTATAAACTTTTCCTAGACATCGATTAGGAAGAGGTATTTCTCATTATCCTTTAGCCTCTCTATCTATATCTAGAATAAGGGAGGTGAGAACCTAATCACTTTTCCTAGACATCGGGGGAGATGAGGTATTTGTCAATATCCATACCATGCGTTATCTATATCTAGACGAAGGAAAGTGAGAACCTATACACTTTTCCTAGACATCTATAGAGAGGGGGCTTTGTCATGATCCTTAACCTTTGTTATCTATATCTAGACTAAGGGAGGTGAGAACCTAAACACTTTTCCTAGACATCGATAGAGAAGAGGTATTTCTCATTATCTTTAAGCCTCATTATCTATTTATAGAATAAGGGAGGTGAGAACCTAATCACTTTTTATAGACATCAGGGGAGATGAGGTATTTGTCATTATCCATACCATTCGTTATCTATATCCAGACTAAGGAAAGTGAAAACCTATACACTTTTCCTAGACATCGATAGAGAGGAGGTATTTCTCATGATCCTTAAACCTCGTTATCTATATTATGACTGATGGAGGTGAGAACCTAAACACTTATCCTAGACATCGATAGAGAAGAGTTATTTCTCATTATCCCTAATCCTCGTGATCTATATCTAGACTAAGGGAGATGAGAACCTAAACACTTTTCCTAGACATCGATAGAGAAGAGGTATTACTCATTATCCATAAGCCTCATTATCTATTTCTAGAATAAGGGAGGTGAGAACCTAATCACTTTTCCTAGACATCAGGGGAGATGACGTATTTGTCATTATCCATACCATTCGTTATCTATATCTAGACTAAGGAAAGTGAGAACCTATACACTTTTTCTAGAAATCTACAGAGAGGGGCTTGTTTGTCATGATCCTTAACCTTTGTTATCTAAATCGAGACTAAGGGAGGTGAGAACCTATACACTTTTCCTAAACATCGATAGAGAATAGTAATTTCTCATTATCCTTAAGCCTCATTATCTATTTCTAGAATAACGGAGGTGAGAACCTAATCACTTTTCCTAGACATCAGGGGAGATGACGTATTTTTCATTATCCTTACCATTCGTTAACTAAATCTAGACTAAAGAAAGTGAGAACCTATACACTTTTCCTATACATCTATAGAGAGGGGGTGTTTGTCATGATCCTTAACCTTTGTTATCTATTTCTAGAATAAGGGAGGTGAGAACCTAATCACTTTTCCTAGACATCAGGGGAGATGACGTATTTGTCATTATCCTTACCATTCGTTATCTATATCTAGACTAAGGAAAGTGAGTACCTATACACTTTTCCTAGACATCTATAAAGAGGGGGTGTTTGTCATGATCCTTAACCTTTGTTATCTATATCTAGACTATGGGTGGTGAGAACCTATGAGAGCCTATACGCTTTTCCTAGACACCTATAGAGAGGGGGTGTTTGTCATGATCCTTAACCTTTGTTATCTATATCTAGACTAAGGGAGGTGACAACCTATAAACTTTTCCTAGACATCGATTGAGAAGAGGTATTTCTCATTATCCTTTAGCCTCTCTATCTATAACTAGAATAAGGGAGGTGAGAACCTAATCACTTTTCCTAGACATCGGGGGAGATGAGGTATTTGTCATTATCCATACCATTGGTTTTCTATATCTAGACGAAGGAAAGCGGGAACCTATACACTTTTCCTAGACATCTATAGAGAGGGGGCTTTGTCATGATCCTTAACTTTTGTTATCTATATCTAGACTAAGGGAGGTGAGAACCTAAACACTTTTCCTAGACATCGATACAGAAGAGGTATTTCTAATTATCCTTAAGCCTCATTATCTATTTATAGAATAAGGGAGGTGATAACCTAATCACTTTTCCTAGACATCAGGGGAGATGAGGTATTTGTCATTATCCATACCATTCGTTATCTATATCCAGACTAAGGAAAGTGAGAACCTATACACTTTTCCTAGACATCGATAGAGAGGAGGTATTTCTCATGATCCTTAAACCTCGTTATCTATATCTAGACTAAGGGAGGTGAGAACCTAATTACTTTTCCTAGACATCGATAGAGAAGAGGTATTACTCATTATCCATAAGCCTCATTATCTATTTCTAGAATAAGGGAGGTGAGAACCTAATCACTTTTCCTAGACATCAGGGGAGATGAGGTATTTGTCATTATCCATACCATTCGTTATCTATATCTAGACTAAGGAAAGTGAGAACCTATACACTTTTCCTAGAAATCTACAGAGAGGGGGTTGTTTGTCATGATCCTTAACCATTGTTATCTATATCTAGACTAACGGAGGTGACAACCTATACACTTTTCCTAAACATCGATAGAGAAAAGTTATTTCTCATTATCCTTCAGCCTCATTATCTATTTCTAGAGTAAGGGAGGTGAGAACCTAATAAGTATTCCTAGACATCAGGGGAGTTGACGTATTTGTCATTATCCTTACCATTCGTTATCTATAACTAGACTAAGGAAAGTGAGAACCTATACACTTTTCCTAGACATCTATAGAGAGGGGGTGTTTGTCATGATCCTTAACCTTTGTTATCTATATCTAGACTAAGGGACGTGAGAACCTAAACACTTTTCCTAGACATCGATAGAGAAGCGGTATTTCTTATTATCCTCAAGCCTCATTATCTATTTCTAGAATAAGGGAGGTGAGAACCTAATCACTTCTCCTAGACATCGGGGGAGATGAGGTATTTGTCATTACCCATACCATTCGTTATCTATATCTAGATTAAGGAAAGTGAGAACCTATACACTTTTCCTAGACATCTATAAAGAGGGGGTGTTTGTCATGAGCCTTAACCTTTGTTATCTATATCTAGACTAAGGGAGGTGAGAACCTGTGAGAGCCTACACACTTTTCCTACACATCTATAGAGAGGGGGTGTTTGTCATGATCCTTAACCTTTGTTATCTATATCTAGACTAAGGGAGGTGAGAAAATAAACACTTTTGCTAGACATTGATAGAGAAGAGGTATTTCTCATTATCCACAAGCCTCATTATCTATTTCTAGAATAAGGGGGGTGAGAACCTAATCACTTTTCCAAGACATCGGGGTGATGAGGTATTTGTCATTATCCATAACATTCGTTATCTATATCTAGACTAAGGAAAGTGTGAACCAGTACACTTATCCTAGACATCGATAGAGAAGAGTTATTTCTCATTATCCTTAAACCTCGTTATCTATATCTAGACTAAGGGAGGTGAGAAAATAATTACTTTTCCTAGACATCGATAGAGAAGAGGTATTACTCATTATACATAAGCCTCATTATCTATTTCTAGAATAAGGGAGGTGAGAACCTAATCACTTTTCCTAGACATCAGGGGAGATGAGGTATTTGTCATTATCCATACTATTCGTTATCTATATCTAGACTAAGGGAGGTGAGAACCTAAACACTTTTCCTAGACATCGATAGAGAAGAGGTATTTCTCATTATCCTTTAACCTCATTATCTATATCTAGAATAATTGAGGTGAGAACCTAATCACTTTTCCTAGACATCGGGGGAGATGAGGTATTTGTCATTATCCATACCATTCGTTATCTATATCCAGACGAAGGAAAGTGAGAACCTATACACTTTTCCTAGACATCTATAGAGAAAGGGCTTTGTCATGATCCTTAACCTTTGTTATCTATATCTAGACTAAGGGAGGTGAGAACCTAAACACTTTTCCTAGACATCGATACAGAAGAGGTATTTCTCATTATCCTTAAGCCTCATTATCTATTTATAGAATAAGGGAGGTGATAACCTAATCACTTTTGGTAGACATCAGGGGAAATGAGGTATTTGTCATTATCCATACCATTCGTTATCTATATCCAGACTAAGGAAAGTGAGAACCTATACACTTTTCCTAGACATCGATAGAGAGGAGGTATTTCTCATGATCCTTAAACCTCGTTATCTATATTTTGACTGAGGGAGGTGAGAACCTAAACACTTATCCTTAACATCGATAGAGAAGAGTTATTTCTCATTATCCTTAAACCTCGTTATCTATATCTAGACTAAGGGAGGTGAGAACCTAATTTCTTTTCCTAGACATCAGGGGAGATGACGTATTTGTCATTATCCTTACCATTCGTTATCTAAATCTAGACTAAAGAAAGTGAGAACCTATACACTTTTCCTATACATCTATAGAGAGGGGGTGTTTGTCATGATCCTTAACCTTTGCTATCTATTTCTAGAATAAGGGAGGTGAGAACCTAATCACTTTTCCTAGACATCAGGGGAGATGACGTATTTGTCATTATCCTTACCATTCGTTATCTATATCTAGATTAAGGAAAGTGAGTACCTATACACTTTTCCTAGACATCTATAAAGAGGGGGTGTTTGTCATGATCCTTAACCTTTGTTATCTATATCTAGACTATGGGAGGTGAGAACCTATGAGAGCCTATACACTTTTCCTAGACACCTATAGAGAGGGGGTGTTTGTCATGATCCTTAACCTTTGTTATCTATATCTAGACTAAGGGAGGTGAGAACCTATAAACTTTTCCTAGACATCGATTGAGAAAAGGTATTTCTCATTATCCTTTAGCCTCTCTATCTATATCTAGAATAAGGGAGGTGAGAACCTAATCACTTTTCCTAGACATCGGGGGAGATGAGGTATTTGTCATTATTCATACCATTCGTTTTCTATATCTAGACGAAGGAAAGCGAGAACCTATACACTTTTCCTAGACATCTATAGAGAGGGGGCTTTGTCATGATCCTTAACCTTTGTTATCTATATCTAGACTAAGGGAGGTGAGAACCTAAACACTTTTCCTAGACATCGATACAGAAGAGGTATTTCTAATTATCCTTAAGCCTCATTATCTATTTATAGAATAAGGGAGGTGATAACCTAATCACTTTTCCTAGACCTCAGGGGAGATGACGTATTTGTCATTATCCATACCATTCGTTATCTATATCTAGACTAAGGAAAGTGAGAACCTATAAACTTTTCCTAGACATCTACAGAGAGGGGCTTGTTTGTCATGATCCTTAACCATTGTTATCTATATCGAGACTAAGGGAGGTGAGAACCTATACACTTTTCCTAAACATCGATAGAGAAAAGATATTTCTCATTATCCTTAAACCTCATTATCTATTTCTAGAATAAGGGAGGTGAGAACCTAATCACTTTTCCTAGACATCAGGGGAGATGACGTATTTGTCATTATCCTTACCATTCGTTATCTAAATCTAGACTAAAGAAAGTGAGAACCTATACACTTTTCCTAGACATCTATAGAGAGGGGGTGTTTGTCATGATCCTTAACCTTTGTTATCTATTTCTAGAATAAGGGAGGTGAGAACCTAATCACCTTTCCTAGACATCAGGGGAGATGACGTATTTGTCATTATCCTTACCATTCGTTATCTATATCTAGATTAAGGAAAGTGAGTACCTATAAACTTTTCCTAATCATCTATAAAGAGGGGGTGTTTGTCATGATCCTAAACCTTTGTTATCTATATCTAGACTATGGGAGGTGAGAACCTATGAGAGCCTATACACTTTTCCTAGACACCTATAGAGAGGGGGTGTTTGTCATGATCCTTAACCTTTGTTATCTATATCTAGACTAAGGGAGGTGAGAACCTATAAACTTTTCCTAGACATCGATTGAGAAGAGGTATTTCTCATTATCCTTAAGCCTCATTATCTATTTATAGAATAAGGGAGGTGAGAACCTAATCACTTTTCCTAGACATCAGGGGAGATGAGGTATTTGTCATTATCCATACCATTCGTCATCTATATCCAGACTAAGGAAAGTGAAAACCTATACACTTTTCGTAGACATCGATAGAGAGGAGGTATTTCTCATGATCCTTAAACCTCGTTATCTATATTTTGACTGAGGGAGGTGAGAACCTAAACACTTATCCTAGACATCGATAGAGAAGAGTTATTTCTCATTATCCCTAAACCTCGTTATCTATATCTAGACTAAGGGAGATGAGAACCTAAACACTTCTCCTAGACATCGATAGAGAAGAGGTATTACTCATTATCCATAAGCCTCATTATCTATTTAGAATAAGGGAGGTGAGAACCTAATCACTTTTCCTAGACATCGGGGGAGATGACGTATTTGTCATTATCCTTACCATTCGTTATCTATATCTAGACTAAGGAAAGTGAGAACCTATACACTTTTCCTAGACATCTACAGAGAGGGGCTTGTTTGTCATGATCCTTAACCATTGTTATCTATATCGAGACTAAGGGAGGTGAGAACCTATACACTTTTCCTAAACATCGATAGAGAGAAGTTATTTCTCATTATTTTTAAGCCTCATTATCTATTTCTAGAATAAGGGAGGTGAGAACCTAATCACTTTTCCTAGACATCAGGGGAGATGATGTATTTGTCATTATCCTTACCATTCGTTATCTAAATCTAGACTAAAGAAAGTGAGAACCTATACACTTTTCCTAGACATCTATAGAGATGGGGTGTTTGTCATGATCCTTAACCTTTGTTATCTATATCTAGACTATGGGAGGTGAGAACCTATGAGAGCCTATACAGTTTTCCTAGACACCTATAAAGAGGGGGTGTTTATCATGATCCTTAACCTTTGTTTTCTATATCTAGACTAAGGGAGGTGAGAACCTATAAACTTTTCCTAGACATCGATTAGGAAGAGGTATTTCTCATTATCCTTTAGCCTCTCTATCTATATCTAGAATAAGGGAGGTGAGAACCTAATCACTTTTCCTAGACATCGGGGGAGATGAGGTATTTGTCAATATCCATACCATGCGTTATCTATATCTAGACGAAGGAAAGTGAGAACCTATACACTTTTCCTAGACATCTATAGAGAGGGGGCTTTGTCATGATCCTTAACCTTTGTTATCTATATCTAGACTAAGGGAGGTGAGAACCTAAACACTTTTCCTAGACATCGATAGAGAAGAGGTATTTCTCATTATCCTTAAGCCTCATTATCTATTTATAGAATAAGGGAGGTGAGAACCTAATCACTTTTTATAGACATCAGGGGAGATGAGGTATTTGTCATTATCCATACCATTCGTTATCTATATCCAGACTAAGGAAAGTGAAAACCTATACACTTTTCCTAGACATCGATAGAGAGGAGGTATTTCTCATGATCCTTAAACCTCGTTATCTATATTTTGACTGATGGAGGTGAGAACCTAAACACTTATCCTAGACATCGATAGAGAAGAGTTATTTCTCATTATCCCTAATCCTCGTGATCTATATCTAGACTAAGGGAGATGAGAACCTAAACACTTTTCCTAGACATCGATAGAGAAGAGGTATTACTCATTATCCATAAGCCTCATTATCTATTTCTAGAATAAGGGAGGTGAGAACCTAATCACTTTTCCTAGACATCAGGGGAGATGACGTATTTGTCATTATCCATACCATTCGTTATCTATATCTAGACTAAGGAAAGTGAGAACCTATACACTTTTTCTAGACATCTACAGAGAGGGGCTTGTTTGTCATGATCCTTAACCTTTGTTATCTAAATCGAGACTAAGGGAGGTGAGAACCTATACACTTTTCCTAAACATCGATAGAGAATAGTAATTTCTCATTATCCTTAAGCCTCATTATCTATTTCTAGAATAACGGAGGTGAGAACCTAATCACTTTTCCTAGACATCAGGGGAGATGACGTATTTTTCATTATCCTTACCATTCGTTAACTAAATCTAGACTAAAGAAAGTGAGAACCTATACACTTTTCCTATACATCTATAGAGAGGGGGTGTTTGTCATGATCCTTAACCTTTGTTATCTATTTCTAGAATAAGGGAGGTGAGAACCTAATCACTTTTCCTAGACATCAGGGGAGATGACGTATTTGTCATTATCCTTACCATTCGTTATCTATATCTAGACTAAGGAAAGTGAGTACCTATACACTTTTCCTAGACATCTATAAAGAGGGGGTGTTTGTCATGATCCTTAACCTTTGTTATCTATATCTAGACTATGGGTGGTGAGAACCTATGAGAGCCTATACGCTTTTCCTAGACACCTATAGAGAGGGGGTGTTTGTCATGATCCTTAACCTTTGTTATCTATATCTAGACTAAGGGAGGTGAGAACCTATAAACTTTTCCTAGACATCGATTGAGAAGAGGTATTTCTCATTATCCTTTAGCCTCTCTATCTATAACTAGAATAAGGGAGGTGAGAACCTAATCACTTTTCCTAGACATCGGGGGAGATGAGGTATTTGTCATTATCCATACCATTCGTTTTCTATATCTAGACGAACGAAAGCGAGAACCTATACACTTTTCCTAGACATCTATAGAGAGGGGGCTTTGTCATGATCCTTAACTTTTGTTATCTATATCTAGACTAAGGGAGGTGAGAACCTAAACACTTTTCCTAGACATCGATACAGAAGAGGTATTTCTAATTATCCTTAAGCCTCATTATCTATTTATAGAATAAGGGAGGTGATAACCTAATCACTTTTCCTAGACATCAGGGGAGATGAGGTATTTGTCATTATCCATACCATTCGTTATCTATATCCAGACTAAGGAAAGTGAGAACCTATACACTTTTCCTAGACATCGATAGAGAGGAGGTATTTCTCATGATCCTTAAACCTCGTTATCTATATCTAGACTAAGGGAGTTGAGAACCTAATTACTTTTCCTAGACATCGATAGAGAAGAGGTATTACTCATTATCCATAAGCCTCATTATCTATTTCTAGAATAAGGGAGGTGAGAACCTAATCACTTTTCCTAGACATCAGGGGAGATGAGGTATTTGTCATTATCCATACCATTCGTTATCTATATCTAGACTAAGGAAAGTGAGAACCTATACACTTTTCCTAGAAATCTACAGAGAGGGGGTTGTTTGTCATGATCCTTAACCATTGTTATCTATATCTAGACTAACGGAGGTGACAACCTATACACTTTTCCTAAACATCGATAGAGAAAAGTTATTTCTCATTATCCTTCAGCCTCATTATCTATTTCTAGAGTAAGGGAGGTGAGAACCTAATAAGTTTTCCTAGACATCGATAGAGAAGAGTTATTTCTCATTATCCTTAAACCTCGTTATCTATATCTAGACTAAGGGAGGTGAGAAAATAATTACTTTTCCTAGACATCGATAGAGAAGAGGTATTACTCATTATACATAAGCCTCATTATCTATTTCTAGAATAAGGGAGGTGAGAACCTAATCACTTTTCCTAGACATCAGGGGAGATGAGGTATTTGTCATTATCCATACTATTCGTTATCTATATCTAGACTAAGGGAGGTGAGAACCTAATCACTTCTCCTAGACATCGGGGGAGATGAGGTATTTCTCATTATCCTTTAACCTCATTATCTATATCTAGAATAATTGAGGTGAGAACCTAATCACTTTTCCTAGACATCGGGGGAGATGAGGTATTTGTCATTATCCATACCATTCGTTATCTATATCCAGACGAAGGAAAGTGAGAACCTATACACTTTTCCTAGACATCTATAGAGAAAGGGCTTTGTCATGATCCTTAACCTTTGTTATCTATATCTAGACTAAGGGAGGTGAGAACCTAAACACTTTTCCTAGACATCGATACAGAAGAGGTATTTCTCATTATCCTTAAGCCTCATTATCTATTTATAGAATAAGGGAGGTGATAACCTAATCACTTTTGGTAGACATCAGGGGAAATGAGGTATTTGTCATTATCCATACCATTCGTTATCTATATCCAGACTAAGGAAAGTGAGAACCTATACACTTTTCCTAGACATCGATAGAGAGGAGGTATTTCTCATGATCCTTAAACCTCGTTATCTATATTTTGACTGAGGGAGGTGAGAACCTAAACACTTATCCTTAACATCGATAGAGAAGAGTTATTTCTCATTATCCTTAAACCTCGTTATCTATATCTAGACTAAGGGAGGTGAGAACCTAATTTCTTTTCCTAGACATCAGGGGAGATGACGTATTTGTCATTATCCTTACCATTCGTTATCTAAATCTAGACTAAAGAAAGTGAGAACCTATACACTTTTCCTATACATCTATAGAGAGGGGGTGTTTGTCATGATCCTTAACCTTTGCTATCTATTTCTAGAATAAGGGAGGTGAGAACCTAATCACTTTTCCTAGACATCAGGGGAGATGACGTATTTGTCATTATCCTTACCATTCGTTATCTATATCTAGATTAAGGAAAGTGAGTACCTATACACTTTTCCTAGACATCTATAAAGAGGGGGTGTTTGTCATGATCCTTAACCTTTGTTATCTATATCTAGACTATGGGAGGTGAGAACCTATGAGAGCCTATACACTTTTCCTAGACACCTATAGAGATGGGGTGTTTGTCATGATCCTTAACCTTTGTTATCTATATCTAGACTAAGGGAGGTGAGAACCTATAAACTTTTCCTAGACATCGATTGAGAAAAGGTATTTCTCATTATCCTTTAGCCTCTCTATCTATATCTAGAATAAGGGAGGTGAGAACCTAATCACTTTTCCTAGACATCGGGGGAGATGAGGTATTTGTCATTATCCATACCATTCGTTTTCTATATCTAGACGAAGGAAAGCGAGAACCTATACACTTTTCCTAGACATCTATAGAGAGGGGGCTTTGTCATGATCCTTAACCTTTGTTATCTATATCTAGACTAAGGGAGGTGAGAACCTAAACACTTTTCCTAGACATCGATACAGAAGAGGTATTTCTAATTATCCTTAAGCCTCATTATCTATTTATAGAATAAGGGAGGTGATAACCTAATCACTTTTCCTAGACATCAGGGGAGATGAGGTATTTGTCATTATCCATACCATTCGTTATCTATATCCAGACTAAGGAAAGTGAGAACCTATACACTTTTCCTAGACATCGATAGAGAGGAGGTATTTCTCATGATCCTTAAACCTCGTTATCTATATTTTGACTGAGGGAGGTGAGAACCTAAACACTTATCCTAGACATCGATAGAGAAGAGTTGTTTCTCATTATCCTTAAACCTCGTTATCTATATCTAGACTAAGGGAGGTGAGAACCTAAATACTTTTCCTAGACATCGATAGAGAAGAGGTATTACTCATTATCCATAAGCCTCATTATCTATTTCTAGAATAAGGGAGGTGAGAACCTAATCACTTTTCCTAGACATCAGGGGAGATGAGGTATTTGTCATTATCCATACCATTCGTTACCTATATCTAGACTAAGGAAAGTGAGAACCTATACACTTTTCCTAGAAATCTACAGAGAGGGGGTTGTTTGTCATGATCCTTAACCATTGTTATCTATATCTAGACTAACGGAGGTGAGAACCTATACACTTTTCCTAAACATCGATAGAGAAAAGTTATTTCTCATTATCCTTCAGCCTCATTATCTATTTCTAGAGTAAGGGAGGTGAGAACCTAATAAGTTTTCCTAGACATCAGGGGAGATGACGTATTTGTCATTATCCTTACCATTCGTTATCTATATCTAGACTAAGGAAAGTGAGTACCTATACACTTTTCCTAGACATCTATAAAGAGGGGGTGTTTGTCATGATCCTTAACCTTTGTTATCTATATCTAGACTATGGGTGGTGAGAACCTATGAGAGCCTATACGCTTTTCCTAGACACCTATAGAGAGGGGGTGTTTGTCATGATCCTTAACCTTTGTTATCTATATCTAGACTAAGGGAGGTGAGAACCTATAAACTTTTCCTAGACATCGATTGAGAAGAGGTATTTCTCATTATCCTTTAGCCTCTCTATCTATAACTAGAATAAGGGAGGTGAGAACCTAATCACTTTTCCTAGACATCGGGGGAGATGAGGTATTTGTCATTATCCATACCATTCGTTTTCTATATCTAGACGAAGGAAAGCGAGAACCTATACACTTTTCCTAGACATCTATAGAGAGGGGGCTTTGTCATGATCCTTAACCTTTGTTATCTATATCTAGACTAAGGGAGGTGAGAACCTAAACACTTTTCCTAGACATCGATACAGAAGATGTATTTCTAATTATCCTTAAGCCTCATTATCTATTTATAGAATAAGGGAGGTGATAACCTAATCACTTTTCCTAGACATCAGGGGAGATGAGGTATTTGTCATTATCCATACCATTCGTTATCTATATCCAGACTAAGGAAAGTGAGAACCTATACACTTTTCCTAGACATCGATAGAGAGGAGGTATTTCTCATGATCCTTAAACCTCGTTATCTATATCTAGACTAAGGGAGGTGAGAACCTAATTACTTTTCCTAGACATCGATAGAGAAGAGGTATTACTCATTATCCATAAGCCTCATTATCTATTTCTAGAATAAGGGAGGTGAGAACCTAATCACTTTTCCTAGACATCAGGGGAGATGAGGTATTTGTCATTATCCATACCATTCGTTATCTATATCTAGACTAAGGAAAGTGAGAACCTATACACTTTTCCTAGAAATCTACAGAGAGGGGGTTGTTTGTCATGATCCTTAACCATTGTTATCTATATCTAGACTAACGGAGGTGACAACCTATACACTTTTCCTAAACATCGATAGAGAAAAGTTATTTCTCATTATCCTTCAGCCTCATTATCTATTTCTAGAGTAAGGGAGGTGAGAACCTAATAAGTTTTCCTAGACATCAGGGGAGATGACGTATTTGTCATTATCCTTACAATTCGTTATCTATATCTATACTAAGGAATGTAAGAACCTATACACTTTTCCTAGACATCTATAGAGAGGGGGTGTTTGTCATGATCCTTAACCTTTGTTATCTATATCTAGACTAAGGGACGTGAGAACCTAAACACTTTTCCTAGACATCGATAGAGAAGCGGTATTTCTTATTATCCTCAAGCCTCATTATCTATTTCTAGAATAAGGGAGGTGAGAACCTAATCACTTCTCCTAGACATCGGGGAGATGAGGTATTTGTCATTACCCATACCATTCGTTATCTATATCTAGATTAAGGAAAGTGAGAACCTATACACTTTTCCTAGACATCTATAAAGAGGGGGTGTTTGTCATGATCCTTAACCTTTGTTATCTATATCTAGACTAAGGGAGGTGAGAACCTGTGAGAGCCTACACACTTTTCCTACACATCTATAGAGAGGGGGTGTTTGTCATGATCCTTAACCTTTGTTATCTATATCTAGACTAAGGGAGGTGAGAACCTAAACACTTTTGCTAGACATTGATAGAGAAGAGGTATTTCTCATTATCCTCAAGCCTCATTATCTATTTCTAGAATAAGGGGGGTGAGAACCTAATCACTTTTCCAAGACATCGGGGTGATAAGGTATTTGTCATTATCCATAACATTCGTTATCTATATCTAGACTAAGGAAAGTGTGAACCAGTACACTTATCCTAGACATCGATAGAGAAGAGTTATTTCTCATTATCCTTAAACCTCGTTATCTATATCTAGACTAAGGGAGGTGAGAAAATAATTACTTTTCCTAGACATCGATAGAGAAGAGGTATTGCTCATTATCCATAAGCCTCATTATCTATTTCTAGAATAAGGGAGGTGAGAACCTAATCACTTTTCCTAGACATCAGGGGAGATGAGGTATTTGTCATTATCCATACTATTCGTTATCTATATCTAGACTAAGGGAGGTGAGAACCTAAACACTTTTCCTAGACATCGATAGAGAAGAGGTATTTCTCATTATCCTTTAACCTCATTATCTATATCTAGAATAATTGAGGTGAGAACCTAATCACTTTTCCTAGACATCGGGGGAGATGAGGTATTTGTCATTATCCATACCATTCGTTATCTATATCTAGACGAAGGAAAGTGAGAACCTATACACTTTTCCTAGACATCTATAGAGAAAGGGCTTTGTCATGATCCTTAACCTTTGTTATCTATATCTAGACTAAGGGAGGTGAGAACCTAAACACTTTTCCTAGACATCGATAGAGAAGAGGTATTTCTCATTATCCTTAAGCCTCATTATCTATTTATAGAATAAGGGAGGTGATAACCTAATCACTTTTGGTAGACATCAGGGGAAATGAGGTATTTGTCATTATCCATACCATTCGTTATTTATATCCAGACTAAGGAAAGTGAGAACCTATACACTTTTCCTAGACATCGATAGAGAGGAGGTATTTCTCATGATCCTTAAACCTCGTTATCTATATTTTGACTGAGGGAGGTGAGAACCTAAACACTTATCCTTAACATCGATAGAGAAGAGTTATTTCTCATTATCCTTAAACCTCGTTATCTATATCTAGACTAAGGGAGGTGAGAACCTAATTACTTTTCCTAGACATCAGGGGAGATGACGTATTTGTCATTATCCTTACCATTCGTTATCTAAATCTAGACTAAAGAAAGTGAGAACCTATACACTTTTCCTATACATCTATAGAGAGGGGGTGTTTGTCATGATCCTTAACCTTTGCTATCTATTTCTAGAATAAGGGAGGTGAGAACCTAATCACTTTTCCTAGACATCAGGGGAGATGACGTATTTGTCATTATCCTTACCATTCGTTATCTATATCTAGATTAAGGAAAGTGAGTACCTATACACTTTTCCTAGACATCTATAAAGAGGGGGTGTTTGTCATGATCCTTAACCTTTGTTATCTATATCTAGACTATGGGAGGTGAGAACCTATGAGAGCCTATACACTTTTCCTAGACACCTATAGAGAGGGGGTGTTTGTCATGATCCTTAACCTTTGTTATCTATATCTAGACTAAGGGAGGTGAGAACCTATAAACTTTTCCTAGACATCGATTGAGAAGAGGTATTTCTCATTATCCTTTAGCCTCTCTATCTATATCTAGAATAAGGGAGGTGAGAACCTAATCACTTTTCCTAGACATCGGGGGAGATGAGGTATTTGTCATTATCCATACCATTCGTTTTCTATATCTAGACGAAGGAAAGCGAGAACCTATACACTTTTCCTAGACATCTATAGAGAGGGGGCTTTGTCATGATCCTTAACCTTTGTTATCTATATCTAGACTAAGGGAGGTGAGAACCTAAACACTTTTCCTAAACATCGATAGAGAAGAGTTATTTCTCATTATCCTTCAGCCTCATTATCTATTTCTAGAATAAGGGAGGTGAAAACCTAATCAGTTTTCCTAGACATCAGGGGAGATGACGTATTTGTCATTATCCTTACCATTCGTTATCTATATCTAGACTAAGGAAAGTGAGAACCTATACACTTTTCCTAGACATCTATAAAGAGGGGGTGTTTGTCATGATCCTTAACCTTTGTTATCTATACCTAGACTAAGGGAGGTGAGAACCTGTGAGAGCCTATACACTTTTCCTACACATCTATAGAGAGGGGGTGTTTGTCATGATCCTTAACCTTTGTTATCTATATCTAGACTAAGGGAGGTGAGAACCTAAACACTTTTGCTAGACATTGATAAATAAGAGGTATTTCTCATTATCCTCAAGCATCATTATCTATTTCTAGAATAAGGGGGGTGAGAACCTAATCACTTTTCCAAGACATCGGGGTGATGAGGTATTTGTCATTATCCATAACATTCGTTATCTATATCTAGACTAAGGAAAGTGTGAACCTATACACTTTTTCTAGACATCTACAGAGAGGGGCTTGTTTGTCATGATCCTTAACCTTTGTTATCTAAATCGAGACTAAGGGAGGTGAGAACCTATACACTTTTCCTAAACATCGATAGAGAATAGTAATTTCTCATTATCCTTAAGCCTCATTATCTATTTCTAGAATAACGGAGGTGAGAACCTAATCACTTTTCCTAGACATCAGGGGAGATGACGTATTTTTCATTATCCTTACCATTCGTTAACTAAATCTAGACTAAAGAAAGTGAGAACCTATACACTTTTCCTATACATCTATAGAGAGGGGGTGTTTGTCATGATCCTTAACCTTTGTTATCTATTTCTAGAATAAGGGAGGTGAGAACCTAATCACTTTTCCTAGACATCAGGGGAGATGACGTATTTGTCATTATCCTTACCATTCGTTATCTATATCTAGACTAAGGAAAGTGAGTACCTATACACTTTTCCTAGACATCTATAAAGAGGGGGTGTTTGTCATGATCCTTAACCTTTGTTATCTATATCTAGACTATGGGTGGTGAGAACCTATGAGAGCCTATACGCTTTTCCTAGACACCTATAGAGAGGGGGTGTTTGTCATGATCCTTAACCTTTGTTATCTATATCTAGACTAAGGGAGGTGAGAACCTATAAACTTTTCCTAGACATCGATTGAGAAGAGGTATTTCTCATTATCCTTTAGCCTCTCTATCTATAACTAGAATAAGGGAGGTGAGAACCTAATCACTTTTCCTAGACATCGGGGGAGATGAGGTATTTGTCATTATCCATACCATTCGTTTTCTATATCTAGACGAAGGAAAGCGAGAACCTATACACTTTTCCTAGACATCTATAGAGAGGGGGCTTTGTCATGATCCTTAACTTTTGTTATCTATATCTAGACTAAGGGAGGTGAGAACCTAAACACTTTTCCTAGACATCGATACAGAAGAGGTATTTCTAATTATCCTTAAGCCTCATTATCTATTTATAGAATAAGGGAGGTGATAACCTAATCACTTTTCCTAGACATCAGGGGAGATGAGGTATTTGTCATTATCCATACCATTCGTTATCTATATCCAGACTAAGGAAAGTGAGAACCTATACACTTTTCCTAGACATCGATAGAGAGGAGGTATTTCTCATGATCCTTAAACCTCGTTATCTATATCTAGACTAAGGGAGGTGAGAACCTAATTACTTTTCCTAGACATCGATAGAGAAGAGGTATTACTCATTATCCATAAGCCTCATTATCTATTTCTAGAATAAGGGAGGTGAGAACCTAATCACTTTTCCTAGACATCAGGGGAGATGAGGTATTTGTCATTATCCATACCATTCGTTATCTATATCTAGACTAAGGAAAGTGAGAACCTATACACTTTTCCTAGAAATCTACAGAGAGGGGGTTGTTTGTCATGATCCTTAACCATTGTTATCTATATCTAGACTAACGGAGGTGACAACCTATACACTTTTCCTAAACATCGATAGAGAAAAGTTATTTCTCATTATCCTTCAGCCTCATTATCTATTTCTAGAGTAAGGGAGGTGAGAACCTAATAAGTTTTCCTAGACATCGATAGAGAAGAGTTATTTCTCATTATCCTTAAACCTCGTTATCTATATCTAGACTAAGGGAGGTGAGAAAATAATTACTTTTCCTAGACATCGATAGAGAAGAGGTATTACTCATTATACATAAGCCTCATTATCTATTTCTAGAATAAGGGAGGTGAGAACCTAATCACTTTTCCTAGACATCAGGGGAGATGAGGTATTTGTCATTATCCATACTATTCGTTATCTATATCTAGACTAAGGGAGGTGAGAACCTAATCACTTCTCCTAGACATCGGGGGAGATGAGGTATTTCTCATTATCCTTTAACCTCATTATCTATATCTAGAATAATTGAGGTGAGAACCTAATCACTTTTCCTAGACATCGGGGGAGATGAGGTATTTGTCATTATCCATACCATTCGTTATCTATATCCAGACGAAGGAAAGTGAGAACCTATACACTTTTCCTAGACATCTATAGAGAAAGGGCTTTGTCATGATCCTTAACCTTTGTTATCTATATCTAGACTAAGGGAGGTGAGAACCTAAACACTTTTCCTAGACATCGATACAGAAGAGGTATTTCTCATTATCCTTAAGCTTCATTATCTATTTATAGAATAAGGGAGGTGATAACCTAATCACTTTTGGTAGACATCAGGGGAAATGAGGTATTTGTCATTATCCATACCATTCGTTATCTATATCCAGACTAAGGAAAGTGAGAACCTATACACTTTTCCTAGACATCGATAGAGAGGAGGTATTTCTCATGATCCTTAAACCTCGTTATCTATATTTTGACTGAGGGAGGTGAGAACCTAAACACTTATCCTTAACATCGATAGAGAAGAGTTATTTCTCATTATCCTTAAACCTCGTTATCTATATCTAGACTAAGGGAGGTGAGAACCTAATTTCTTTTCCTAGACATCAGGGGAGATGACGTATTTGTCATTATCCTTACCATTCGTTATCTAAATCTAGACTAAAGAAAGTGAGAACCTATACACTTTTCCTATACATCTATAGAGAGGGGGTGTTTGTCATGATCCTTAACCTTTGCTATCTATTTCTAGAATAAGGGAGGTGAGAACCTAATCACTTTTCCTAGACATCAGGGGAGATGACGTATTTGTCATTATCCTTACCATTCGTTATCTATATCTAGATTAAGGAAAGTGAGTACCTATACACTTTTCCTAGACACCTATAGAGAGGGGGTGTTTGTCATGATCCTTAACCTTTGTTATCTATATCTAGACTAAGGGAGGTGAGAACCTATAAACTTTTCCTAGACATCGATTGAGAAAAGGTATTTCTCATTATCCTTTAGCCTCTCTATCTATATCTAGAATAAGGGAGGTGAGAACCTAATCACTTTTCCTAGACATCGGGGGAGATGAGGTATTTGTCATTATCCATACCATTCGTTTTCTATATCTAGACGAAGGAAAGCGAGAACCTATACACTTTTCCTAGACATCTATAGAGAGGGGGCTTTGTCATGATCCTTAACCTTTGTTATCTATATCTAGACTAAGGGAGGTGAGAACCTAAACACTTTTCCTAGACATCGATACAGAAGAGGTATTTCTAATTATCCTTAAGCCTCATTATCTATTTATAGAATAAGGGAGGTGATAACCTAATCACTTTTCCTAGACATCAGGGGAGATGAGGTATTTGTCATTATCCATACCATTCGTTATCTATATCCAGACTAAGGAAAGTGAGAACCTATACACTTTTCCTAGACATCGATAGAGAGGAGGTATTTCTCATGATCCTTAAACCTCGTTATCTATATTTTGACTGAGGGAGGTGAGAACCTAAACACTTATCCTAGACATCGATAGAGAAGAGTTGTTTCTCATTATCCTTAAACCTCGTTATCTATATCTAGACTAAGGGAGGTGAGAACCTAAATACTTTTCCTAGACATCGATAGAGAAGAGGTATTACTCATTATCCATAAGCCTCATTATCTATTTCTAGAATAAGGGAGGTGAGAACCTAATCACTTTTCCTAGACATCAGGGGAGATGAGGTATTTGTCATTATCCATACCATTCGTTACCTATATCTAGACTAAGGAAAGTGAGAACCTATACACTTTTCCTAGAAATCTACAGAGAGGGGGTTGTTTGTCATGATCCTTAACCATTGTTATCTATATCTAGACTAACGGAGGTGAGAACCTATACACTTTTCCTAAACATCGATAGAGAAAAGTTATTTCTCATTATCCTTCAGCCTCATTATCTATTTCTAGAGTAAGGGAGGTGAGAACCTAATAAGTTTTCCTAGACATCAGGGGAGATGACGTATTTGTCATTATCCTTACCATTCGTTATCTATATCTAGACTAAGGAAAGTGAGTACCTATACACTTTTCCTAGACATCTATAAAGAGGGGGTGTTTGTCATGATCCTTAACCTTTGTTATCTATATCTAGACTATGGGTGGTGAGAACCTATGAGAGCCTATACGCTTTTCCTAGACACCTATAGAGAGGGGGTGTTTGTCATGATCCTTAACCTTTGTTATCTATATCTAGACTAAGGGAGGTGAGAACCTATAAACTTTTCCTAGACATCGATTGAGAAGAGGTATTTCTCATTATCCTTTAGCCTCTCTATCTATAACTAGAATAAGGGAGGTGAGAACCTAATCACTTTTCCTAGACATCGGGGGAGATGAGGTATTTGTCATTATCCATACCATTCGTTTTCTATATCTAGACGAAGGAAAGCGAGAACCTATACACTTTTCCTAGACATCTATAGAGAGGGGGCTTTGTCATGATCCTTAACCTTTGTTATCTATATCTAGACTAAGGGAGGTGAGAACCTAAACACTTTTCCTAGACATCGATACAGAAGAGGTATTTCTAATTATCCTTAAGCCTCATTATCTATTTATAGAATAAGGGAGGTGATAACCTAATCACTTTTCCTAGACATCAGGGGAGATGAGGTATTTGTCATTATCCATACCATTCGTTATCTATATCCAGACTAAGGAAAGTGAGAACCTATACACTTTTCCTAGACATCGATAGAGAGGAGCTATTTCTCATGATCCTTAAACCTCGTTATCTATATCTAGACTAAGGGAGGTGAGAACCTAATTACTTTTCCTAGACATCGATAGAGAAGAGGTATTACTCATTATCCATAAGCCTCATTATCTATTTCTAGAATAAGGGAGGTGAGAACCTAATCACTTTTCCTAGACATCAGGGGAGATGAGGTATTTGTCATTATCCATACCATTCGTTATCAATATCTAGACTAAGGAAAGTGAGAACCTATACACTTTTCCTAGAAATCTACAGAGAGGGGGTTGTTTGTCATGATCCTTAACCATTGTTATCTATATCTAGACTAACGGAGGTGACAACCTATACACTTTTCCTAAACATCGATAGAGAAAAGTTATTTCTCATTATCCTTCAGCCTCATTATCTATTTCTAGAGTAAGGGAGGTGAGAACCTAATAAGTTTTCCTAGACATCAGGGGAGATGACGTATTTGTCATTATCCTTACAATTCGTTATCTATATCTATACTAAGGAATGTAAGAACCTATACACTTTTCCTAGACATCTATAGAGAGGGGGTGTTTGTCATGATCCTTAACCTTTGTTATCTATATCTAGACTAAGGGACGTGAGAACCTAAACACTTTTCCTAGACATCGATAGAGAAGCGGTATTTCTTATTATCCTCAAGCCTCATTATCTATTTCTAGAATAAGGGAGGTGAGAACCTAATCACTTCTCCTAGACATCGGGGAGATGAGGTATTTGTCATTACCCATACCATTCGTTATCTATATCTAGATTAAGGAAAGTGAGAACCTATACACTTTTCCTAGACATCTATAAAGAGGGGGTGTTTGTCATGATCCTTAACCTTTGTTATCTATATCTAGACTAAGGGAGGTGAGAACCTGTGAGAGCCTACACACTTTTCCTACACATCTATAGAGAGGGGGTGTTTGTCATGATCCTTAACCTTTGTTATCTATATCTAGACTAAGGGAGGTGAGAACCTAAACACTTTTGCTAGACATTGATAGAGAAGAGGTATTTCTCATTATCCTCAAGCCTCATTATCTATTTCTAGAATAAGGGGGGTGAGAACCTAATCACTTTTCCAAGACATCGGGGTGATGAGGTATTTGTCATTATCCATAACATTCGTTATCTATATCTAGACTAAGGAAAGTGTGAACCAGTACACTTATCCTAGACATCGATAGAGAAGAGTTATTTCTCATTATCCTTAAACCTCGTTATCTATATCTAGACTAAGGGAGGTGAGAAAATAATTACTTTTCCTAGACATCGATAGAGAAGAGGTATTACTCATTATCCATAAGCCTCATTATCTATTTCTAGAATAAGGGAGGTGAGAACCTAATCACTTTTCCTAGACATCAGGGGAGATGAGGTATTTGTCATTATCCATACTATTCGTTATCTATATCTAGACTAAGGGAGGTGAGAACCTAAACACTTTTCCTAGACATCGATAGAGAAGAGGTATTTCTCATTATCCTTTAACCTCATTATCTATATCTAGAATAATTGAGGTGAGAACCTAATCACTTTTCCTAGACATCGGGGGAGATGAGGTATTTGTCATTATCCATACCATTCGTTATCTATATCTAGACGAAGGAAAGTGAGAACCTATACACTTTTCCTAGACATCTATAGAGAAAGGGCTTTGTCATGATCCTTAACCTTTGTTATCTATATCTAGACTAAGGGAGGTGAGAACCTAAACACTTTTCCTAGACATCGATAGAGAAGAGGTATTTCTCATTATCCTTAAGCCTCATTATCTATTTATAGAATAAGGGAGGTGATAACCTAATCACTTTTGGTAGACATCAGGGGAAATGAGGTATTTGTCATTATCCATACCATTCGTTATTTATATCCAGACTAAGGAAAGTGAGAACCTATACACTTTTCCTAGACATCGATAGAGAGGAGGTATTTCTCATGATCCTTAAACCTCGTTATCTATATTTTGACTGAGGGAGGTGAGAACCTAAACACTTATCCTTAACATCGATAGAGAAGAGTTATTTCTCATTATCCTTAAACCTCGTTATCTATATCTAGACTAAGGGAGGTGAGAACCTAATTACTTTTCCTAGACATCAGGGGAGATGACGTATTTGTCATTATCCTTACCATTCGTTATCTAAATCTAGACTAAAGAAAGTGAGAACCTATACACTTTTCCTATACATCTATAGAGAGGGGGTGTTTGTCATGATCCTTAACCTTTGCTATCTATTTCTAGAATAAGGGAGGTGAGAACCTAATCACTTTTCCTAGACATCAGGGGAGATGACGTATTTGTCATTATCCTTACCATTCGTTATCTATATCTAGATTAAGGAAAGTGAGTACCTATACACTTTTCCTAGACATCTATAAAGAGGGGGTGTTTGTCATGATCCTTAACCTTTGTTATCTATATCTAGACTATGGGAGGTGAGAACCTATGAGAGCCTATACACTTTTCCTAGACACCTATAGAGAGGGGGTGTTTGTCATGATCCTTAACCTTTGTTATCTATATCTAGACTAAGGGAGGTGAGAACCTATAAACTTTTCCTAGACATCGATTGAGAAGAGGTATTTCTCATTATCCTTTAGCCTCTCTATCTATATCTAGAATAAGGGAGGTGAGAACCTAATCACTTTTCCTAGACATCGGGGGAGATGAGGTATTTGTCATTATCCATACCATTCGTTTTCTATATCTAGACGAAGGAAAGCGAGAACCTATACACTTTTCCTAGACATCTATAGAGAGGGGGCTTTGTCATGATCCTTAACCTTTGTTATCTATATCTAGACTAAGGGAGGTGAGAACCTAAACACTTTTCCTAAACATCGATAGAGAAGAGTTATTTCTCATTATCCTTCAGCCTCATTATCTATTTCTAGAATAAGGGAGGTGAAAACCTAATCAGTTTTCCTAGACATCAGGGGAGATGACGTATTTGTCATTATCCTTACCATTCGTTATCTATATCTAGACTAAGGAAAGTGAGAACCTATACACTTTTCCTAGACATCTATAAAGAGGGGGTGTTTGTCATGATCCTTAACCTTTGTTATCTATACCTAGACTAAGGGAGGTGAGAACCTGTGAGAGCCTATACACTTTTCCTACACATCTATAGAGAGGGGGTGTTTGTCATGATCCTTAACCTTTGTTATCTATATCTAGACTAAGGGAGGTGAGAACCTAAACACTTTTGCTAGACATTGATAAATAAGAGGTATTTCACATTATCCTCAAGCATCATTATCTATTTCTAGAATAAGGGGGGTGAGAACCTAATCACTTTTCCAAGACATCGGGGTGATGAGGTATTTGTCATTATCCATAACATTCGTTATCTATATCTAGACTAAGGAAAGTGTGAACCTGTACACTTATCCTAGACATCGATAGAGAAGAGTTATTTCTCATTATCCTTAAACCTCGTTATCTATATCTAGACTAAGGGAGGTGAGAAAATAATTACTTTTCCTAGACATCGATAGAGAAGAGGTATTACTCATTATCCATAAGCCTCATTATCTATTTCTAGAATAAGGGAGGTGAGAACCTAATCACTTTTCCTAGACATCAGGGGAGATGAGGTATTTGTCATTATCCATACTATTCGTTATCTATATCTAGACTAAGGGAGGTGAGAACCTAAACACTTTTCCTAGACATCGATAGAGAAGAGGTATTTCTCATTATCCTTTAACCTCATTATCTATATCTAGAATAATTGAGGTGAGAACCTAATCACTTTTCCTAGACATCGGGGGAGATGAGGTATTTGTCATTATCCATACCATTCGTTATCTATATCTAGACGAAGGAAAGTGAGAACCTATACACTTTTCCTAGACATCTATAGAGAGGGGGCTTTGTCATGATCCTTAACCTTTGTTATCTATATCTAGACTAAGGGAGGTGAGAACCTAAACACTTTTCCTAGACATCGATACAGAAGAGGTATTTCTCATTATCCTTAAGCCTCATTATCTATTTATAGAATAAGGGAGGTGATAACCTAATCACTTTTCCTAGACATCAGGGGAAATGAGGTATTTGTCATTATCCATACCATTCGTTATCTATATCCAGACTAAGGAAAGTGAGAACCTATACACTTTTCCTAGACATCGATAGAGAGGAGGTATTTCTCATGATCCTTAAACCTCGTTATCTATATTTTGACTGAGGGAGGTGAGAACCTAAACACTTATTCTTAACATCGATAGAGAAGAGTTATTTCTCATTATCCTTAAACCTCGTTATCTATATCTAGACTAAGGGAGGTGAGAACCTAATTACTTTTCCTAGACATCGATAGAGAAGAGGTATTACTCATTATCCATAAGCCTCATTATCTATTTCTAGAATAAGGGAGGTGAGAACCTAATCACTTTTCCTAGACATCAGGGGAGATGAGGTATTTGTCTTTATCCATACCATTCGTTATCTATATCTAGACTAAGGAAAGTGAGAACCTATACACTTTTCCTAGACATCTACAGAGAGGGGGTTGTTTTTCATAATCCTTAACCTTTGTTATCTATATCTAGACTAACGGAGGTGAGAACCTATACACTTTTCCTAAACATCGATAGAGAAAAGTTATTTCTCATTATCCTTAAGCCTCATTATCTATTTCTAGAATAAGGGAGGTGAAAACCTAATCAGTTTTCCTAGACATCAGGGGAGATGACGTATTTGTCATTATCCATACCATTCGTTATCTATATCTAGACTAAGGAAAGTGAGAACCTATACACTTTTCCTAGACATCTATAGAGAGGGGGTGTTTGTCATGATCTTTAACCTTTGTTATCTATATGTAGACTAAGGGACGTGAGAACCTAAACACTTTTCCTAGACATCGATAGAGAAGCGGTATTTCTTATTATCCTCAAGCCTCATTATCTATTTCTAGAATAAGGGAGGTGAGAACCTAATCACTTCTCCTAGACATCGGGGGAGATGAGGTATTTGTCATTATCCATACCATTCGTTATCTATATCTAGATTAAGGAAAGTGAGAACCTATGCACTTTTCCTAGACATCTATAAAGATAGGGTGTTTGTCATGATCCTTAACCTTTGTTATCTATATCTAGACTAAGGGAGGTGAGAACCTATGAGAGCCTATACACTTTTCCTAGACATCTATAGAGAGGGGGTGTTTGTCATGATCCTTAAATTTTGTTATCTATATCTAGACTAAGGGAGGTGAGAACCTATACACTTTTCATAGACATCGATTGAGAAGAGGTATTTCTCATTATCCTTAAGCCTCACTATCTATTTTTAGAATAAGGGAGGTGAGAACCTAATCACTTTTCCTAGACATCAGGGGAGATGAGGTATTTGTCATTATCCATACTATTCGTTAACTATATCTAGACTAAGGGAGGTGAGAACCTAAACACTTTTCCTAGACATCGATAGAGAAGAGATATTACTCATTATCCTTAAGCCTCATTATCTATTTCTAGAATAAGGGAGGTGAGAACCTAATCACTTTTCCTAGACATCAGGGGAGATGAGGTATTTGTCATTATCCATACTGCTCGCTATCTATATCTAGATTAAGGAAAGTGAGAACCTATGCACTTTTCCTAGACATCTATAAAGATAGGGTGTTTGTCATGATCCTTAACCTTTGTTATCTATATCTAGACTAAGGGAGGTGAGAACCTATGAGAGCCTATACACTTTTCCTAGACATCTATAGAGAGGTGGTGTTTGTCATGATCCTTAACTTTTGTTATCTATATCTAGACTAAGGCA
Source organism: Prosapia bicincta (assembly GCA_036971475.1). Taxonomy (NCBI): domain Eukaryota; kingdom Metazoa; phylum Arthropoda; class Insecta; order Hemiptera; family Cercopidae; genus Prosapia; species Prosapia bicincta. The sequence continues at coordinate 81,925,947 of JBAIZL010000001.1, read as the reverse complement.
GGTGAGAACCTATACACTTTTCCTAGACATCGATAGAGAAGAGGTATTTCTCATTATCCTTAAGCCTCACTATCTATTTCTAGAATAAGGGAGGTGAGAACCTAATCACTTTTCCTAGACATCAGGGGAGATGAGGTATTTGTCATTATCCATACTATTCGTTATCTATATCTAGACTAAGGGAGGTGAGAACCTAAACACTTTTCCTAGACATCGATAGAGAAGAGGTATTACTCATTATCCTTAAGCCTCATCATCTATTTCTAGAATAAGGAAGGTGAGAACCTAATCACTTTTCCTAGACATCAGGGGAGATGAGGTATTTGTCATTATCCATACCATTCGTTATCTATATCCAGACTAAGGAAAGTGAAAACCTATACACTTTTCCTAGACATCGATAGAGAGGAGGTATTTCTCATGATCCTTAAACCTCGTTATCTATATTTTGATTGAGGGAGGTGAGAACATAAACACCTATCCTAGACATCGATAGAGAAGAGTTATTTCTCATTATCTCTAAACCTCGTTATCTATATCTAGACTAAGGGAGATGAGAACCTAAACACTTTTCCTAGACATCGATATAGAAGAGGTATTACACATTATCCATAAGCCTCATTATCTATTTCTAGAATAAGGGAGGTGAGAACCTAATCACTTTTCCTAGACATCAGGGGAGATGAGGTATTTGTCATTATCCATACCATTCGTTATCTATATCTAGCATAAGGAAAGTGAGAACCTATACACTTTTCCTAGACATCTACAGAGAGGGGGTTGTTTGTCATGATCCTTAACCTTTGTTATCTATATCGAGACTAAGGGATGTGAGAACATATACACTTTTCCTAAACATCGATAGAGAAAAGTTATTTCTCATTATCCTTAAGCCTCATTATCTATTTCTTGAATAAGGGAGGTGAGAACCTAATCACTTTTCCTAGACATCAGGGGAGATGACGTATTTGTCATTATCCTTACCATTCGTTATCTATATCTAGACTAAAGAAAGTGAGAACCTATACACTTTTCCTAGACATCTATAGAGAGGGGGTGTTTGTCATGATCCTTAACCTTTGTTATCTATTTCTAGAATAAGGGAGGTGAGAACCTAATCACTTTTCCTAGACATCAGGGGAGATAACGTATTTGTCATTATCCTTTTCATTCGTTATCTATATCTAGACTAAGGAAAGTGAGAACCTATACACTTTTCCTAGACATCTATAGAGAGGGGGTGTTTGTCATGATCCTTAACCTTTGTTATCTATATCTAGACTAAGCGACGTGAGAACCTAAACACTTTTCCTCGACATCGATAGAGAAGAGGTATTTCTTATTATCGTCAAGCCTCATTATCTATTTCTAGAATATGGGAGGTGAGAACCTAATCACTTCTCCTAGACATCGGGGGAGATGAGGTATTTGTCATTATCCATACCATTCGTTATCTATATCTAGATTAAGGAAAGTGAGTACCTATACACTTTTCCTAGACAACTATAAAGAGGGGGTTTTTGTCATGATCCTTAACCTTTGTTATCTATATCTAGTCTAACGGAGGTGAGAACCTATACACTTTTCCTAGACATCTATAGAGAGGGGGTGTTTGTCATGATCCTTAACCTTTGTTATCTATATCTAGTGTAAGGGAGGTGAGAACCTAAACCCTTTTCCTAGACATCGATAGAGAAGAGGTATTTCTCATTATCCTTTAGCCTCATTATCTATATCTAGAATAAGGGAGGTGAGAACCTAATCACTTTTCCTAGAGATCGGGGGAGATGAGGTATTTGTCATTATCCATACCATTCGTCATCTATATCTAGACTAAGGAAAGTGAGAACCTATACACTTTTCCTAGACATCGACAGAGAAGAGGTATTTCTCATTATCCGTAAGCCTCATTATCTATTTCTAGAATATGGGAGCTGAGAACCTAATCATTATTCCTAGACATCAGGGTAGATGAGGTATTTGTCATTATCCATACCATTCGTTATCTATATCCAGACTAAGGAAATTGAGAACCTGTACACTTTTCCTAGACATCGATAGAGAGGAGGTATTTCTCATGATCCTTAAACCTCGTTATCTATATTTTGACTGAGGGAGGTGAGAACCTAAACACTTATCCTAGATATCGATAGAGAAGAGTTATTTCTCGTTATCCTTAAACCTCGTTATATATATCTAGACTAAGGGAGGTGAGAACCTAAACACTTTTCCTAGACATCGATAGAGAAGAGGTATTACTCATTATCCTTAAGCCTCATTATCTATTTCTAGAATAAGGAAGGTGAGAACCTAATCACTTTTCCTAGACATCAGGGAAGATGAGGTATTTGTCTTTATCCATACCATTTGTTATCTATATCTAGACTAAGGAAGGTGAGAACCTATACTTTTTTGCTACACATCTATAGAGAGGGGGTGTTTGTCATGATCCTTAACCTTTGTTATCTAAATCTAGACTAAGGGAGGTGAGAACCTAAACACTTTTCCTAGACATCGATAGAGAAGAGGTATTTCTCATTATCCTCAAGCTTCATTATCTATTTCTAGAATAAGAGGGGTGAGAACCTAATCACTTTTCCAAGACATCGGGGGAGATGAGGTATTTGTCATTATCCATACCATTCGTTATCTATATCCAGACTAAGGAAAGTGAAAACCTATACACTTTTCCTAGACATCGATAGAGAGGAGGTATTTCTCATGATCCTTAAACCTCGTTATCTATATTTTGACTGAGGGAGGTGAGAACCTAAACACTTATCCTAGACATCGATAGAGTAGAGTTATTTCTCATTATCCTTAAACCTCGTTATCTATATCTAGACTAAGGGAGGTGAGAACCTAATTACATTTCCTAGACATCGATAGAGAAGAGGTATTACTCATTATCCATAAGCCTCATTATCTATTTCTAGAATAAGGGTGGTGAGAACCTAATCACTTTTAATAGACATCAGGGGAGATGAGGTATTTGTCATTATCCATACCATTCGTTATCTATATCTAGACTAAGGAAAGTGAGTACCTATACACTTTTCCTAGACATCTACAGAGAGGGGCTTGTTTGTCATGATCCTTAACCTTTGTTATCTATATCTAGACTAAGGGAGGTGAGAACCTATACACTTTTCCTAGACATTTATAGAGAGGGGGGTGTTTGTCATGATCCTTAACCTTTGTTATCTATATCGAGACTAAGGGAGGTGAGAACCTATACACTTTTCCTAAACATCGATAGAGAAAAGTTATTTCTCATTATCCTTAAGCCTCATTACTATTTCTAGAATAAGGGAGGTGAGAACCTAATCACCTTTCCTAGACATCAGGGGAGATGACGTATTTATCATTATCCTTACCATTCGTTATCTATATCTAGACTAAGGAGAGTGAGAACCTATACACTTTTCGTAGACATCTATAGATAGGGGGTGTTTGTCATGCTCCTTATTTGTTATCTATATCTAGACTAAGCGACGTGAGAACCTAATCACTTTTCCTAGACATCGATAGAGAAGAGGTATTTCTTATTATCCTCAAGCCTCATTATCTATTTCTAGAATAAGGGAGGTGAGAACCTAATCACTTCTCCTAGACATCGGGGGAGATGAGGAATTTGTCATTATCCATTTTATTCGTTATCTATATCTAGATTAAGGAAAGTGAGTACCTATACACTTTTCCTAGACATCTATAAAGAGGGGGTGTTTGTCATGATCCTTAACCTTTGTTATCTATATCTAGACTATGGGAGGTGAGAACCTATGAGAGCCTATACACTTTTCCTAGACACCTATAGAGAGGGGGTGTTTGTCATGATCCTTAATCTTTGTTATCTATATCTAGACTAAGGGAGGTGAGAACCTATGAGAGCCTATACACTTTTCCTAGACATCTATAGAGAGGGGGTGTTTGTCATGATCCTTAACTTTTGTTATCTATATCTAGACTAAGGGAGGTGAGAACCTATACACTTTTCCTAGACATCGATTGAGAAGAGGTATTTCTCATTATCCTTAATCCTCATTATCTATTTCTAGAATAAGGGAGGTGAGAACCTAATCACTTTTCCTAGACATCAGGGGAGATGAGGTATTTGTCATTATCCATACTATTCGTTATCTATATCTAGACTAAGGGAGGTGAGAACATAAACACTTTTCCTAGACATCGATAGAGAAGAGGTATTTCTCATTATCCTCAAGCTTCATTATCTATTTCTAGAATAAGGGGGGTGAGAACCTAATCACTTTTCCAAGACATCGGGGGAGATGAGGTATTTGTCATTATCCATACCATTCGTTATCTATATCTAGACTAAGGAAAGTGAGAACCTATACACTTTTCCTAGACATCTACAGAGAGGGGGTTGTTTGTCATGATCCTTAACCTTTGTTATCTATATCTAGACTAAGGGAGGTGAGAACCTAATCACTTTTCCTAGACATCAGGGGAGATGACGTATTTGTCATTATCCTTACCATTCGTTATCTATATCTAGACTAAGGAAAGTGAGAACCTATACACTTTTCCAGGACATCTATAGAGAGTGGGTGTTTGTCATGATCCTTAACCTTTGTTATCTATATCTAGACTAAGCGACGTGAGAACCTAAACACTTTTCCTAGACATCGATAGAGAAGAGGTATTTCTTATTATCCTCAAGCCTCATTATCTATTTCTAGAATAAGGGAGGTGAGAACCTAATCACTTCTCCTAGACATCGGGGGAGATGAGGTATTTGTCATTATCCATACCATTCGTTATCTATATCTAGACGAAGGAAAGTGAGAACCTATACACTTTTCCTAGACATCTATAGAGAGGGGTGGTTTGTCATAATCCTTAACCTTTGTTATCTATATCTAGACTATGGGAGGTGAGAACCTATGAGAGCCTATACACGTTTCCTAGACATCTATAGAAAGGGGGTGTTTGTCATGATCCTTAACCTTTGTTATCTAAATCTAGACTAAGGGAGGTGAGAACCTATAAACTTTTCCTAGACATCGATTGAGAAGAGGTATTTCTCATTATCCTTTAGCCTCATTATCTATTTCTAGAATAAGGGAGGTGAGAACCTAATCACTTTTCCTAGACATCGGGGGAGATGAAGTATTTGTCATTATCCTTACCATTCGTTATCTATATCCAGACGAAGGAAAGTGAGAACCTATACACTTTTCCTAGACATCTATAGAGAGGGGGTGTTTGTCATGATCCTTAACCTTTGTTATCTATATCTAGTCTAAGGGAGGTGAGAACCTATACACTTTTTCTAGACATCTATAGAGAGGGGGTGTTTCTCATTATCCTCAAGCCTCATTATCTATTTCTAGAATAAGGAAGGTAACAACCTAATCACTTTTCCTAGACATCGATAGAGAGGGGGTGTTTGTCATGATCCTTAACCTTTGTTATCTATATCTAGACTAAGGGTGGTGAGAACCTAATCACTTTTCCTAGACATCGGGAGAGATGAGGTATTTGTCATTATCCATACCATTCGTTATCTATATCTAGACTAAGGGGGCCGAGAACCTATACACTTTTCCTAGACATTTATAGAGAGGGGGTGTTTGTCATGAACTTTAACCTTTGTTATCTATATCTAGTCTAAGGGAGGTGAGAACCTATAAACGTTTCCTAGACATCTATAAAGAGGGGGTGTTTGTCATGATCCTTAACCTTTGTTATCTATATCTAGACTAAGGGAGGTGAGAACCTGTGAGAGCCTATACACTTTTCCTAGACATCTATAGAGGGGGGGGGTGTTTGTCATGATCCTTAACCTTTGTTATCTATATCTAGACTAAGGGAGGTGAGAACCTAAACTCTTTTCCTAGACATTGATAGAGAAGAGGTATTTCTCATTATCCTCAAGCCTCATTATCTATTTCTAGAATAAGGGGGGTGAGAACCTAATCACTTTTCCTAGACATCAGGGGAGATGAGGTATTTGTCATTATCCATACTATTCGTTATCTATATCTAGACTAAGGAAAGTGAGAACCTATACACTTTTCCTAGACATCTATAGAGAGGGGGTGTTTGTCATGATCCTTAACCTTTGTTATCTATATCTAGTCTAAGGGAGGTGAGAACCTATACACTTTTTCTAGACATCTATAGAGAGGGGGTGTTTCTCATTATCCTCAATCCTCATTATCTATTTCTAGAATAAGGGAGGTAACAACCTAATCACTTTTCCTAGACATCGATAGAGAGGGGGTGTTTGTCATAATCCTTAACCTTTGTTATCTATATCTAGACTAAGGGAGGTGAGAACTTAAACTCTTTTCCTAGACATCTATAGAGAGAAGTTATTTGTCATGATCCTTAATCTTTGTTATCTATATCTAGACTAAGGAGGGTGAGAACCTATACACTTTTCCTAGACATCTATAGAGAGGGGGTGTTTGTCATGATCCTTAACCTTTGTTATCTATATCTAGACTAAGGGAGGTGAGAACCTAATCAATTTTCCTAGACATCGGGAGAGATGAGGTATTTGTCATTATCCATACCATTCGTTATCTATATCTAGACTAAGGGGGCCGAGAACCTATACACTTTTCCTAGACATTTATAAAGAGGGGGTGTTTGTCATGATCCTTAACTTTTGTTATCTATATCTAGACTAAGGGAGGTGAGAACCTAAACACTTTTCCTAGACATTGATAGAGAAGAGGTATTTCTCATTATCCTCAAGCCTCATTATCTATTTCTAGAATAAGGGGGGTGAGAACCTAATCACTTTTGCTAGACATCAGGGGAGATGAGGTATTTGTCATTATCCATACTATTCGTTATCTATATCTAGATTAAGGATAGTGAGTACCTATACACTTTTCCTAGACATCTATAAAGAGGGGGTGTTTGTCATGATCCTTAACCTTTGTTTTCTATATCTAGACTAAGGGAGGTGAGAACCTATGAGAGCCTATACACTTTTCCTAGACATCTATAGAGAGGGGGTGTTTGTCATGATCCTTAACTTTTGTTATCTATATCTAGACTAAGGGAGGAGAGAACCTATACACTTTTCCTAGACATCGATTGAGAAGAGGTGTTTCTCATTATCCTTAAGCCTCATTATCTATTTCTAGAATAAGGGAGGTAACAACCTAATCACTTTCCTAGACATCGATAGAGAGGGGGTGTTTGTCATGATCCTTAACCTTTGTTATCTATATTTTGACTAAGGGAGGTGAGAACCTAAACACTTTTCCTAGACATCTATAGAGAGGGGGTGTTTGTCATAATCCTTAACCTTTGTTATCTATATCTAGACTAAGGGAGGTGAGAACATAAACTCTTTTCCTAGACATCTATAGAGAGGGGGTGTTTGTCATAATCCTTAACCTTTGTTATCTATATCTAGACTAAGGGAGGTGAGAACCTAAACTCTTTTCCTAGACATCTATAGAGAGGGGGTGTTTGTCATAATCCTTAACCTTTGTTATCTATATCTAGACTAAGGGAGGTGAGAACCTAAACACTTTTCCTAGACATCTATAGAGAGGGGGTGTTTGTCATAATCCTTAACCATTGTTATCTATATCTAGACTAAGGAAAGTGTGAACCTGTACACTTATCCTAGACATCGATGGAGAAGAGTTATTTCTCATTATCCTTAAACCTCGTTATCTATATCTAGACTAAGGGAGGTGAGAACCTAATTACTTTTCCTAGACATCGATAGAGAAGAGGTATTACTCATTATCCATAAGCCTCATTATCTATTTCTAGAATAAGGGAGGTGAGAACCTAATCACTTTTCCTAGACATCAGGGGAGATGAGGTATTTGTCATTATCCATACTATTCGTTATCTATATCTAGATTAAGGATAGTGAGAACCTATACACTTTTCCTAGACATCTACAAAGAGGGGGTGTTTGTCATGATCCTTAACCTTTGTTATCTATATCTAGACTAAGGGAGGTGAGAACCTATGAGAGCCTATATACTTTTCCTAGACATCTATAGAGAGGGGGTGTTTGTCATGATCCTTAACTTTTGTTATCTATATCTAGACTAAGGGAGGTGAGAACCCATACACTTTTCCTAGACATCGATTGAGAAGAAGTGTTTCTCATTATCCTTAAGCCTCATTATCTATTTCTAGAATAAGGGAGGTGAGAATCTAATCACTTTTCCTAGACATCAGTGGAGATGAGGTATTTGTCATTATCCATACTATTCGTTATCTATATCTAGACTAAGGAAAGTGAGAACCTATACACTTTTCCTAGACATGTATAGAGAGGGGGTGTTTGTCATGATCCTTAACCTTTGTTATCTATATCTAGTCTAAGGGAGGTGAGAACCTATACACTTTTTCTAGACATCTATAGAGAGGGGTGTTTCTCATTATCCTCAAGCCTCATTATCTATTTCTAGAATAAGGGAGGTAACAACCTAATCACTTTTCCTAGACATCGATAGAGAGGGGGTGTTTGTCATGATCCTTAACCTTTGTTATCTATATTTTGACTAAGGGAGGTGAGAACCTAAACACTTTTCCTAGACATCTATAGAGAGGGGGTGTTTGTCATAATCCTTAACCTTTGTTATCTATATCTAGACTAAGGGAGGTGAGAACATAAACTCTTTTCCTAGACATCTATAGAGAGGGGGTGTTTGTCATAATCCTTAACCTTTGTTATCTATATCTAGACTAAGGGAGGTGAGAACCTAAACTCTTTTCCTAGACATCTATAGAGAGGGGGTGTTTGTCATAATCCTTAACCTTTGTTATCTATATCTAGACTAAGAGTGGTGAGAACCTAAACACTTTTCCTAGACATCTATAGAGAGGGGGTGTTTGTCATAATCCTTAACCTTCGTTATCTATATCTAGACTAAGGGAGGTGAGAACCTAAACTCTTTTCCTAGACATCTATAGAGAGAAGTTATTTGTCATGATCCTTAAACTTTGTTATCTATATCTAGACTAAGGGAGGTGAGAACCTAAACACTTTTCCTAGACATCGGGGGAGATGAGGTATTTGTCATTATCCATACCATTCGTTATCTATATCTAGACTAAGGAGGGTGAGAAGCTTTACACTTTTCCTAGACATCTATAGAGAGGGGGTGTTTGTCATGATCCTTAACCTTTGTTATCTATATCTAGACTAAGGGAGGTGAGAACCTAATCACTTTTCCTAGACATCGGCAGAGATGAGGTATTTGTCATTATCCATACCATTCGTTATCTATATCTAGACTAAGGGGGCCGAGAACCTATACACTTTTCCTAGACATTTATAGAGAGGGGGTGTTTGTCATAATCCTTAACCTTTGTTATCTATATCTAGACTAAGGGAGGTGAGAACCTAAACTCTTTTCCTAGACATCTATAGAGAGAAGTTATTTGTCATGATCCTTAAACTTTTTTATCTATATCTAGACTAAGGGAGGTGAGAAGCTAAACACTTTTCCTAGACATCGATAGAGAGAAGTTATTTGTCATGATCCTTAACCTTTGTTATCTATATTTTGACTAAGGGAGGTGAGAACCTAAACACGTTTCCTAGACATCGATAGAGAGAAGATATTTGTCATGATCCTTAACCTTCGTTATCTATATCTAAACTAAGAAAACCATTGTAGAGGCTTTGCTTCGTAAAAGCAACGATAGTTTTGAAACGCGTCACCAAGTAAGATCTAGGTATTCACTTAGTTATGTAATTTTTAATTATAGTCGATATTTTGTTGTATCATCCAATCTTAAGCTTTGCTTAAAGTTTCAAATTTCTATAACCTCAGAAAGTTAACTTAAATCGATTGCGAAATGTATACGTTACCAGAAATTTAATTAATGAATAAGTGTTAAAAGCTTTATTAATCACTAAACAATTATAAATATTTATTAACTTGCCTATAGTAGCACTTACTTATATTTGTTGAGGACGGCCGTTTCAGGAGATGTGTTCCATTGTCAACTCAGATCATAACTGATCTCAAGGTTTACGTAGGTTAGGATGTTAGGGTGGGCGTGGAATATTATGGTTGTTTGGGTGTATTTTATGAGTATTAGGAGTTATGATGTCAAAACGTGTATGAATTGTAATGCAGTTGTGTATTGAAAATGTGTGTATGGTGTAGTTTGAAGTGTCTGTAGGCCTATATTTCGTATTGTTCGGTTGTGTAGCGTTGGTTATTTCTGTGTTGTTTATGAAGAATTTTTAGGTTAGAAATTATGTCTGCGAAGTCATGTTTTGTGGAGTTGAAGTAAGTGCTACTATAGGCAAGTTTATAAATATTTATAATTGTTTAGTGAAAACTAGTAGCTCACGTGAAGATGGAATCAACAAATATTAATTAATCACTTTAACATTAGTTTATCACTATCGAAGCGATCAAGCGGGTCAACTGATGAAGATCGCCACATAGCGAACAAAAACGTTCTGTCTCAGTAAGTTTATGACTATCCGAACTTTAAATTTTGTAAATTTGTGAAAACTTACTGAGACAGAACGTTTTCAATCGCTATTTAGCTATCTTCGTCTTAATTAATCACTTTAACAATAGTTTATGACTATCTGAACTTTAAGGAAAATCGCCAAATAGCGATCGACAACGTTCTGTCTCAGTACGTTTTCACAAATTTACAAAATTTAAATTTCGGATAGTCATAAACTATTGTTAAGTTGAGTAATTTAGATTCACCAAACGTTATGGACTACAAAATTTAAGAATTTTAAAGCTATCTAAACAAGGCGGAGAGTAGTTTAGACCAGGAGTCTCCAACCTTTTTTACTCAAGGGCCACATTGAAAACTTTTGTAGGAAAGGCGGGCCGGAAATATCTACCCCCCCCCCCCCTATACACCTACGACGTTTTTGCTAGTCAAGACCAAAGGGGGGGGGGGTTGAGATTTTCTTGCCTTATCTTTTCAGTTGCTATATTTCCTTATATATCTTTGTTGTTGGCTAACTAAAATTCTTTACGTGATTGTAAAAAAACTGTAACCAAACAAATCACTATACTGTATTTGCTATAAAATAATAGTTGCTCTGTAGAAGGAGTTTTCAAGTAGGCCTAATGAAGACACAGGAACAAAACCAAATCTTTTCAATTTACTACAAAATGTACTTGATTGAATTTTAAAGAAAACTTGATAATGCATGAGTTTACAACATGTATAAAGCTTAGAAAGAACAATTATTTTTTAGTGAGACGACTGCATTTGTTTGCCACCTAAAATTTCAGCGCATTTAAGATCAAATTTTGTATTTCCGACCATTAGGATTGATTTAAAATGTTTGTCTGACAAGGAAGATCTGTATTTAGATTTAACAAACGTCATTTTTTAAAAAGTCTGCTCACACTTGTAGGTAGATCCGAAATGAAATAAAACATAGCTCGATGACTTCAAGCTGCATTTCTGCAGGCATTTTGTCGTCACACCTAAAATAATTTTGAAACATCTGAATGTCTTCTGCTGCACGGTCAATGTCTTCAAAGTGGTTGTAAATTTCTTGATGATTTCTAAAACGTAAACATTGGTAAAGGTAGCAGTGCTTCAAGTTCTGCTTGTCAAGTTCTAACAATATTCCAAGTGGTCAAATAAAGTGACAAGTGAGAGACGTGTACTGTACTCATACTTAATGGTAAAAATGCTTAAAAGGAAATATATTATCAAATGAAATTTTTTCAGTAAACTAGCTTTCCGCGGGCTGGAAAAAATCTGTTCGCGAGCCGTAGGTTGGAGACCCCTGGTTTAGACCATTATGCTATGTCCTAACTGGAGAGTATCGGCTAGCGTTCAGCGATGGTCGGATACATCGCGCGTTGATCGCGCACTCTAAATGTGTGTCCTCATACAGGTCACCCATTCGTACGACCAGACATCGTCGTACGTTCACAACACACCATAGCGCGACCATCTCAGTTGTTCTCCAAGTTGAAATGACTTCGAGAAGAGAAGACGCCGCGTTTTTGCTAGGTAATGTGTATTTATCGACGGTTTTTGAAGTAGAATTTTGTGAGAATGAAAGGAAACATACTAATGAAGTATATCGAAGTCGATCTAAACTGGGAGAGTTTCATCATCTATATCACGAGCTGCGAAGTCAAGAAGACATATTTTACCAATATACAAGAATGTCAGCTACAACATTCGACTACATCTGCAAGGAAATTGAACAAGAGTGTAACCACAAAGTTTCGCATTTCTAAAACCGTTGCCACGATTGTCATTGAAGTTTGCACTGCGATTTGGAAGACCCTGAACGAAAAGCATATGAAATTTCCGAGTTCTGACGAATTCAAAGCTATAGCTCAAGACTTTGCTCAGAAAGGAAAATTCCCACATTGCTGCGGATGTTTAGATGGAAAACACATCCGTCTGAAAAACCACCAAGTTCTGGAAGTATGTATTTCAACTACAAACATTTTTTTTCTATTGTGCTCATGGCCGTTTGCGATTCGAAGTATAAATTTCGAATTATTGACGTTGGTGCTTATGGGGAAAATAGTGATGGCGGAGTTCTCAGTTATTCAATGTTTTGCCAAGAAATCAGCAATGACAATTGCCATTTACCAGGCGAAGAACCATTACCCAACTCGAATATTACTGCTCCATACGTGTTCCTGGGAGACGAAGCTTTCCCTCTAACTAACTTCCTATTGAGACCGTATCCCCGAAGACAATTACAGGGACATAACTCCAGAACACTTTTCAATGCAAAATTATCTTCCACACGAGTGGCAGTGGAATGCACCTTCGGCATTGCTTCTTCGAAATTCAGAATATTACTAAAAGCTATTGAGACATCTGTTGACATGCAATAACAATCGTGAAGACAGTTTGCCTTTTACATAACGTTATTACAGACAGGGATGGCCCGGTAACATTAGCGGAGAGCAACATTCTAAGGGTCAACATGCGAAACATCTAGAGAAAACAATCGGCCAGCCAGATCAGGAATGAACACCAGAGAACTATTTACTACTTATTTTTACAATAACCACACTTACAATGTAGCTAGTTAATTATGGATTAAATTATTAACTATAAATAAATGAATTATGTGTGGTTACTAGGTTTATTCAACATCTTCGCAATACGTTTCCACGCATTATCAGTTTTAAATCTATTTTTATAACTCTCACTCCGCTTATCCCATAAAAATCGATTATTACGCCCTTCGTTTATCAATTTCTCCTCAAAATCCATATTAAATTCGAAAATAAGAAATTGATAGCGCGATGAAAATCAAACTGGTTTGTTTTCGAGCGATAAAGCGTTCTGTGGTCCAGTTCATCGGTCGCATACTGCAACCAAATCGGCCACTCCCACGCAACGCGATGTTCAAACAAACAAGTGCGCGCGATCTCCCTCGTCGTGCGAGTCCATCTTAGTTTTAAAGAGGACAGTTCACTACTTCCTTATTTGTTTGATATTTTCATCGTCTGATGTAGCATCCATCGCTGAACGCTCGCTCGCGCGATACTCTCCAGGTCTGATATGTATGGTCGCAGGGAATTAAATTTAGAGTGAATATAGTAACATTGCTCTGAAGTGATTCATACCAATGAAGTAAAACCATGACTCGCTTAGGTAGGGTATGACTCCATATCTTTGCCTTTAGATCCTTTTCCAAAATGTGTTTTCACGCTGTTTGTTTTTTTTCTATTGTAGGGTAAGGTAAGGTAATTTGGCATAATATTCTCTATAATCACTTTTTTCTCTAAGTGAAAAGTTTTTGTTACATATTTTCTACGTGTACACCTACATTTGACTCTTATTGTTTAGACAAACATATAAAAACTGCAAAAATTACTAATGGAATGAAATTATATATATTTAAAAAATTTTCACAGCATATAGGTCAGTTGGCAATAGGTAAAATAATTTGGCAATAGTAGGCAAGTAATATTAGATTTTATGTTTATTAACCTTAATTACTTTATTCATCATCGCTTTCAGATTCAAATTGACAGCACACACACACACACACGCGCGCAATATTAGGCCTATTACTGGTCTTTGCTCTAGAATGAACTCATGAAGAATCTGAACAATTTCAAAAAGAGTTTGAATATAATCCGTCCCTTGGGTGAAATATGCTTTTGGAATTTGGAAGAGAGTTATCTTTCAGACTGTCGTGCCACCTTAAACCCTTGAAAATAATGAAGGGTAGAAGAAAAGAACCATCAGCACAAGCACAACCAACTAGTGTTTGTGTTTGTCCATTTTTTGTGTAGGTTTTTTTATAGACATACGTTTTGCCAATTTGACAAACAATTGTATTTGGCTTGCAAACAAAACTAAAGCCTGTTTTGTCTAAGGCAGCACTTAGTATCTGTTTATTGTCATAGTTTCTGTACACAAGTTCCTTTTTTTGAGTTGAAGTCTCTTTTAACACTATTTCCTTTTCCACTGTGTTTCACCTATTTATCAAAGAAGATCTGAAATTTTTATTTATAATGATTTGTTAGGTTTCCATAACTTAAGACAGAAAATTCGAATATTAATAAAAATCAAATCTGACTTACAATACATGGTAAGGCAATTTGGCAATAGGTAAAATCTGAATTCCTATAAAAGGTAAGGTAATTTGGCAATATACAAAATAATAAAGTATTTTTATGAAACTCTACATTAATGAAATAACATATTTCAATTGCATATTCAACATAATATTTGTGAGTAAAAACATCAAATACATCGAATTCATAAAAAGGTATGATGCTATGTAAAATGGGTGCTTGATTTGCTTCCCATAGCTAATTTTGAAAGTAGATTTCCTAAGCTTAAATTAAAGAAACCGTTCCTTACCAACCGATAGAAATATGCAATCGATAGAACAATTCTTAACGATGATTTATCATCTATTTTTCAGACGAATAAACGTATATTAAAACAGTAATGACTAAAAACACTGTCTAATCTCAAATTCACCTGTAAACATTCGACTGAACACGCATGAGTACAAGAAAACCGTTGAGAAAATTGTCTCACTTCCATTGTTATGGTGTTCGTATGCTCTTACGAAAGAAGAAGAGCAGCGCTTTCTAGCGGTACCAAATTAAGTTACTTCGAATGGATAGGCAATTTCGAATTAGTCTCTGAACAATTTACTGCCAAATTACCTTACCTTACCCTATTACATTTTTCTAGTTTCAGAACATGATTTGAGTGGACATGAAGTTAAACAAGCTGATAAAAATACATTTGGGTTGGTTAAACTATCATGCTATATTTTATGGATTGAAATACAGACATTAAACCAGCGAGCACAGAAATAACTAGAAGTGACATGGGTATACTCATATCATAGAGAGGTTAGGTTCGCCATCTTGGTGAGGGATCTGACCGAGAAAACAAGACTTGGTTAGCGGCTAATTTTAATAGTAAGCGCTTCACGCCAACAGCGTTTTAAACCTGTCACCATTGTCAGAAAATAATAAAATTTGGTTTCATAGTAATATACAATACAGGGATTACGATGGTGAAAAACGTTTACTTTATAAAATAGTTCTCCTATCTTAAAACGACTTTAAATTAAAACCTCTCTAAATAGAATTACAGTTTGACATAAGGTAGTCGGTCTGTGAAGTTTTTTTAAAATTTTTTGGTCAAGTAAACGATGTCAGCAGGAAAGTTGATATGATTCCAAATTTTATTCTTAAAAAAAAATATTTCGACCACAGGTTTGGTTGTGGCGTTGGTGTATTTGAGCGCAAACATTAGGTGTTATTGTCGGAAAGTGTGACTTGCTAACGCAAACGAGTAACAATACTCGTTGGTGCTGGTACAACAATGGGTGCTGGTGGGTTAATCATGTTAAGATATTTGTCTAGTCTATTGAATCTGTATCAAGGTGTTATCTTAATTTAATGACAGTTACAATCATTATATACGACATACAAAAAACCGACATCAAAAACCAAGACTCACTTCAACATGATATAAAACCTAACCAAACAGAAAAACATAACCAACAAAAACATGAACAATTAAATTAAATTTGCTGAAAACATAAAACAAAAAGCCCAACTAAACAATATCACACTCACCACAGCAGACAAAAGCAACACCACAGTAATTATTAATACAAACAGCCTAAATGATAAAATCAAAGATTACATAATAAATAATAATATAGTACAACTACATACAGACCCAACAGAGAAACATCACAGAACCATCAAACAACTAATTAATACATCTAAATACATTATCAACAAAAACAAAAATCCCACCTAAAACAAATCCACCCTAAAGCACCACCCTCCGCACTCTTCCCAAAATTCACAAACCCAACGTCCCCATCCGAGACATCATCAACTACCAAAATGCCCCTGCACATAAATTAACAAAATACATAGACAAAATAATCAGACAATCCATAAACTTAAACACAGAAACACACACAAAAAACAGAACAAACCTCATTAATAAAATAAAAGACATAAACTTACCACACAATTCATCACTACTATCACCCGACATAACAAATATGTACACCAACATACCCATACCCGAAACGCTCAACATCCTAGACACCCAATTAATACAGAACAACATACCTAAAATCCACGTTACCGAAATCATAAACATCCTCCAAATCACCATTAAACAGAACTATTTCACCCACAACTCAAACTTCTATTCACAACCAGATGGTCTACCCATGGGAAGCCCTATCAGCAGTGTCCTCAGCGAAATTTTTCTACAACATATAGAAAACACCAAGATAGTCACAAACAATACACACGCACACAAAATTATACTCCTCACGTACACTAATAAAGTACACCCAAAACTCCACTTCACTTCAGAAATTGAAACCTAAACTTCCTCGACCTAACCATAACAAAAAGCCCCACACAAAACACAGCTTCAACATTTACAGGAAACCCATAACGACCGACACACTTATCCACAACACCTCAAACCACCCTATCCAACACAAACACGCTTCCTTCAGATCCATGCTCAATAGACTTAAAGAAGTCTCAATGACCACAGAAAACATAAACAAAGAACTAGACACAATTAAATATTTAGCATACACAAATGGATACAACACCACAATAATAGAAAACTATGGTACAAAATACCAAAAAAACCACTATAATGAACACTACAGACAGGGAAAACTAATACATTACATTACCATTCATAAACCAAACAACAAACAAAATAGCCCGCAAATTTCAAAAAATAGGATACAAAATAGCTTAAAAAATAACAAGTTACAATACAAAATATAGCACAACACCAACAACAAAGATAAACTACAAGCACCAAGCGATACAAACTGAACTGCAATGAATGTAACAAATTCTACATTGGACAAACAGGTCGCAGCTTTAAACAAAGAGTCGAGGAACACAAACAGAACACCATCTCAACATTTTACAATCCCATAAAAGAACCAGGACATAAATACACAGACATTTGCCATAACCAAGAAATCCTACACATAAAATAAATGACATTTCATCACACTAGAACATTATGAAATTTACAGATACATAAAAACACAAAGTACAAACATATTAAACGAACAAACACAATACAAATCAAACATACTCCTTTATACTATCGGAAACCTACCTTCAAAACCGTCACCGCTTGACCCAACATCTCTAAGCAGAAGACACTAATGAAGATCGGCACATAGCGATCGAAAACGTTCTGTCTCAGTAAGTTTTAACAAATTTACTAAATTTAAAGTTCGGATAGTCATAAACTATTGTTTAAGTGATTAATAATATATACGGTGTTTATATTAGGTCTATTATTTAGGCCAACAGTTTAGTAATTTAGTCTTTAATATTATATTTTTGTTATTAATCTGCTGTATAAAACGTATTAGTAATCAGAGTTTACTGACAGTTATAATTATTATATATAGTGTTTATATTAGGTCTATTATTTAATTCTTGAATTTTGTAGTCCATTACGTCGATGAATCTTATTAATCACTTAAACAATAGTTTATGATTATCCGAACTTAAATTCTGTAAATTTGTTAAAACTTACTGAGACAGAACGTTTTCTAGGTAATGGTACATTTGCGACGAATGTAACTAATTCTACATTGGACAAACAGGTCGCAACTTTAAACAAAGAGTCGAAGAGCACAAACAGAACACTAACTCAACGTTTTACAATCATATAAAAGAAACAGGACACAAATACACAGACATTTACCATAACCTAGAAATCTTACACATCAACAAAAAAGGACCACATCTCAACACAATAGAACAATATTGAAATTTACAGACACACAAAAACACAAAGTACAAACATATTAAACGAACAAACACAATACAAATCACACATACTCTTTGATACTATCGAAAACCTGCCTTTAAAACCGTCACTGCTTGACCCGACACCTCCAAGCAGAAGACACTGATGAAGATCGGCACATAGCGATCGAAAACGTTCTGTCTCAGTAAGTTTTAACAAATTTACAAAATTGAAAGTTCAGATAGTCATAAACTATTGTTTAAGTTATTAATAAATCTATTATATAGTCATTATTTAGGCCAACAGTCTAGTAACTTAGTCTTTAATATTATATTTTTCTTATTAATGTACTGTATAAAACTTATTAGTAATCATAATTTATTGACAGTTACAATTATTGTATACGGTGTTTATATAAGGCGATTTATTTAATTTATATTCGATGTGGAAGCCACATCGTAGAATGGGTGAAACTTCTGGAAACATTATTAGTAGATAGTATTATAGAAAAGTTATTTGTATTATAGTCAAGCCACAGTAGCGTGATATTGGGTTGTTCAGCTGAGTTGTATTACATTGAAATTATATGGAGCTACATCGAATCTTATGTACAAAAAAAGGAACCAAACTTTTAAAATTTATTATGTCGAAAGGCTTTTTAGTGAGGCTGTGTCAGCAGTAGCACCTGATTTGTGAGACAAATATGTGAATCACGCAAAAAAAATAATGGAAAATGACTGGAAAAATGAAGGACTATACGGCCAAAGTGTTAGAAGTATCATGATTAACTCGTGCCCAGGAGATTTTTAAAGTGGCACTGGAAGTGAAATTTGTAGTTATAACGACCTCGTGTGTTCAGAATAATGTAAGTAATAGGAGATATTTTGTAAATAATGAAGTAAAGGATAAATTTGTCACAGTTCTATTAATTAATTGTTTGGATCATACAACTATAGTGTAAATATACAGTAAAAATATGAAATGAAAAAGACTTGGTAGTTTCAGTTACTTGATTATTTAAAATATTATTGGTTTGTAATTTTTTAAGTAAATATCTGTATTAGTAAGTTATTTATACATATTATCATTATTTTTAACCCTCCAAATATGAAGCATTTAGGTCGAGTTTGGACTCATTTTTATTAGAACGGAACGTAGATTTTAATGAGGCTGTTGATATTTATTTTTAACATGAAATATAAAAAGTTCCTGTAGTGTGGAAATGAGCCTAATAGGTGACTAATTACTTGTCAGCACCCTGGCCGGTGGTGGGCTGTAGTGATGGGGGTCAGTTCAGAGAAGGCCTCTATTCCGCTGGGTATCACGTTATTGCGGCTCGACTATAGACCAGAGGTTCCCAATTTTTTTTGTACCACGCCCCATCTTCTTGAAATGAAAGTCTGCCACGCCGCTACAATTTACACTTTAAATGAGTGGTACGGCGATATGAAAAAGAAACAAATATTGTATATATTTAGAAAGAATTTATTTATTTATGCATACTTTCCCAAGAAACATGATATAACATTTCAAGTTTTAATTTGCAAGGTAAATTTTAACTGATAAGAGGTAAATCTATTAGTGAGAGGGATGAGTTTCTATTTATTAGGAATATACTGTGGTTGAATTTAATAATAAATACACAAAAACCTCTTAACCACAATCTTTCTTTAATTTACCCTAATGTACATTTCAGTTACAAAGTAACCATCCTCAGAGGGATAACATACAAAGACTGATTAACGCTAGAAAAATACCTTATTTATAATCTACAGAACTAGTCACTCCCACTCCGACCGCCGTGGCCCCACCTGTTAAACAAGGCGTAGCCACGCCCATCGAGTGAAAGCAAGATATCTAACGTCAACTTACTAAAATATAAATTAAAAATACAATAAAAACATAATCAAAATTGTTTTTTGAAATTATAACCAACACAAAATTTAATATAAAAATCATAATCCTATTTAACAAATGAATATAAAATTGAATTAGGAATAGGACCTCTATCAGAATTTAATAAATTCTCAGGTTTATGTTTACTAATTTTTAAACTTTCAAAACTATTTAATAACTTATTAGTTCTAACATTCTTAATTAACTTGACATTATTAACATCTAGATTGTGATTGGTCTCTAAAATATGGGCAGCAATACTAGACTTATCAGATCTTTGGTATTTAAAGACCAAAACTAAACGATGTACTAAACGATAAACTCTGATTCTTTGGTATCAGATAAAACTGATAAAGTTTTATTATTTGCCAAAAAGAAATGGTTAGATTTGGAGATTAAATTTTTGTATGGCAAATTGAGTAATACAGAACTGGAGTTGTATGATTTACATTTGAAATTAGGAAAAGAAAATTATAATGATTGGGATGAATTTGGCAGAAAAGTTTATATTGTAAATGAGCATAAACTTGAGAACAAGGTTGGGACATTAGATAGTAAATTTAGTGATTTAACCAAAAAGGTGTCAGTTGGTTATAAAGGTTGTACTACCGTTGATCAGAATTCTAAGTTAATTAAAAACGAAACTGATATCGTTTTCTCCCAGAAGGAGTTGTGCATGTTAGGTAAAGGGTTAAAGTTTTCCGTTTCTAATAATATCAAAGATAACTTAGAAGAATTAGTGGCACACGTTGAAAGTGGTATATCCTCATTAAATGAAACTAGCAAGAACAATGTTAGGAAGGCTTGTAAAATCAAGATTGAAGGAAATTTGGAGTTTCTAAGAAGAAAGAAGATGCCTACTGGATCCAACCACGAGTTAAGTTTAATAAAACAATTAAAAGGAAAAGATTGTTATTACCTCAAAGCTGATAAGAGTAACACTGTTGTTGTTTTGAAAAAGGAAGATTATATTAATAGAGTTAACAATTTGTTAGAAACGGGACCTTACGATAAATTGTCAAAAAAATCCGTTAAATAAATTTGTTAAAGAAACAGTAAACGTTATAAATGAATGTAATTTAGTCATTTCAAAGAAAGATGTCTTTAAATTTCATGTTTCTAATCCTGTTTTACCTAGGTTGTACTGTCTCCCAAAAATACATAAAGTAGGCGATGCCGTGAGGCCAATTGTGTCGGGAATTGATTCGCCAACCTATATGTTATCTAAATGGTTAGTTAAAGAATTCAGTTTTTTAAAATGTAAGTTGGCATCATTTTCGGTTAAGAATACACTTGATTTTGTAGAGAAGGTTAAGAATATTAGATTAACAGATGAAGAAATTTTAGTTTCTTTTGATGTTTGTTCTCTGTTTCCAAGTATTCCGGTAACGGAAACTTTAAATTTATTTAAAGAGTTTTTAATTGAGAATGATGTCGATATTGAGAGAGTTGACCAATATGTAAAATTAACTAATTGTTGTATGAATAATAATTATTTTCAATTTAATAATAATTTTTATAAACAAAAAGATGGTACAACAATGGGAAACAGCCTATCACCTTTTTTAGCAGAACTCTTTATGAGTCATTTTGAATTAGGATTGAAAAAGAAACTTAAATATTTTCCTCGTGTCTGGATAAGATACGTTGATGATATTTTCGCTATATTTAATATTAAAGAATTTCAAATAGATCCATTTCTAAGGATCATCAATGATCAACATCCTAATATTATATTTACTTATGAAATTGAAAGAGATAAACGTTTACCGTTTCTTGATGTTTATTGTATTAGAAATAAAGATAAAATAGTTTTTGATATTTATAGAAAGCCAACATCCAATGATAGATTTATTCCAAACGAATCTAACCATTGTAACCAGCACAAATTTGCAGCTTTCAATTCTTTAGTTAATAGGTTGATTAATATTCCTTTGAGTAAAAGACGTTTTGATAATGAATTAGAACATATTAAAAGTATAGCTGAATTTAATGGTTATGAACGTAAAATTATTGATAATATCCTTAGGAAGCAAAAGATTAGGATTTTTCGGAAGAAATTAACAACATTACCTTTGGAAACTAAAGAAGAAAGCCGTTTTATTAGTTTACCTTTTGACAAAGTTTTAACCAAAGGGCTGGAGGGAATTTTTAAGAATGTTAAATTGAGAGTTGAGTATAAAAATCATAATAACCTTAAAAATTTATTAGGTAATGCAAAAGATAAAGTAGAAACACTTGATAAATCAGGGATTTACCAAGTTAATTGTAAGGATTGTGATAAAATGTATATTGGGCAGACAAGACGAAAAGTAATAACTAGATTTAAGGAACATATTAGGGATATTAAATACCAAAGATCTGATAAATCTAGTATTGCTGCCAATATTTTAGAGACCAATCACAATCTAGATGTTAATAATGTCAAGTTAATTAAGAATGTTAGAACTAATAAGTTATTAAATAGTTTTGAAAGTTTAAAAATTAGTAAACATAAACCTGAGAATTTATTAAATTCTGATAGAGGTCCTATTCCTAATTCAATTTTATATTCATTTGTTAAATAGGATTATGATTTTTATATTAAATTTTGTGTTGGTTATAATTTCAAAAAACAATTTTAATTATGTTTTTATTGTATTTTTATTTATATTTTAGTAAGTTGACATTAGATATCTTGCTTTCACTCGATGGGCGTGGCTACGCCTTGTTTAACAGGTGGGGCCACGGCGGTCGGAGTGGGAGTGACTAGTTCTGTAGATTATAAATAAGGTATTTTTCTAGCATTAATCAGTATTTGTATGTTATCCCTCTGAGGATGGTTACTTTGTAACTGAAATGTACATTAGGGTAAATTAAAGAAAGTTTGTGGTTAAGAGGTTTTTGTGTATTTATTATTAGGGATGAGTTTGTATTTTTTTCACTAGCATGCCTATTTGAAGTTCTATTTTAGTAACGGCACAACCAAAGTCATTAGGAATATAAAGTTTGTTCCTATATTTTGTTTTTATTGCAAAAAGTGCTGAAAATGTTTTTTCTCAGAAGTAGGTACTTCAAAAAGGCAAGTATAATCGAAGAGCTGCCTATAATACACTTTTAAGTGTTTTATCCAAAATGAAGATTTGTCCATTGTGGCGCTATTGCGGTACTATTATTCTTTTCAAGCTGTCATGTTGATTTGAATTCACGTTTACAAAATTTGTACGGCAACTACGAAAGCTGGCTTCAACCACCTAGCTACAATGGCCTCTCTAGTTTTTTTTTTCTGTGCTCGCTTTTTTGATCCTATTTAATTTATAAACTGTTCAAATTTATGATAAGTGAACAACGCATCTTGGGACCAACTTAACAGTAATGAAGGTCATCTAGTGTATTAAAACGTTTGGTTTCAGTACGTTTTTTATAAATTTATTTTAACTGTAGGTTCAGCAAGTAGTAATATTACTAATTCTTTTTTACAAAATACTGGAATAAAAATTTAGTTTTTGTCATCTTAAAAGATCTTGCAAGGTTGAACTTTTTTAAAAGTTACTGAGAAAATGTTCCATCTCAGGCGGTTTTTTTAAAAAAATTATGTTTAATCGTAATATTTATTTTAAGCCCTTAAAATACAAAATTTCAATTTAATACATTTACTGAACGTCATTAACAGTGAAATCAGCGGAAAAAAGTTATGTACTAAAATATATAATATGTAGTTCGAATTATATTCATACATTATACAATATATTCCTTGTTTTCACAAATACTCGCAAAGGCAGTGGCAACCCCCCTTCCTTTGGGAATGTTTAATTGGACAATTTTTGTTTGTATTTTTACAGGTGGTAGCTACAATTGTGTTTATTTTAGTAAACTTGTTGACTAACATTAACTTGATTATCGTTTTAAGCATTTAGATGGCATTTTTTTCGAACAATTGTAATTTTATTCAAATCATTTTCGTTATGATATTTGGTATTAAAAGTATACATTTGGTTTGTGCGTCGTTAGGAGATTCTTTTCCAACCTATGGTACTTGTATTGAGAAGTGTACAATTAACCAGTGTGAAAGAGGTAAATAGTAACTATTTTTATGTTGTTTCAGTTTTAGGAAGGAAAAGTATTGGCAAGGTTTATATTTATTCAAAACATTAATGTTAGGAAAAAGTAGTTCTAAACGTTAAACCTTTTTTCACGACCAATAGTGTAAACGAAATATAATTTTAATTTTTTTTTTGTATCCAATTTGGAATCAACTGGATTTGTTTAATTAGGAGCATTACCATTGCAAAATTTAGATATTTTGTTAAAGAACTTCTGCCCTAGATTATAATTTAATTCTAGTAGACCTTTAACCTGGCTTTCATGTAATATTAAGAAGAATAGATTAGCTTTAGTTGAGGTTATACATTATCCTTAATGAAGTAGACTATGATATTTTAGCGTTTAAATCTACTACTATTTTGGCGATTGTATAGTGTATGTGAACATTTCGTATAAAACTAAAAATCAAAGACATTATGTTGTGTAAGAGAAGATTGTTGTATATTTTACCTAGACTGTGTGATGTTTATGGGATCCCTTATATATATGTTTACATCACCGTATTTGAGGTTAGGATATTTGTATTAATTTAACTTGTCACTAATATTGCAAACAAATTATACCCGGCAGTGAACCTGCAAAGGACCTGACCTACAAGGTCCTCACAAATAAGAAAAAAAAATAAAACGGTATTTATGTTTGAAAAATTTTGAAAAATAATCTCACTTAAAACACAAAAGTTTATAAACTAAAGGTTTCTCTACACAACAGAGTACTGTAGTATATTATAACAATGTTGCAAGATTATCAGTTATTATTGATTTGATTTTAAAATAAAAACACAAATTATTGATTTATTTCTAAACATGAGCTAACTTAGTAGACAAGTGATGAGGTTACCAATTTGGTTTTACATTACGGTACAGATCAAGACGATCTTGATTCACTTCAGGCATGTAATGTTTACCTCGTGAATTAGTAAATATTGTTTGTATTAACAAACTCTATTGTAAAACTATAGTTTATATTGTATAAATATAGCCACTTTGAAACTATGTTATAATATAGTAAAACCTAGACTACTTTTTTATAAGAAAATGTTATTTTATAAAGTAATGTGTATGCTGGAAAGCCAGGATAAATAAAAGTTGTTTTACATTTTGGAGTGTAATCTCAAACTTTTATTATTTTTTATCACCAGGTTTAATTGTTTTTGCAATATCAATGACATTTGGTTAATCAATAATTAACATCTAGTTAAAAAAAAAATAGATAAATAAAATCAGTAATGCAAGCTGTGATGTAATTGTCATCGTTTGTGCTATAATGATATAATGTAAATTAACATGGAGGTTAATTTAGTTGTTCGCTTGTTAGTTAACGTTAGGAAATCTTTTTTTTTTTAACCAAATCTGTGCTAAGCAGATACTTTGTAATTATATTCTGGTTTAATACATAATGCTCTGTTTTATAAAGAAATTTATTTTGGTCTAATACATAATGCTCTGTTTTATAAAGAAATTTTAGTTTATAATGTTTTGTGAGTTTATTTGTGCGTTTTGTAAAATGAGATTATTATTATTTTTTTCTTATTGTATCACCTTGAAATTTTATAATTTTTCTGTGTTCCTTTCAACATTGCACATATCTTTTTTTTTTAAATCGACAACATGTGAGATTGTTGTTAATACCAAATTTAGGAATGAAAGAGTAATAACTTATTTCACTATTTGTTTTAACATAGCTATTTAGAGATAAGATATTTTTTTATCAAAGCTAAGTTAGGTCAGCTTTGGAATTTATTTTTATATTTATATAAAATTCTATTTTTATAAATAAAATTGTAAACCTTAATTATTACTTTTGTATTTTACCATTTCTATGAATTTTTAGTGATCTAAAATTTAATGACTAAACTCATGAAAATGATGTCTTAAATATTTCCTCATTTGCATGGCAAGTTAAACAAATTTGGAATAACACCGAGAGAATTGAAATGGAAACAAAGTAAATTCAAGCAATTATAATAATGGAGGAGAAATAGTTTAGTAATATCATTGGCTGATCTGCAGGAGTTAATTAAACAGAACATATCACATTGCTGACCTTCAGAAGTATTATACTCTTATTTTCCAGAATCTCTTCGTATAAGATACAGAATGTCTGATGTTCAATATAAGGATCTGACCTAAATTTCAGCATATGAAAAATAATAGTTGATTTGGAAATCAGAGTTTAATTTTTTGTTGTATAACAAAAAATTAAACTCTGTCAGATGGAAAGTAGATAGAGTTACCTATTGTTATCTGATTTTCGGGGTTCTCTAGGCTTTGTATACCACTGCTATGATAATTTCCATCTTTTCAGTTCTGAGAGGTAATGAAAAAGGGATCTTTCAATATTTTTTTGGTATTATAGTCATCAAAAGACAAGTGTATTGAACTATTGGCCTATCTATAATAATAGTTATAGCATCATTTCTGTGACCATTCTTTCTGATTTTTAACCATCAGTGGTTAGCCTGGATATAAAACTATATATATTTGTAAACTATTCATCTGTACATCTATTACATTTGGATACCTATATGCATCTGTGCCTTACGTCAGTTCCTTCAGATATATATAGATATGTATATATATATATGTGTGTGTGTGTGTATATATATATATATATATATATATATATATATATATATATATATATATATATATATATATATCGTATTATTTTCCCTTATGGTTTTGTTCACCTGTAAAAATTGAAGAATATTATAATGGGAATAATTATTGTTTCGATTTTATCAAGATGCAATTTTATTCAGGGTCTGTCTTGAACACATATTGCTGTAAAATGTCAAGGCTACTTTATACTTGCTAACTGTGGTAATTCAACAAAAAAGTAAATTAATAAACTATTGTTGATAAATTTTAATTAACTATTAAAAGGTAGTTATAATAATAATCGATAGGCTCAAACATTAAAATTATTCATATTTTCTAGATGGTAACCATTTTAAGGGCAAAAATGGTCCTATCTTCTTTTCTTATTTTGTTCAATGGTCTTGTACTGCTGATTGCAAATATCACTGCATGTGGCTAATAGTGGAAATGTTTGAGAGGAAAGGTTGGTCACCACCCCAGTTTCATGGAAAAGTAAGTATATGCAAATACAATCTACAAGATACTGTCATGTTCTTTTTTATAAAATTCATTGGATTGGGTGGATATATTCCTGTCACTTTCTTAAATACAATGACAATATTGCTTCTCTTATTTCATAAATATAAGAAGAAATAAAGTAGTTAATGTTAAAAGGTAGGTGTTGATACTCAGTCGGTTTGGGATATTAAGTTTTGTACTGATAACAGCCTTATCATAGTCCAGAATGGCACTGAACAGAGATCACCACAGAACCCTTTTAAAGAAAAATAATAGTGTCAAATTTACAAGTAGGAATTTAGATAAGCTGTGGTGTTCAGCTCTTGAATTTGACAGAAAGCAGTAAAAAAATAATAATGTTTTGGAGAACTACACAGATAAAGGTAAAAGGCAAATCTGTGTTACTTTGAATTATAAGTTTATGAACAGTGAAAATAATGAAAATTGCTAAAAACCATTAACTTACTTTAATAAAATGTTCTTTTTCAATCAGGTGTAGTTGAAGGTGCAGGGTGTCCACACCCCTCACACCCCTTTTCTATGTGAACTGTTCACTATAACATTTTAAATTGACTAAGTTACAATTTTCACTAAAACAAACAAGTTACTCAAATAGTTTCACTAACCGATTGACCATGTACTATCACTCTTGTGGTTGAAATAACTAGATCTCAACGCTTATTAGAAGAATAATTTGAAAGATCAAAAGAGATGAAATAATATGCAAGATAAACCAAAATGGTGAGGAAATTCAAGAAAAGAAGAGAGACGAGTAGTCAGCTTAGTCTGAGGAGTTCATTATCAAGGAGGGAAATGGCAAGAGTTTGCAAGAAGACTAAGTCATGTGGTTTTTGGTTATAGTCGTCACTGACTTGAGTTACATAGAACAGAGATTACAGAAGAGAACAATCTTGTGACTAGGCATGTAAAGTCTGCAGTGGATTGTCCACTGTTGTAGATTGTGCACACTAGTTTGACATGTAGCCAAACTATATTAAAAAAGTTTGGAAATTGTACTAAACAGATAAGCTAACAAACATTTTGGAGGTAGCCTAATACTAAGAGAAGAAGAGAAAGATCTCATAGCTGATGGGAAGATGAAGTCAGGAAAGGTGCTATAACTCTGTGAGCCAGAAATTGAAAGGAGGCTGTCAGGGAAAGATCAAAATGAGCAGCTCTTGTATAGCCGTAGAGTAGATGTAGTAGTAATCAATAAATAAATCAAATGGGTATCAAAATTCTCTGTGTTAAACCATATTTCAAATAAGAATGGAAGAACGTACAATCCAGTAGACACACCTTTTCCGGAAAACATGGATTGATCTTTGAATATTGGAGTTCTCTAATGTTTGTTAAAAATTAAGCAGTTAGTTTTTGTTTGTTATCTGAATATAGATTTTGGTGCTTGATAGTTCTTACAAAACTGTTGAAAATATAAGATTAAACTGAATAACTAGACAAGAAAAAAGGATTGAAGTGTTGTGAGTATTTAAAACAATAGCCAATTTTTAAAGAAAAGACAAAGACATCACTTTTAAAGCGTTCTCTTCTAAATTTTGAACACAAACAAAAATGTTTTAGATGAGATACATAAAACAAAAATGAAACCAATAGAACCAAAATTTGGTTTTCCCTTGAACATTATTTTTAAGTACTATGATACCCTGGTCCCTTTTCTTGCTCGGTTTTTGTAAGTGTTTAGTTTTATAATTTTCAACTGTATTTTAATTTCAATTTATTATACTTTATACATTTTGAAACATTTACTTTGATAGACACCCCCTTAGAACCTAGACAGAGGGTGGGTCTTCTTCAGCTTTGTACACTTAATTCATGCTCATCCCTATATCCCATACTAGAGAGCTCTATGTTCTTATCTTAATTTTATATACATGGTATGGGAAAATAACGTAACAGGTTTTAACTAAGAATATTTGTGCTGTCATGAACTTTTGTATATATTTATTATTTTGTATGAACTGCAATGAATGCCAATTAATTAAAATCAGGAATAAAAACTTACATGATAACTTTTAAGATTTAAAAAATACATCATTTAAATGGCGTCCGTTCCGTGCCAAAGTCTTGCGGTGAAAGCAGTAAAATCAGGCGAACGGGCTGGCGAAACAATGTTGCCATTGCGAGAAATGACACAGACACAAAACTTTCTTTTCAAAAAGTTCATAACCACATTAACTGAATGACAGTCGCTCCATCTTGTTGAAATCAAATTTTTTCTCAGAGCGTAACGTTTTCTTCTGAGTTCAGGAAAGAAGAAACTGTCTAGCATTCTCAGGTAACGATCACTGTTCGCAGTAACAGTTCTGCAAAAAATTACGGCTCGATGATGCACGTTTTGGTTACCATACACTATACTGTAACTTTCGCACTGTGTAGTGGTCACTCCTGCAAAGTTTGAGGATTTTAGCTTGAATAGCAAAAATTTGGTTCATTTACATACCTGTCCAAATGAAAATGCGCCTAATCACACATGACAAGGATTTTATCGTCATCCATTAAATCAATAATTTTTTCTGAAAATTTGTAACAATTTGCATAGTTACCAGGTTTAAGGCTTTGGACAGCAGTAATTTTATATGAATGAAAATGTAAATCAAAGTGCAGTATTCTTTCACCATACGACCTGACATTTGAAAAGCGCCAGCTTGTTTTTGAGAAGGTCGATGTGGACTATTTAGTAAAGCTTGTCTCACTTGCTGAACGTGGTCTGGTGTTCTGACAGACCTTGGACGACCTATAGGCTTCCATTTTAAGGTTGAACCTGTTATTCTAAAGTTTTTCACCCATAGAATTAAAGTGTTACGTGATAGAATTGTTCCCTGCAACCACATTGAGCCCGTTTACAAAATTCATGTTGTATAACAACACAAGAATCGCTTGTTTTGAACTATGCCTCAACGACAAACGGTTGGTGTTCATTATTCTACTGAGCCATTGCTACTTGAATTGCATTGTGTAGGCTTGAGAACGCGACAGTCCCCCCTTCCCCCCACTTAAATGATCAGCTTTGCATGAAACTAAACTGTCAGGTTTTTTGCCGTTCCCTGTATATTCATAAATTGTATTTGCTCTGATTTACCTTTTGTACTTTAGTTAATTTGAATATCTCAAGTACAAGAGACTTTAATGCTCACTTGATTTTTTTATTGATCAGTCTGAATTCCAATTGCCAAATAGTACAATTAATATTTTTATTTTAAAGGCATTCTGTTTCTTCTAGTTGACATTCTGTATTATAATAAAACTGTTCAACCAAACACCCCATTAACCTTATGACTGAGTATCAACTCCTATCTTTAATAATAACTATTTGAATTTTTTGTTCTGATTATTAGAGAAGTGATGCAATATTGCTACCATCATTAAGCTTGTACTACTGAAAACAAGCTTGTAACACAAGTGTTTTATTTCTTAAAATTATAAATATACGTCACTGTTTCAAAACGTTACACAGTTTGTTAAATGAAATCAATATAGTTTGATAAATAAACTGATAAACCGCTTGTTTTACAGGTGATCTTAGGTTGATTAATAATTTTTTGTACGTTCATCATCATCGTTACTATCATCATCATCTTCATCATTTTCTTCCAGCTCTAATTTTCTCATTGTGGTAAACACGCACACTTCATCTTCTGTCATGTAAGTTGTATTCCTTAACGCCATCCCAACTACCCTATCTCTAATATTACATTTCCATTTATTGTTTCTATGATATTCGTCTGGGTTTTTTCCTTCTTCTGTATGAAAATATTCCTTTGCCGTCCTAATATTAACTGTAGCGGTTAATTTTTCAATGTCATACACACCCATTGTTTGAGTCTTACTTTTTCTTTTTTTGTTTTATTTTCATTACTTTTTTTATGTTTGTTATAATATTTTTATTGCTATTCTTTTGATTCGTAGTTCTGGTTGATATAGTTTTTACTGTTTCGTTTCCTAAAATTACATCATTAACAAAGTAAATATTTATAATCTGTAGGTGAGAATTAATAAAAAGTAACTGTACAACATGACCATTCTTAACTAGTTCTGTTGTCTCGTAATAGTTTTCTTACTTAACTATAAAAACTTGTCCTATTTAGAAGAAGTGTAATGCTTTATGTGTCCTGTTTAGAATTTCTTGCTATATAGGGCTATGTTTCATTATGATTATTCCAAGATATTTGCAGAGTAATGGGTTGACATCTTTGTTTCGCCCTGGTAGAGGAGACACATCTATTTCAAATAAGTAGACCTATACATGCAAGTCCTAATTTTCTGTCTAATATAACAATTGTTTTTTTTTTTTAGCCTAACCTTTATTCTACCTATCCTTCCTTATCCGCTGAGTGCAACGTACTACCTTGTACTTTGTATTTGTTCCTTAAAGTATCTGGCGAGTTACCATTTCATAAGTTGTTTGCCATTAAACTTGTAACAGCTCTTTCCTCCTGTAAAAGCAAAATGATTTTACAAATTGATTCAAACTCATGTTTTTACCTGTAGATAACATGTAGAATTTTGTAAGAATTCAAGCTCTCTGATTTATTGAAAAAAACAAGTAGCTGAGGCAGTTGCTGATTTGATGAAAATTTTTCATATTTATTTTTTTTACCAAGTTTATTTCATATTTATTTAAAATTAATTGAAATATTCTTTATCTTTTATTATTATTGATCATTTAATAATAAGTCTTAATTTTTTTAATTGTTATCACTTGGAAAAAAAACACTACATACTGAGATTAATGCATTGTTCGATTCTGTGAATCACGGACAAGACTCGTGAACATGACTCACATCATTTAACAATGCACTGAACTAGTGTGAAATGCATCTACTGAAAAATATCAGTACAAAGTTTTTTTTTGGCAAATGATATCAATAAGTACAATTGTTAAAAAACCTCAAGATGTACAGCACAAAAACTGCAAGTTTCAACTCTTGAAATTCTCCATAGGATGATCTTCAGTTTTTTTCTAATTTTACAAAAGTTTGTACCACTGATACTTCATACGAAAACTTTCTGTTATAGAATGTCCAAATTGAGTTGTAATTTTGCGACAGGCTTAAATAATATAAACATGCGTAATATATTAATCAGCAATTATGATACGCATCCCCAAACACATTTAGCCCTAATAAACACTAAAATTATACAAACAAAATAAATAAAACCTAATTTATCCAATATATTTTCCATCATTTTAGGCAAATCATTGAAATATGCTTCAAAAGAATATAAACTTTACGAGAATAAGAAGCTATATTTAAAATAAAATTTATGTAAGTCTTTTTAAGATATCCCTCACTTTGATTAAATTACATAGACTCTTCATTTGAATTATGAGTTTCTATCCCAATATATATTTTAAATGTAATTCTTTATTCTAAGATATATTTTACTTACATCTTCCTAGTTTTACTTATTAGTAAAACCTCTCTTATAGTCATCTGCAAAACATAATTTAATATGAACTCTTTGTCATTTAATAAATTATATCCCAATATTTATGTAAACTTCTCTTTAAACAATTTTATTACTTTTTTTTAATTTTTAGCATTTTTATACACACTTTAAAAATAAATTAAAGGAATAGGAAATCTTTTGGACATTTAATATTCAAAGAGTATTCAAAAGATTATTTATAAATAGTGGTAATCACTTAAACAATAGTTTATAACTATCCGAACTAAAGTTCAGATAGTCATAAACTATTGTTTAAGTGATTAATAAGATTCACCGAACGTAATAGACTACGAAATTCAAGAATTATAAATAGTGTTTGCTTTATGAACTACATTTTCTGCCTTGATGTGTGTGTTTGTTATCTGAAGGAGAAACTCTTGAATTTTATAGTCCATTACATTTGGTGAATCTTAATTAATCACTTTAACAATAGTTTATGACTATCAGAACTTTAAATCTTGTAAATTTGTGAAAACTTATTGAGACAGAACATTTTCAATCTCTATTTAGCTATCTTCCTCTTAATTAATCATTTTAACAATAGTTTATTGTAACACTCTTAAAAATAAGGTGTTACATATAAATTCATTTTATATATTTAATTTTTATTTAATAATTATATCGTTCCAATATAAAAAAAAATTTTTGTTTTCTTGGTGCACTTTGTGAAGCTAGCATAGATAGTAGCACCCCTAGCGGGTAAAATTGTATAGTATCGTACGAGGTAGTAACTCAGGGTAATTAACTGACATCACCTCATGTGACGCAAGCATGGTCTGATATCGCCAGATCCAATGCACCAATCGAAAAATTCGAAATAATAACCAAGGGTGGGATTTCCGTTGGCGTGCCCCTTCAGACGAACCCAGTTCTCCAAAAGTCTTTGAACGAGACGGACGTAATGGCACTTTCGGACGTAACCTAGAAATTTATAAGCTTCCAGTATTCCAAATTTTAAGATGTCAAGGCCGGTACCAAATTTTATTAACGCAACCAAAGAAGAAGTCAGAAGCGATTATTTATGTATTTCAAATGAGTAAAAGTTGATATCATTTTTGTTTAAGTGCGCTTATTGCAAGATCGATGTGTTAAGTGTTTAGTGATTCCAAAAGCCATGGGCAATGTTTAATATGTGTTAAAGTGTTTTAAAAATAAGTAATGTGCACAAGCAGGTACGTTTTAGATAATAATAAAGAAAATGTATTTTAATGTTAACTAAGTTGAAGAATTTTTAATTGATAAACGGTCAACACATGAACGGTAGAAATTGTCCTTTGAATATCCATTTCTTAAAATTTAATTGGAAAAACTTAAGTTACTATCTTCTCGATATATATAAATTTTAAAGGTTAATAAGTAATTAAAAAGTATGGAAAATTAGCAGTAATTAAAAGTAAATTACTCGACACATTGGTGTCATTTGTTCTTTTGTAATTTGTCACTGATTAATAAATTGTATGACTTTGTATTTTAAAAATTTAAATTCTTATTTCACAAGTAAACTAGAACGTAACAAACTTTCAATTTCATTTCAAGTAACCTAATTCTACCTTCCGAAGATATCGGAAGATCGTTTACAGAAAGACATTATTATGCCTGGCTGGAAACGGGGAACTAGATAGAGCCCTGGAAAAGTAAGATAATTAATTTGTTAATTAGTAATTAACACACATTTTTATTAAAGCCCTGATAAATACTTACCACAGGAAATAAAAAGGCCCAAACCGTTACACTATCTGAACTTTAAGGAAAATCGCCAAATAGCGATCGAAAACGTTCTGTCTCAGTAAGTTTTCACAAATTTACAAAATTTAAAACTCGGATAGTCATAAACTATTGTTAAAGTGATTAATAAAGGAGAAAGTTTGAAATAAAATTTAAATTATTCAGAAAGGCTAGTCTTTGGTTACCAAAGTTCAAACTTCAGCAAAATAATACCATTTGATTTACAAGTATTATGTATTAATACGAATTGAGTTGAGTTATTATTAGGGATGGGCCGATTCCTAAAATTTTCGATTCTGATTCTAAAATTTTCCGTTCGATTCTCGATTCTTTAGTCGATTCTCGATTCTTTCAAGTTATATTAGCTTACATGCTAGTTCTCTAATAATTAATTTAGTTAACATCTTGGTCATATGGCAAAACCTTTTAAAAGTTCTGTTTTAATGTAATAGGCTACACAAAACCTTCAACCTTGATTTATCAATAGGAATTTTTAAAAGCATAAAAACATATCAGATAAAAGTAACGACTTATTTTAAAGTTAAAAATGTGAACTTTACACTATTTTATGATTTTTGAAAAAATACCTAAGCCTATTTACATTGTCTCTCAAAACAAAACAACCATTAAAAACAAACGAACAACATAAAAAGTAAAAAATTAATACAAATAGGATAGTTTTTAATATTTAAAAATCTGGCAGGTAATGTACATTTCTGTTCAAAAACACAAGCATTTGAACACGTTGTGGGTCAAGCTAGTTTCATCGCTTGTCATATATAACTCCTGAAGTTGAGAAAGGTTTTTCAGAAAAGACTGTCGCGAGTGGGCAGACAGGTATTTTATTGCCATTGCATTTAAATGAGGGTATTTGGCACTTTGTACTGCCCAATACTTCCCAACATCACAATCTGGACTGGCTAATGGTTCCCCCAGATAATTGTTTACTTCTTCTTCTACTGACAATTCCCCTGGGGTACCTTCTTCCTCAACATTCTGGATTAGAGAAGGGCATACCTTCTCCACATCTGGTGGGACCTCTTTTCTGCAGGTGTCTGGAACAAGTGCAACTGATTCAGGCCTGTTTTGTATTTATTACTCAATCCCAGTTGATTTTTAACCGACTATCAGTTGTAGGTCCTGTGTCTGAGAACAAACTTTCTTCAAGTATAGATATTTTTTGTTGATAAATTTGGGCAAAATGAATGTTGTTAAGTGCTTTTTCATATTTGATATATTATGTGGTTTTCCACCGTCAATTTCTGTTAACCATCATCGAATTGACGTGACAGCCAGTACCTTGAACCGAATACCGTCGGGCCTCTAAACGCTTTATGTTTATTAGTACTACTCAGCTGGTGTTGCTACTTTTGGGAAAGCTAAGGCACAGTATTTAACAACAAGCTTCACACTACTTACACATGTAATTACGATGGTTTTTGTTTGATAGATAAACGCCGACGGGATTAAAAACATGATGCTATTCTAAGAGCTTTTTGTCTGTAGTTACGGGCCGACACACATATTTGTTATAACGTATTGTAATGATTTTCACTACTGTTTTCAAAATTTCACAAAACCTTAAAAGTAAGTCGGAAATATTGACTAAATATTTTGTTGTAAAATAATCCTAAAAAACGGACTTTGTGAAAGTTAAGTACAAACATTGATACACTTAGATAAACTCATCTTTACTAGGAAGTAAATTATAACGTAAATTCCTTAATAAGTAAATTATTTGGTGTTAAAACTTTTATTTAATATGAATCTTGGATAGTATTTACTGGACCTGTAGCATTACCTATCAGAGAGAGAATATATTACACTTTATTTCTATATTCATAATATTTATAAACTCACAAATCAATCACATGTGACACGTTTACGTGTCATAGTGATAGGCACCAAAACACTTTTATCACCAGTCAGTTTATTATTTGGGGTACCGGGACATGAAATTATCGTTTTGTTGTTTCTTGCTAACACAAAAATATCAAAACAGTGTTGCACAGATAATAAAATTTAATTAAATCAAAAACAATGTTGGGTCAATTGGTCCGACGGAGTTTATTTATGTTTCATTTACGGTAGGAATAAACTATGTTGGGCCAGTTGGTCCGGCACATATTTTTATAAATATTATGATAAGAAACGTATATTCATACTTAGATATGATCGGGGAACAAAGTATAAGAACACATTATTTAAAAATGAGCTTAAAATATTTTGGCAATTCTGTATGAAAACGCCGATATTGTGGCCGGCAACTAAAGTATTAAAGTGCAGTGATGCGTTCGCTTTGTTTGTTAAACTACACGAACTATTTCACCTGTAAGTTTATATTACTGTACATTATTTTGCTACATTTGTAGCTACTGTGCGGATCGGTTTATCATGTAATAAATAGTTTCATTTGTTATTACAATCGTGTTTATTTTTTTTTCGCTCCCAAATATATTACATTACTGTGAGAGTGATATCTGTCTATAATATAATTTATTGAGGTTAAGTTTCGGAGGAATAATACAGTGTTTCTGTTATCCGTCTATTCGCTCAACCATCATGGCCACGGTTAATCGAGTTTTTACTGTACTTTTTTTGTTTGTTCTGACATTTATAAATCAGTGGCAGTAAGACACGTGGGAGAGAGAGAGAGTATCGAACCCGCTCTAGTGAGAGAGAGAGAGAGAGAGACGAGCGATGTCAAACGATTAGAAATGGTTACGATCTTGATTGCTGTTGCTTCATAAATAATAATATTTTCGTTATATTTTCGTTTACTTTTATCATTTAATTCATTCAAATCAACTAATACATAAATAAGACATAGTTGGTAATTAATTATTTTTCCAATAAATTACTCCACACACATATTTTAATAGTTAACAAAATAGGAATCGGAATCGATGATGAAGAATCGAGTATCGACGATTCCTCGATACCACCTAGAATCGACGATTCCTGGAATCGAGAATCGGAATCGACCCATCCCTAGTTATTATGTGTTAAAATGTGTTATGTTTGCCATTTTAAGAAATGTAATTGGTAGAGAGTTCCATAGGACCATCTATATTATGGTTCTTTGACCATGCGCATTACCATACGGCAATGTGCAATTGTTTTAAGTGAACCATCACTCTTAGGTTGACGTCGAGGAACGTCATTTGTTAAAATTATGTCAAAATTTTGGCGGTGAGACGGGTGCAGAGGGTGCGTTCGAGCTTCCCCAAGGCGCCTTGTAGGTGATAAATAAATATATATTAAACAACTAAGATACTAATAATAAATAATAAATACACAAAAACCTCTTGACCACAATCTTTCTTTAATTTACCCTAATGTACATTTCAGTTACAAAGTAACCATCCTCAGAGGGATAACATACAAAGACTCCCTGAGTCTTTGTATGTTATCCCTCTGAGGATGGTTACTTTGTAACTGAAATGTACATTAGGGTAAATTAAAGAAAGTTTGTGGTCAAGAGGTTTTTGTGTATTTATTATTAAATTCAACCACAGTATATTCCTAATAAATAGTAACTAAGATACTCTTACCATATCTTAATTCTAATGAAATTCACAATAGCTTCACATCCTTCATTGGTGAAAATAACCAAATTAGGTGATGATCCATACAAAATTCATTGTTTTTCAAGTTCTGTTTGATTTGGTATTAATTTCATTATCATACAATCTCTTTTATTTTAAATAAAATGTGAAATTTGTGAAAAAAATGACTGGTTATTGGAATTTGTATTTATAAAAAGAGCAATAAATTTTATACTAAATTAGTTGTTTTATTGTCTGATGTACCTCCTGTACCTCTAGATTTTAGTTTAGATCTCAAAGCTAATATAGGATTTATTAAATTGCATAGCAGACTAAATACTTATCTTGTTTTAGTCCTCGGGTTTTATATTCTTCATATAGACAACAAGGAAGAAGAAATCAATAGATTTTGAAGATAATGTGCTCTTGTTTAGTCACATAATAATTTCAGATATGAGTTATTGCATTTGTAATTGTAGAGAATAATGATAGTTTATTTATTAAATTGCATAGCAGGCCAAATACTTATCTTGTTTTAGTCCTCGGATTTTATATTCTTCATATATACAACAAGGAAGAAGAAATCAATAGATTTTGAAGATAAGGTGCTCTTGTTTAGTCACATAATAATTTCAGATGAGTTTGCATTTGTAATTGTAGAGAATAATGATAATTTATTTATTAAATTGCATAGCAGGCTAAATACTTATCTTGTTTTAGTCCTCGGGTTTTATATTCTTCATATAGACAACAAGGAAGAAGAAATCAATAGATTTTGAAGATAATGTGCTCTTGTTTAGTCACATAATAATTTCAGATATGAGTTATTGCATTTGTAATTGTAGAGAATAATGATAGTTTATTTATTAAATTGCATAGCAGGCCAAATACTTATCTTGTTTTAGTCCTCGGGTTTTATATTCTTCATATATACAACAAGGAAGAAGAAATCAATAGATTTTGAAGATAATGTGCTCTTGTTTAGTCACATAATAATTTCAGATGAGTTTGCATTTGTAATTGTAGAGAATAATGATAATTTATTTATTAAATGGTATAAATAATGTTTATAATGCTCATTACAATAATAACTCTTTTAAAACATTGGGGTCTGCTATCTTAATGTTCTATGCATCAAGAGCTGTGTGCATTTTTAGGCAATTTTAAAATTTTTGTATTTAATATTAATTTATGACAAGAGGTTTCATATCTCCAGGTTTCTTTAAAATTATGTATAATACTACTACATTGACTATTTTTGTAAACAATAATATTGTTTGGAAAAAAAACACCACCAGGAAGATTTGTATGTAAATATATTTGGTTATTGGATGTGTTGAAGTAAATTGTAAAAATGTTACAATGGGATAATAATGGGACAATGTTATAATGGGGTAAACATTATAAAAATTCCTATGTCATCATGTTTAGTAAGGTTTTATAGCAAACTTTGAAACAGGAAGACTTTCTTCCTGTAATAAAAATAAATTTTGTGATGAACATTTTCATCAGCCCACTTTCATAGATCTGGTGGGGTCTAGGGCATTGGACTACCTTTTCTAACAATTCATCTCGATTCATCCAGATAACCAGAACTACCAGCTAATTTTGTTATCAAATATTGATTCTAAGTACGTCTTGATTATATAAGTTGACAATGGTAATTTATAGCATGACCTACTCTTTGTATCCCACCATTAAAACTCTCTGCCAATTGAAAGAAGATAAAAGATATCTTTTTCCCAAAGCTACAAGAATGCTAAAAATTCAAATATATGAATTACATTGTAATATAAGTGTTGAATAAAAAAATAACTTAATGTGAGATTAATAAATCTAGCTCCCAATAAACTTATATGATTAGGTTAATTCCTTTTTAAAAATTTACATGATCTAAAAGATAAAACATTGTTGTTCTAAGTGTTTTATTAATGTATTTGATAAAATGTTTCATTTCAGTGGCCTTTTATACGGCTGTTTGGTCTGCAGGAACCTGCATCTGTGGTGTTTTCCTTGATGAATTTATCAGTACACATAATAATGTTCAAAAGGTTTAAGAAAGAAGTAAGGCCCAATTGCCCAATGTATAAAGTCTGGTTCATCTTTTTTGCGGTAAGTTCACAAAATACATGTGTTTATTAAATAATGAGATTGAAAACGAAATTTTGGTTGATACGGACAAGTTAGCAACAAAAAATCATATGGACAAGCGTAAGGTAATTATAAAATTTCATAAATTTTGTAATTATTTTTCAAACTTATTAAACTACACATTATAACCAGGAAAAAAATTGGGCTTTCATAAAATATATACTTGTATACACCTTAGCCGACTCATACAAATTATATTATGACGTGTGGGAATTACCTCTCCTATTTGTTTACACCTGTAAATAAATGGCTTTGGATTGTAGTATTCTATATACTATAATATAGAATTCCAAATTACATTTGCAATTGATTACATTGGTTCGAGCAATACGTAGCTTTTTTTAAAACTGTATTTGTGGTAGAATGGCCTATTCTTGATGTTAGTGTTCATAACTCAAAGTATTAATAAATCATAATGGTATAGTAATAAAAACTTGATTATATGATGATGCAGATCACACAGTGATAAAGCCAGTATGTGTGATGATTTATAATTAAGATATGAAACTAGTTAAAAATCTGAAATAAAGTTATCGTTTAATTCATCAGCTTGTCAATCCACAAAATAGTATACAAATTTTGCTTTCTTTATAGACTTTTTTCATAAAATGAAGACTGGAAAACTATTTGAGTTTAATTTGATGTTCTTGATGAGATTACACCAAAAGACATATATCTTTGCCTGGATGCCTTTCTGTTGTGCCTAAGCCAGTAAAATTGACTGTAAAACACTTTTTAGACATCTTCCATCTTCAAAAACTGTTTCAAAGCCAAGAATAGTGTTTCATATCTGGGATTGGATTACCACGAGGGAGCAGACCCAGTGATGCACTTTATGCTGGTGCACTAGTTTCCAATGGTGTGTATTTTAAAATGCCTTTAACAACTTTCATATTAAACAAACTTTTGAATAGGTGATTGTATCTTTTACTATATTGATGTTGTAGTTTTACAGATTCGACTATTTTTTCTTGCTGTCCTTTTGATTATTTACATTATAAACAAAGTTTTAAAAATGAGGGGTAATATAAAAACTTAGGTTTCTCAGTGATACATTCTGAACACGAAAATGTTAATTACAAGCAGGGTTGTGCAGTGCAATGATGAAGTGAGGTAGTTTCATCAAACCAAGCAGGGTTGTGCAGTGCAATGATGAGGTGAGGCAGTTGCATCAAACCAAGCAGGGTTGTGCAGTGCAAGAATGCGGTGAGGCAGTTGCATTAAACCAAACATGGTTGTGCAGTGCAGTGATCCGGTGAGGCAGTTACATCAAACCATGCTTTGAGAGGGATGGCACGATCTTGGAGCCAGAATACAAGCAATAAATATTTAGCAAAAGCACTGAAATTTGTAGAATCATGTGCGTAAATCAAGAGTGTAACAAGCAACTTCATTCTCAAAAGTGTCTAAAAATAGAAATCTCCCACTCCTAATGATAACAACTGGGTGTAAGCACATTATTATTCGTTTTCTGAAAATATATTATAATACTGGTTTTGTTAACTCATTGTACCTCATGGATGGAACTTTCTCATCCTAACAAAATGTTGCTAAAAAGGCATAAAAACAAGCTCTTTTCAACATTGATTTTTGTCATTGCTTTATGGAACTAAGTATTTTTTTTTTTTTTTTTGTTGAATGTTTATTCTGCTTGTCCTTGTGTTAGGCATCGTTGTGCTTCAGATAAGCATGTGAAACACATTTCTAATGTTTAAGCAATTGTTTTTTGCCTCTCAAAAATATCATCATAATGAAAGATATTTATGCCTGCCCTAATGAGTTCCCAGAATGACAAGACACATAAAGTATAGTTTTTATGGCCTTCCTAATGTTTGTAATTAATATGTTCAGTTGTAGGATAGAGAATGCAGTAAGTGGTAGAAGCAGGGACATTAGATCTTGGCCCTAAGTCTAAACTAGTATATTTTAAAATCTATTCTTAATAATAATTGTAAAATTCTAAAAATGTGTTGTTAATACAATGAAAATTATTAAAGTTATAAAGTTTTTTTTATAAGTGTAAAGAATAGTTAGTTTTGTGAAGGTTAAGGGAAACAGACGCTAAGCTTTACACTGAAGGGGCATTTTATTATTTATATTTTTATTTTACATATTCATTATAATTCTTATTTTAATTCATAATTTTTTCCTACTAATAATGATTACAAATAATCAATTAAAAAATAATAAATTAGTGCAACAAACTTCAATTACCGTTATCATTGAATTAGGAACTAATCTGTTTGGAAAACTGATCAATTATTCCACAATTGGTTGATAAAAGAACTCTTGGGGTATGTTACAAAATAGACTACTTGATAAAAACATTGAGTTAATTTAATGTCCATTGTTCTTAACTCCTATGTTTATTATTAATTCATCTGGTTTATTGACATTAAATTTATTTGTGGGTCCCAAATCTGTATTTTAAAAGATTAAAGTAAGTGAAGGATGATTAGAATTTCTGGATTAAAAAAAATTACTGATTACTTATTTATTTGAATCTTAATGACTCTAGAGTTCAAACT
This sequence comes from Prosapia bicincta, assembly GCA_036971475.1. Lineage (NCBI taxonomy): Eukaryota > Metazoa > Arthropoda > Insecta > Hemiptera > Cercopidae > Prosapia > Prosapia bicincta. Next base: position 81,883,197 of record JBAIZL010000001.1, on the reverse strand, counting down.
AGTTACAACAACAATCAGTATACAATATTCAAGTTCTTAAGATAATTTACATGTACTGTAATAGAAATTAATTCCCTGCTACCTTGTATAAATTTCAACACAAAACAACAGAAAAAAGTCTTTATAATTAATGATTGTTCAGTCTTAAGTTTCATAATACTTCAACCAACAACATATAATAATAATTAACAACAAGATATAATAATTGAATATATCTCTAAGCGTAAGGTCACTATGTGAAGGCTTGTGTTATATGTTTAGTTATTAATGCCTATTTACTGAATATACTCTCTTGGATCTAAGGATTTAATTTTAGAAAATTTAGATTTTAATAATTAGTTGAATAATACTTAAGTAAATTTGTGTAAGATCGGTTGGTCCTCTTGTAAACTAGCTTGGGTCTGGCATGGTTCACTTGGTTTCCAAGAAGACGAAACTTCTTCTTTTTTGATTTGTTGAACGTTTGGAACTTGTAAATAGGACGACTTGCCAATTTCACTATTACACCTGGACTCTTGCCTCTCAGACCTTAACTGTTGCTTCCATTATCCCTTTACCACTTTCATCTCTGGCTTCCTGAACTAGACTGACTTCTCCAGATTCCTTGACTGCCTCTCTTCTCAATTTATTGATGCTTATCGTTTCTCATGGCGTCCCCTTCTCCCTGTTTTGTCCACCAAGAATTTTCCTTTTCTTATTTCATCCAATCCTGGTTTGTCTTCTTTCTTTTGTCCTGGTCAATCAAAAAATATCTTATGCTCCCCAGTACACCTGGTGTTTAAATTTCTACTTTGAGAACTGCACACGAAGGTATTGACTTTACAGCTCCTCGCAAATTTACTTGCCTGCTAGATATCACTTTTGAAGATTTCACCCTAATTTTTTTTCCAGTAATCCCTTGCATATAGATTTACAAGACATTCCCTTCTCAAGCTTTATCATTTTACAAATGCTGTTTTACAAAATGTTTATTCCTTACTAGCTATGCCTACATATTTCAACCTAAGTTTTCTTTCTAATACAGACTTATCTACAAGATCTGGTTTCAGCCAATATTCAGGTAACTATTTTCATTTTAATTGCCCTATGTCGAATTTTGGATCCATTTATTGACAGTTAAATTTAAAGTGGGTTGTTGTAATAATCTGGATTTCATTGATTAAATCATTATTAATTGAAAGAACTAAATGAAAACTATTAACCTACTATGCTGAAGCGTTTCATGTTTTCTGTGGTACTCAGGTTGGTAGTAGCAGTTTAAACTTCATCAATGAAACAACAGTTTCAAAATCCGCCAAAATAGTAGTGTTCTTTAAGGCAGTAGCATTGAAAATTTAAAGAATGTTAAATTGTTCATCTAATACCGGCCACACAATACCTCCTTGCGTTTTTAGATATACTAGGGAGAAAAATTTGTAAAGTGTTTATCTTACTGTGCATACTCCTTGCAAATTGTCCCTTAATGTTTATAACAGATAGCACCATGGTACAACAAATGAGCAGCGGTTTTGTTTCTTGTTCTCTCCTTCATGAACTGAACAAATACATTAGCTTTTATTGCAGGTTTACCCTTACCAAGCTCTTTATTTTTTCTACTAGTCTTTGATATTTCTCAAATGGCTAGTTTTATTTCTCTTTGAAGAGTTGGGACTTCTAAAGGTTCATACAACAGTGGTTTCTTCAAGGTATTTTTCTAATGTCTTTAAATCCATTACCAAGTGTCTGGTATCCTTCTTCTTTCCTGTAATTTCTGAGTTGGTCAGGCAAAAGTAATTTTCTAATTTTTTTTTTTTTAAAGTAAATGAACATTTCTTTGCATACAATCAGCTCCACTATATTCTGTGACATCATTTCTTTCAGTCTCATCATTTTCATTACTGGACCACTAAACTCATCACAATAATCAGTTTGTGCAAAAAAAAAAAAAAAAAAAAAAATCAGGATCAAAATTTACCCCTTCCAAATAATTCTAATTCTTTACTTTCATCTTGTAACGAATCCCTAATTAAGTCAGTTATCTTCTATATTAAATTTTCCTAATACAAACTATGTAAATCAATTTCTTAAGAAAAAAAATACTGTAGTAAAGTAACAGATTTAATAACGGCCAGACTATTGCAATCCTTTCCCAAGTGTCCAAACAAAATTTAATGGGAGCAAAATATCCAGAAAATGTTTCATGCCTAAAATGAATATACGTAAAAAATAAGTGGATCTACTGATCCCAAGGATACACTTTATCCTCTGCGTTTTGTGATTCCTGTGTAAGAATTTCCTATCCTTAACCAGCTGTGTTCCACTAGTGAATAATCTATAGTATTTATTTCAGAATCAGTTATATTGTAAATAGTGATGCATTTATTTATGTTAAATTAATATCATTGTGCAATTATATTGACATCACAAGTATAAGTTAAGGATTGTATATTTTTACTAGTTGAGGGAAGGCAGGCTATTAAAGCATTCAAATGTTCTTTATATCTTTCTTTTAATTTTTTTTTTTTTTTTTTTGTTATATAAATCCAGAAATATATAAATCAAATTTTGCAAATCATTGTATTAATAATAAGCACCAATTTCCAAATATTGAAAGTGTGAAACTTATAAAAGAAATTAATAAAGGATTAAGAATAAATATATATGAAGGATTCGAAATATATAAATATAGTAATAATAACAAATTAATAAAAGAACAAATACATTCTAAATTTGATACTATGTTCAATGTCTATAATGTTACATCAACAAAATAAACTTGGCAATTTGAATAAATTTAGCAATAATTCTATTTCTAATTTAACATATGTTTTAGGCCTATATCTTGCATTATTGTATTATTCATGCCTGATGATGTTGGTACTGTTTACCAACGAAAAACTTTGAATATAAATAAATAATATTCTTGTATTTGAATAACCTATGTTGTTTTAGATTATTAAACAAGAAAACATATTATATATATATATATATATATATATATATATATATATATGAAGTTAATATATTACTATGTAAGTAATTTTATCCACCATTAAGTGCAATAATTTTACCTTGAGTGATGAGGCACCTTTCGGTCAATTGACCATTGTCGAATCACTGATGTTTTTCTGTTGTAGATGTTCGGTCTGTGAAGTTGGTGTTTGTTGACGTTACGTGCACTTTTTCTTGATCTGTGTGTATGATATTTCTATATAGTATGTCTTCTGTATATGTTGTTTGTAGATTCATTAAATTTTTGTGTATGTTTTTATAAATGTGGTATTTTTCTAGTGAGTTTAGTTCTATTGGGTTGTTATTTATTTCAAGTATGGTTAGGTTATTTTCGTAATTTGTTATTTCGTGTTTATGGGATATTAGGTGTGCTGCGACATTTGATACTTTAGAATTTTTGTTTTTGAACAAATTATGTATATAATTTTTTGGACTAGGAGACTGACAGACTTACCTTGGTAAGAGTCCACTCTGTAGTCTTGAAATAGAAACACATAAAAGCACTTAACCAATGATATAATTCAACCACACAGTGGTCTTTGTCAATCAAAGAGAAAACAAAAAGAAGAAATATGAGAGAATGAAATAAAATAAATATAAGTTGTAATCACAGATTGTGTAGAAATCAGCTGTCACAGATGCACAGATTAAAGATATATGTATTGTTTCCATGAGCATATGAGTGATTATAGTTTATATAAGTCTGTTAGGGAAAAAGAGATTGGAGACGTCTGATAAGGCTATTAGGAAAAAAAGTGAATGGATTTATCTGATGTTGAGGTTAGGGGATTCTCTGGACTTGGTATACCACTGGTATGATAGTTCCCATCTTCTCAGTTCTGAGGGATTGCAATCAGGGGGAGTGCTTCTCCTAGTCCAAAAAATCTAAATAATCTTTACCAACCAAAACTATATATATATATATATATATATATATATATGTAATTAAACAAGAATCTTACTTGGTATTTATGCAAGTTAACTTTCAAAGATTGGTAGTATCTCCATCATGAAGCATCACTGACCGGGGGTTGTAGTAGACTGCGAGTTGTATGGCATTTCCATTGTCACAAAGTGTGGTGTACCGTTATTGTTCTATTTTCGGATTCACTGCACTGTGGCAATCTTTTGAGTTTGCCTTGGAGTTAATTTTGTCTCTTAGGTTTAATAATTTATCGTTTTTTTATTTTATTTGTATTTGTTCGTTTATGATATTATTTTTATGTTTATAAATTTGTAGTTGTTCCCAGATTGTCATTTTGAGGCCTTTTTGTACTTTTTTTATTAGGTGTATGTTTTTCAATGTGGGGAATGTGTGTTTGTTTTTGATGGCGTGTGTAGCTACATTGGAGTTATAAGTTTCAGGTTTGATGTATGCATTGAAGTGTTCTTGATATCTGTCTTTTTCTTTTTTGTTTGGCCTATATATATATTTTATTAGAGTCTGGGAATTCGATTTTGTATATTCCGTTATGAAGTGTGGGACTAATTTTTTCTGGTTGGTTTATTGGGTTGATTATGTTTCCTGTGTTTTTGTGAGCTATGTTAATATTATTATTTTTAGTGTTTTAGTTATTCCTTTTAAATTGTACCCTGTGATTGTGAATGTGATCTATTTTGTTGTTGTTTTAGTTCGATTTTAGGTTGTTTTAATTTATTTAACATTTTAATTTCTAATTTATGTATAGTTTTTTTATTGTATCTATTTTTTTGGGCTGTTTGATATATTATTTGTTTTTCTTTGGCTTTTTCTTTTTTTTTAGAGTCAGTTTTAGCATTCTGTATAAGAGTGAGTTGAAAGCAGTCATTTTATGTTGTGGGGGATTGTTAGAGTAGTTTGGTATTGTATTAATGGTTTGTGTAGGTTTCCTATAAATTGAGTATTCAATGTTACTTGTATTTCTGGTTATTGTTAGGTCTAGATAGTTTAATTTATTGTTTATTTCTTCCTCCATGGTGAATTTTATGTTAGGGTGTAAGTTGTTAATTTCATTTAGGATGATATTATTATTTATTGCTTTATTTTGTGAGATGTGTAATCCATCGTCAATATATCATATCCAATGTCCGTTGGGGTTGTGTGTTTTTATGGTTTGTGTGATTAATTCGTCAAGGTTTTGAAGGTAAATTTCTGATATTATACTTGAGAGGGGTGGTCCTATTGCTAAGCCATCTATTTGTTTATATGTCTTATTATTAAATGTAAAATAGTTTTGGTTTAATATGGTCTTTAGAAATTTTGTAATTCGGTTTTTGTATTTGGGGTTGGTTTTAAGACCAGTTAATTTGTTTTTTATTATTTGGATGGTTTCGTCTATTGGTATATTAGAGTACATGTTTGTGATATGAAATGATATAAATTTGGTGTTTTTGTTTATGTTTATTGTTTTTAGTATTTCCGTTAATTTAATTGAGTTTTTTATGGTGTATTTATTTTCCAATTCAAGTTCATGTTTTAGGTTATTGGCAATTATTTGTGATAATTTATAGGCAGGTGAATTTTTAAAATTTATTAGGGGTCTTATGGGATTGTTGATTTTTTTGATTAGGGCGTTCATTTTGGGGGGCTTTGGATAGTCTATTGTGTATTGGTAAGGGTTTTTTTGGCTGAATAAATTGTCATTGTTTTTTGCTAATTGTATGATTTCGTTTTGGTATTTTTTAGTGGGGTCTTTGTTTAGTTCTATGCAATTGTTGGATTTTATGAATTCTTCTGTTTTTTTGTTATATTCTGTTTCTGATATGATTACTGTAGCGTTGCTTTTGTTACAGTTATTTCATTTTCGAATAGTTTTTGTTTATTTAGTTTATTTGTATTTTATTTTTGATGTGATTTCCTTTTTATATTTTTTTGTTGATGATTTTGTTGATTTTGTGTGATGCTGTGTTCCTAATGTTATCTTGATTTTCGTAATTTATAAGTTTTATTGCCAATTCTGTTTCTACTATGAGGTTTTTTGTGCTTTGTAATTTTGGTTTGATGTTGGTTTTTGTGCTATTTTCGTGTATCTTTACTTCTCCTTTGGTGAAACTCGTTTTTGTAAGGTTTATATAACTGGGGTGGAATTGATGGATTGTTGTGATATTGTCTATATTATTTTGTTTTTCTATTAGTTTGTTAAGTTTAGATTTCTAAGTTGAGTAAATTTCTTGCATTTGTCTTGAATTTTGATATATTTAAAATGCCATTGGTTTGGTTTAAGTATGTTAGCTAATTCTAAGTTGGGTTTTTAAGAGTGTATTTGTTAATTTGTTTTTCTTTGTGTATAGAAATTTAATTTGGTTTTTGTATTATTATTTTGGTTTTATTTGGTTTTTAGTGCATTGTTTATTAAAATATATGTTATGGTTAATATTTCTGATTTGTTTATTATAAATTGAATATATATATATATATATATATATATATATATATATATATATATATATATATATATATATATATTTAGGTTAGTTTTGGTTGGTAAAGATTATTTAGATTTTTTGGACTAGGAGACTGACAGACTTACCTTGGTAAGAGTCCACACTGTAGTCTTGAAATAGAAACACATAAAAGCACTTAAACAATGATATATTTCAACCACACAGTAGTCTTTGTCAATCGAAGAGAAAACACAAAAAGAAATATGAGAGAATGAAATAAAATAAATATAAGTTGTAATCACAGATTGTGTAGAGTAGAAATCAGATGACACAGATGCACAGATTAAAGATATATATATATATATATATATATATATATATATATATATATATATATATATATATATATTGTTTCCATGAGCATATGAGTGATTATAGTTTATATAAGTCTGTCAGGGAAAAAGAGATAAGGCTATTAGGAGAAAAAAAAAAAATGAATGAATTTATCTGATGTTGTAAATTTTACATTGTAGCTGGTATATGACATTTTTCGATGTACAATTATGATGACCCTGTATTTTGAAGACCATTTTTGTTGTTTGGCTGTTGAAACTATTTGCTGAGGGGTGTTTTGGACACGTCTTGCATCTAGGTCTATTGCATGAGAAGGAGCCATGAGGAAGTTTGTGTGGTTTCTCTGCATCAGGGTCTGGTAGTTTAGGATGTACTAGGATGTTTTTCAAGTTGGGAGGTTGCTTGTACCAAATTTGCGGTGGATCGGTGAAAAGATTTTTGGTGTGGACAGAAGCTTGAAGAATTTTGAAGCCATCTCTCAATATCTTGTTGAGTTTATGTAGACCAGGATGGTAGTCTGTTATTAAAGACAGTTTATTTTGTTCTGTTTGTGGTTTATGGTGAACTGAGGATTGTGCTGAATGAATTTGGTTTTCAATGAGTTTTTTTGGGTATCCTCTTTTCTGGAAGGCTGTTGATATCTTCTATTAAAATCTTCCAATTCCCTATCATTCGAACAGATTCTCTTACCCCTGATAGCTTGACTGTATGGAATGGATCGTTTTATGTTTATTGGGTGGTTGCTGTCGAAATGGAGATATTGTAGGTGGTTTGTCGGTTTGATGTGAATTCCTGTGTTGATATTTCCATTCTGGAGTGTTACCTCTACATCCAAAAAGGTGATGGCTGATGTAGATTTCTCCCAGGTAAATTGAAGTGTGGAGAATTGTGTCAGGCTGTCTAAAAATGCCTCAAGTGTTTAAGCACCCTGTATCCAAATTAGGAAGATGTCATCTATATATCTATACCAACATAATGGCTGGTGTGTTTGGGTCTTTAGAAAACTTTCTTCCAACAATCCCATGTACAGATTTGCGTACGATGGTGCCATTCTGGTGCCCATTGCTGTTCCCTTTATTTGAAGGTAGTTCCTTCCCTCAAACTGAAAGTTGTTCTTCTCGAGGATGAACCTGGTCAGGTTCACAAGAAAAGGTGTAGTGGGAGAAGGCTTGCCCGTTTGTTTAGAAAATTCTCTATTGCAGATAGGCCGTGTGCATGAGGGATGTTGGTATAGAGAGAGGTGACATCTATGGTGACCAAAATAGTGTACCTCTACCCCCAGTAACTTATATATATATGTGTGTGTGTGTGTGTCCTTAAACAAGGATCTTATTTGGTATTTATGCAAGTTAACTTTCAAAGATTGATAGTATCTCCATTGTCAAGCATTAACTGACCGGGTTGTTGTAGTAGACTGCCAGGTGTGTGTAACTTCTGTTGTCACATGTTATTGTTTTGTTTTCGGATTCACTGCACTGTGGGAGTCTCAAGTATGACTTGGGGTTAATTTTGTCTATTAGGTTGAATAATTTATCATTTTTGGATTTTATTTGTATTTGTTAGTTTATGATATTATTTTTATCTTTATAAATTTGTAGTTGTTCCCAGATTGTCATTTTGAGGCCTTTTTGTAATTTTTTTATTAGGTGTATGTTTTCTAATTTGGGGAATGTGTGTTTGTTTTTGATGGCGTGTGTAGCTGAGTTTGAGTTGTAAGTTTGAGGTTTGATGTGTGCATTGAGGGGTTCTTGATATCTGTCTTAATTTCTTTTTTGTTTGGCCTATGTATATTTTATTACAGTCTGGGAATTCGATTTTATATATTCCGTTATTAAGTGTGGGACATAATTTTTCCGGTTGGTTTATTTTATTGATTATGTTTCCTGTGTTTTTTCTAAGCTGTGTTTTATTTTAATTTTTTTGTATTTTAGTTATTCCTTTTGTGTTGTATCCTGTGTATGTGAATGTGGCCCATTTTGTTGTTGTTTGTAGTTCGATTTTAGGGTGTTTTAATTTATTTAATATTTTAAATTTTAATTTATCTATAGTTTTTTTATTGTATCCATTTTTTTGGCTGTTTGATATATTATTTGTTTTTCTTTGGCTTTATCTTCATTTTTAAAGGTAGTTTTAGCATTCTGTATGTATATATATATATTACCCTTAATTTTTAATTTCTAGGTTTGCTGTAATTGTTGGATATGGTCAGCTATATTCCACAGTCGAGATACACCAATTTCAGAAATGATGGATTACCTCTCTGCTTTTGGAATGGTTTTCTATACACTTTATGGACTTCTTATGCGGTAAGATTTGAAACAAAAATTTATTGTAGTCCGTAACAACCAAATGTGTAGAATGTTGAACACATATAGAATACCACACTAGATGCAGGTTATTAACAAGAGGGTTTGTTCTAAAGTTACTCCAGTGAAACCACACTAGTATTATTATGAATATTTATTGATGTCATACAAATTTATTATGTGCCATTTTATTTTACACATTTTGCTATATGTACTTTGACAAGTACTCATGACCAAAAGTATAAAATCTATGTAATATATTAGTTGAGAAAATGTAGGCTTTGGGTTGAAATACGTTTTAGTGCTGAAGAAACAACAATGCTCTTCAAAAGACGTAGTGCTGTTAAGAGGTGATAGATTAGGCCCAACTATATCTGTGCTTACAATTTCAAAGACATAAAAGGAGTACACGTACATATTTAGCATTTCAGAGAATTGTCATGACCAAATTGTTTACAATAATTCAAGATAATTTAGTGAAATTACTTTAAATTAGATACATAGATCAGAGAGAAAATGATCAAAACATTTTTTGTATGATCCTAGGGCCTTAGAATTGTCATGATTGTAACAGATTTTATAATTAGTATTATACTTTCATAATTCAAATTTTTTGATAATTTGAAATTTGTATTAGTCCCTTCACCTTCAAACTATCCAAGTTCTACTGTGTAAATGCAGTGAATGTGTTAAAGTACAATATGCAGTATACATTTGTTAAATGATAATGTTCATGGTTTGTGAAGTGATGAATACAAAATAAGACCAAATTATGTATAACTATGTAAATTATGTATAACAACTAGTTTTTCAACTGAGTAGTTTATAAATAATAAATTCTTGGAATAAAATATATAAAATTAATTCTATCATAAAACAAGTTCTAAACAGAATAGAAAATTATTATTTGTTATTTATTTAATGGCATTCAATGCATGTGTCATTTAACCACAGATTTAGAAATGTGTATTTATCTATTTAATGTTATCAGAACACATGTAGTCTTAGATATCTGTTGTAATATGAAAAAAATCTCATGCCAAGAGAATATATTATCCAATAGTCACCTAACTGTTGACTGAGGATTGAAATATATTTATTTATAAGTGCTTGTAATAACAACAGTGAAACTTTTTTTAATATTTCAACTTAGCCATTTGTCATTTATTTTACACATTTTTTCAAACACTGTCATGATTTAAACACTCTGATTTAATTTCATTAGTAATGATATGAAATTGTTTTTAATGAAGTGCTGCATTTATATTTTTATGTTTAACTAGTTTAAATAGTTTTCCATCTTACATCCCATATGTGGGGGAAGAATCCATCCATCACATATCCCATACCAGGGGAATTGGCTTAATCCCGCCTGTTATTAATATCTTATTATTGGCCTGTATAAAAAATTATATCTTAAATTGTAAAAGGGAATATTTTGGCAATTGAGGCACTTTGTGGTGAAATGAGTGACAGGGAACTTTCAAATCATCTTCATTACAAGTGACTAATTAAAAAATTTGATAACCTATAGAGACAAATCTCTAAGTTCCTGCTCATTTAAGAAATAATTGAAGGTTTTAGATTCATTGATATAACTAAATAAAAACAATAATGATTTTGCATTATTGAATTCTCTAATAATATTAAACCGTAAAATGTTTTATTATAGATTATAGTTTTTTCATAATTTGGTGCTATAGACTGTTGGTTTTTTTTAAAATTTTCTCTTTCAAGAAATGATAGCCAAATTAATAGGTTTCTTACCTCAGACAAATATGCATGCTTGTACATACATGTAAACGCATTTACATATACACACATGCACATGTGTATGCTCTCGTGCGTTTATAGAAAATTAAACTAAATATGTGGGACTGAGGGGTGTCTTTTAAAGTCTGTTATAAAGTAAAAAAGTCTCTTAAAGCGGCTAAAAAACAATAAAATGGATACAAAAATGTAAAAAATAAATTAAAAGAAATAAACTGATTTTATAGAAATGTACACTGTAAAAAGGTGTAAATTTTAGTTACAATGATTAAAAGTCAGTTATCTTATTCGTTCCTGGTACTGCAACATAAGATTCAATGACAGTGCTAACAAATTTTTTTGCTCTTACATATGTTTTTTAATTAATGTTGAAGGCGATTTGAGGTTGTTTAGAACAAAAGTCATATTTCAGGCGTGTGTGATCAGCATGCATTAGGCTGTGTATGTATGAGAGTATTGTAACGAGCTATACAGCGCTCTCATATGTACGTAGCCTTTAACTTTGGGAACTTTAACATTCCACAACTAAATTCAAGACGCTTATACTTCCAGTGTAAGCGTCCATGAATGTGTACACTGAAGTTTGTTCTGTAGTACTTCAACAAAACACTTTGGAACACACATTAGAAATATTCATGCTGCAATTGTCTCATGTGAATGTAATCTTAGATTATTTGTTTACAGGACAATTGTCAACACTTAATAAGTTAGTGCTATAAATACTAATGATGTGCCCATACTATTTACAATTATCTTTTTTAATTGGAAATAGTTGTAACAAACAAAAGTGACATTTTAGACCAGTGACCTTTTGGATATAGCAGCTTGGAACATGCAAAGTATTGGTTTAGTAAAACATTTCTAAGGTTTCAGTAAATTAGTTATAATTATTAGTAATATTTATACCATTGACAGTTCTATTGCATCATTTCTAGAGAGAATGCCAGTTGTCATAACATAAAAGCAACCTTTTCAATAGCCAGTAAGGCACTACTCTGGCATAGACTATGTGGTGTGTTTACATGGTTAACAGTTAAGGATTATTTATCTCCAAAACACATTCTTTTATAAGCAATAAATAGAGTTCATTGTAGTCAGTTTATATTTATTAATGTTTAGTTGTAGGTTTAATGCCCGAGTGAGGTTTATTAAGTTGAATAAGAGAATACAGATTTACCTTGACCCATGACCTGTCTCTATAATTTTAACACATAAAAGAAAATAAAGACATACTAAAATACCAATATATTTTAATAGCATGAAAAGTGAACTGTTGTGTTGAAGACGTAGTTACTGCTTATTTTCCAAGATGTCTCAGTTGTGAGTAATCCACCACGTGTGCGCGCGCACACACACACACACACTCATGTAGTGAGACGTCCAAAACCTAAGACCGGACACGAGATTAGCGGCTAGCAGTGTGATTTGGCCGCAGCAAAATTGGCGACCGTGACAGGATGCGATTTGAAAAAATATAAATTGTATCCCTTTTTAAAAATTAAAAGAAATAATTCAATAAATGGTTAAAAAAAATTAAAATAATAATAATAAACCAATATCCAAGAAGGAATAAATGTTAGTCGTGAAATAGGCGGAGCGCTGACATCGAAACGGATCATCTGGGCTATAAAAAGTAATTAGAAAACAAAAAAAAGTGATAAAATGAAGTTCAAATTAATTATAGCACAATAAAATATCATTATGTTTTCGAAAACAGATGTAGATAAATTACTAGCTTTCTTTAAAGCTGAGATGGAAAAAGATAAACAAGAAAGAGAAAATGAGAAAAAATTAGGAGACAAAAGAAGAAGACAAGAAAGAGAAACTGAGAAAAAATTAGAAGAAGAAAGGAGGAGACAAGAAAAAGAAAAAAGGAGAAACATGAAAGAGTGGAAGAGAATGTCGCCAAAGAAAAGAAAAAAAAGAGAGAAGGGTCACAGAAAAACTTGAAAGAGATATAGAAAATGTAGCTAGAAAAAAAAGACAAGAAGAAAAAAGATTTGAAAGAAAGAGAATTAGATAAGAGTGCAATAAGAAAGGCAGGAAAATAAAAATAAAGAGAGGTAAGAAGAAAATAATATGAAGAGGAAAGAAAGGAGAGACAAAAATGACTAAAAGCATTCCAGCAATTTATAAGAAAGAAATTGTATTAAGAACAGATGAATTAGAAAGCACGTTAGACGAATTTTAAAATGAAGTAGAAAATTAAGATAAAAAATTAAATGAGAGAGTGGTAGGGATAGAGCAACATGTAGATACAGTCCAACAAAAAGTAAAAAAAGTAGAAGGAAGAATTAAAAGAGTAGGCGAAAAGGGAATGGTTATACAAATTAGTATGCCCAGGGTAATTGATCACTTGAATGAGGCGTCCTATCGAAAAATGGAATTTTTGGGAAATGAAAAAGAAGACCCTATGAGTTCTCAATGAGATTGTGGGACTTTTTTAGGAGATTGATAGTACCATGGATGAGGCAACCAAGTTAAAGATAATTGAGAAGTAACTCAAGGGAGCTGCGGATGCATGGTGGAAAAGCAATAAAAGTAGGAACAGAAACATACGTCCAATTTAGGGACGGATTTGTAAAACACTTTTGGAACATCCCCCAACAAGAACGGCTTAGGCGACAAATAAATCAGGGGCGATATTATCCTAATGGCCTTTTTAACATGGCAGAGTACTTAGTTCATGATGATAAACCCTGCCAAAAATCTCAATCCCGTTATCCCGGAACAACACCTGATCTTCATGATTATGAGACATTTTGGAAGTAATGTGCAGTTAGTGTATGTAGGAAACCATACTAACAGTATTAAAAATGCCATCACATTTTTACAACAGATTGATAAAGTCTGTGAAAGCGTAAGAAACTGTAATGGGAATGGTAACCACAATGCCTACAGGGGTCCACCAAGGGTGGTAATCTCAAACCAGAAACCTAACCCTAACCAACAATCCTATGGTGATACCAAAGAAAATAACCAAAAGCATAAGACGTTAGGGAACCTTAAAGATGCCATACCTAATGAAGAAAAGTCAGGAATCTACTGCCTGAAGTGTAGTGAACGTCCTCTGAAATATATAGGCCAAATCAAAAGCAATATCAAACTAGGGCTAAAGAGCATTTCCCCCACATTAAATATAATAGACCAGAAAAATCTGCGATGGCGAAACATTGTTTAGAGGAAGAGCACGAATTTAAAGTAGACGATGTAACCTTGTTAAAAAACGTTGTTAAGTGTAGTGAATTGGATGCATGGGAAACTTTGTATATTAATAGGAATAAAAATAATATTGTAAACAATGAGTCAGGCCCTACTCCAAATTCTATATTATTGTAATTAGCGTAACAAAAAATAAAATTTATTGTAACTTTTAGGTTAAATATTCTGACATAATAATAATGTGTAATATTAATTATCTATTTTGTTAATATGTAATTATGTTGTATGTTACAAATTTTATTTTAACTATTGAGTTAGGTACAAAATTTCTATTTGATGTATCATGTTAAAGTAGGGTTAATAACTGTTGTTTCGACAAGTGGGCTTGGCAACGCCTACTATATAAATATGGAAGTGTAACCCTACTTTTACCCTCATTGTTAGTTCGAGTTTGTAGTAGTAACACTCACTGATGATGATGACTTTGTCATTGAAACGAGTATGAGTAAATAAATGATTAATTTGTGAGTTTTGCGTAAGTTTTTATTTGTTTTCAAAATCGTTTACCAATATTACTAAATAATTTTTACTCATATTTAATATTTTAAATTATTCAAACTTTTGCTACAATACTTTACTCTTTTGACCTTATTAAAATTGATAAAGTTTATAGTCGAAACCATTCTAATAAGTTTAATTACTATTCTTTTGTTGGTTTCTTCATGATTAAGCTGGTCTAAAGACTTTGATATGAAATTTGAATGATTTACATGCAAAAACTTGCCATTTGGAAAACTGACTTATTTCATCTAATTTTAATGATTTTACCCACTTCAATATTACATAAAAGAAAAATCTTTTACTTTTTTAAAACTATTTAACAATTTTATTTAGAGTGAAGCCATTGTTTATTTCTTTATGAATCAAAATTCTGAATTATAATTTTCTGAAAAGTTTGTTAAATTTTAACTAATAAATTTGACTTTAAAAAATGACTTGCCAAAAGTTTCACTTCCTCAGTTCCTGGTCCTTTAGATCTTGTTGAGGCTGGGGTCTTCTTTCTTCGTCTCTTGATCCTTTGGATTATTCGGACAGCAAACCATGGTAAGTCGTTACGATTTGAGTTACATTTTTTAAGAAATGGGAGTACCAATTGTGCCGATTCACGATATATAATTTTCGTTATAAATTTGACGATAGAAACGTCTTGTAGACGCCATCTGGCCTGTTGACTCTTTTGTCTAGCTGAAAACCGACATAGTTTCGTTTAGCATTTGTAAAATTTTTATTTTTTTTGACTCCCCTAAAAAACCTAGCATTAATATTGGCCTCGCCGCACTTCCCCCTTGAGCCCTTTTTTCCTTGCAACTTTGATAGCTTATTTTCTTGTCCTAGTTGGTTTTTCCCTTACGTGAACCAGCTTGCTTGAAATCCTGAAGTTCATTTCTCTCTTCAATCTTGTTTTTAATAAGTTTGTTTTATTATTATTATTTTTTTTCTATTCAAGCAATAATACTTAATGAAAAGAGCAGCCACATCCATCCAGTGTAGATAAGAGGTAAAACTTGATAAAAAAGTTTTCAATTTATGATCTTTTAACATATCTTTTTCTCCTAATTGGGAAGGGGTTTGGCCAATAGAAGTATAGCTTTCTAGAGTAAGTTTTTGGACTCTACTATAGCAGTGATTTATTTTCTTGTTGGCAAACATATTCACTACAAACTTGTTAATTAGCTTTGTACACATTTTTGTAAGAGGTTTTTCTGATTGAAAGAGCTGTGTAAAATATTTAACAATATCAAGAGCACAGCAGTACAATATATTACAATGAAAATATTGGAAACAACCACAATACCACAAAAATTATCAAAACTAACGGATAATACAAGTTACTTAACACTTTCAGAATGTTAAGTAGCACCAGGATATGCAATCGTTTATTTATATTGCGTATACCGTATTTTTACGGGTTTACCATAATCTGTAATGTTTTTATGAATATTAGTAACACATTTCACTGAATAAAACACAATGCATTACTACTGACTTGTTGGCAGCTGTTTAGAAAGATGATGTAATCGGTTGATAGTCATGATGTTGATCATGAGCAACTTTCATATAAATGACAATCAGCTTTGTAAAGAGGGGACAACCGGGGATATGATCCTATTCATAAAGTACAGCCTTTATTAGAAACCTTGCGTATGCATTTTGATAAATCATTCCTACCTGGTGAAGCATCCCCAGGAAAGGCCAAGTGGCATATCAGTCAGTCGGCTTGCTGCTGGCAAGCATTTTTTTAAAAAAATACCAGTACCACCAGGAAAAAATAAAATACAAAAAATGCCTAAAGTGTGTTCTGCAAAGGGGTCGAAAGGAAATGGGAAATCCAAAACGAAAGACACATCTTTCTGATGTTGTGAGTGTGTCATGTCTCATTATACAAAGAACCATGTTTTAAGGTTTATCACACACAAAATAAATTTCAATGCATAAATAACTTTTGTCCACGTATATAAACTGTTGTTTTGTGTAAATAAATACAGTATAAATCTATTTGATATATTTAGTTTTGTAAAAAACTGTTTAGTACACTTCCGTTTGATTTTTTTTTCGAAAGTGACAGTTATAAAATATTGATTTTAATATATATATATATATATATATATATATATATATATATATATATATATATATATATATATATATATATATATATATATATATATATATATTAAAACAACACAGGTTATTCAAATACAAGAATATTTATTATTTATTATTTTAAATCCAAAGCTTTTCGTTGGCAAACAGTACCAACATCATCAGGATCCTGATGATGTTGGTACTGTTTGCCAACGAAAAGTTTTGGATTTAAAATAATAAATAATAAATATTCTTGTATTTGAATAACCTGTGTTGTTTTAAATTATTAAACAAGAAAACGTATTTTATATATATATATATATATATATATATATATATATATATATATATATATATATATATATATATATATATATATATATATCAAAAACAACTAAGGTTATTCAAATACAAGAATTATTTATTTATTTTATATCCAAAGCTTTATGTTGATAAACAGTACCATCATCAGGAATGAATAATATAATAATGCAAGATCATTAAATATATAATAATAAAAATATCATAAAATATATTTGAATATAAAATAAATAAATAATTCTTATATTTGAATAACCTTAGTTGTTTTTGGTTATTAAACAAGAAAACATATTTTATGTATATATATATATATATATATATATATATATATATAGGAATTTTTTGGACTTGATAGGAGACTGACAGACTTACCTAAAGGCAATAGTCCAAAACTGCAATCTCTTGGAAATAAGCACATATAAAACACATATAAAACACTTAATACACTTTTATTTGAAATATTTCGATCAACATGATCTTCTTCAGTCAAGAAAGAGAAAACAAAACAAAAGATAAAAACAAAGTTCTTTTGTTTTGTTTTCTCTTTCTCTTTTTCTCCTTCTTTTTCTCTTTTTCTCTTTCTTTTTCTTTTTCTCTTTTTCTCCTTCTTTTTCTCTTTCTTGACTGAAGAAGATCATGTTGATCGAAATATTTCAAATAAAAGTGTATTAAGTGTTTTATATGTGTTTTATATGTGCTTATTTCCAAGAGATTGCAGTTTTGGACTATTGCCTTTAGGTAAGTCTGTCAGTCTCCTATCAAGTCCAAAAAATTCCTAAATAAGCTTTAAGCTCTACTAGAACTAACCTATATATATATATATATATATATATATATATATATATATATATATATATATATATATATATTTGCAAAGATAAAGTAATTGTCTTGTATATCAAAATAAAGAGTAAATCTGAACGATTCAGTCATGTAAGTTTAATTTTTATAGGTTTGAAAATATGATTTTTTTTAACACCCAAAAATTTCCAGCACTCTACCCAGGAAGCTGGGCCATTGCTCAAAGTGTTAAGATTAAACACTTATGTACATTTCAATGTATTCATCATCAGAGGGTCTTATTACAAAATACAGTCTAGCAAACAAGAAGTTACAAACTAAATTTGTAGTACTTGTGATAAGATGTGATAGAACAAACCAAGGAAAAAAAATTGTAATTAGATATGAAGAACCTCTTGTCCACATTAAATATGATAGACCTGAAAAATCAAGTGTGTAAGGAAATATAGTTCATAATCAGCAAGTATTACATCAAAGTCTTATTTTAGCTAAATATATCAACTCCAAAAAAATTACTCAATAGCTATGAAAGTATTTTTATAGCAACATCAAATAATAAATTAATGAATGCAGATAAAGGTCCCTCACTCACCTCTATATTCTTGACTTTATTAGTCATTTTTTAAATACGATGCATTATTTTAATTTTATTTATTGTTATTAGCTGTAGTTCATATTAAATATTTATTATTATAGTGTAGTCTTTTCTGACATAGTCTATATGGTTCAAGATGGCCGATCGTTGTTTGTTGGTTGAGGACGGAGAGGGGGGTAGAGATTACCTCACACCTATATATAACAACCGCAGAGAACAGTTGGTTCACTCTAATTTGTAACTTTGGTAATTATTAAGATCAGCAACTACCACTCCGATCGGCAAATTTTTTTTTCTGATCAATTTGACCTTGCTGAACAAGAATCTGAAATTATTTTTTTACTGTAAACACATAGTTACATTAAACAAAAATAACCCAACCTGATCTGACCTGACTTTGGTGTTTACTAATACTCTGATCGGCAAAATTTTTTTTCCTGATAGATTTGACATTGCTAACATTAGAACATGAATATTAACTTTTTCCGTGGAAAATACGAAAAGTTAATTTTTTGCACATTTTTAATGTTAGCCTGTAATAGCATGTTTAGCGTTAACCGGTGAAGCTACAGCACACTTCACTACATCAAAGTCAGTTTATTTTAATACTAAACTTAAAATCTAAATATTTAACTTTTTGTTATAATTTTATACAACATTACTATATATCTACATTAAAATATACCTATGAAGTATCCTGTCAGGATAGATTTGGTTATAATTTGATTCAACTTTACTATCTACCTATATTAAAATATACTTACGAAGTATCCAGTCAGGATAGATTTGGTTATAATTTTATTCAACTTTACTATCTACCTATATTAAAATATACTTACGAAGTATTCAGTCAGGATAGATTTGGTTATAGTTTTATACGACATTACTATATACCTATATTAAAATATACCTATAACGTATCCAGTCAGGATAGATTTGGTTGTAATTTTCTACATCGGCAATAAGTCTAAATTTTTACCAAAATTACAACCAAATTTATCCTGACTGGATACTTCGTAGGTATACTTTAATATAGGTAAATAGTAATGTTGAATAAAATTATAACCAAATCTATCCTGACTAAATACTTCGTAGGTATATTTTAATATAGGTATATAGTAATGTTGTCTAAAATTATAACCAAATCTAGACGTAGTGCAGTGAGCTGTAGCTACTGAGTGCCCGGTAAACGCTATTGGCCTACATGCCATTACAGCCTAACATTTAAAATGAGAAAAAATGTAACTTTCCGTATTTTCCGTGAAAGAAATTGATATTCGTGTTCTACACATTAAAGCAAGTCATTTTAAAACAAAAAAATTTTTAATAAACAACGTCATTAAGACTATATTTTTACCTCCAACTGTCCTATTTCACTTATTTCATTATCACTCTCAAATGTTTCATCAAACAAATCACTCTCACTGTCACTGTCACATTCTCCAATAACTCTTTCAATTTCACAATCCTTCAACACCTAGTCAAAGACTATATTTTTACCAAGTTTGGTTATATTTATTATTTTTTTTAATGTGTTTGCATTAAAAAAAATATTCAGATTTGTGTTCAGCAAGGTCAAATTGATCAGGAAAAAAATGTTGCCGATCAGAGCAGTAGTCGCTGGTCTTAATAATTACCTTAACTTCTGGTTTGCTTGATTTTATTTTATAATAAGATCCTATGATGATGATGACATGGTTATCGAAATGTAAATAAGGGTTTAATCTTAAATAACTTGTATTATTTGTTTTTTTAAATAATTTTGTGGTATTAGGGTTGTTTCCAATATTTTTATTGTAATGTTTAAAATATATTTTAAAATTTTCCAGTTGGTCATTGTGGCAACAACACACACAAAGAAAAAAAACTCTCTGTCATTTTGTGATATTACTCACTTCATATGTGGTGAAAGTTTCATTAAAGAACAGATACAAACAAACAAAAATCCCATATCAATAGCTTCAGATATTTTCTGGATCCAAAATTTTTTTTATTAAAATATATTGAATGATTTTGGCAACATTCTTCATTTTATTGTTAAACGCATAGAAAAAGTAACACGGTTACATGCATGGCAGGGATTCCCTCACTCTAATTTGTTTTTATTTGTTTGAATTATTTTGCTTTTACAATAAACATATTAATTATTTTTACAATCTTTGGAGCTTTGCCATTTTATACGAAAAGTTTCATTTGTTTATTAATAGGTTAAGTTAGATAGATTATTTATCTAAATGCCTCAAATCCCACTATCAAACACTACTGTAACATGGTCACATTCGTAGGCGGAAATTCCTCTCCGAATTTGGACTTCGATACGAAGTTTTATAAAATACTCTCTGCATTAATAAAGTCCTTCTAAATTAATGACCATGTTGACAAATAAAACTAATAACTTATATACATCACTAAATCAAACAATAATGTTTTTAAGATGAAAGAATGACACCGTTACATGCGTAAGCGGGGATTCCCCACCAAAACCACTTTAAACTCTTTGTGTATTGACTATCATCCCAAGATCAAGTTTATTAATATTAAAAAATTAACTAGAAAAGCGGCTATTCCCTGCTATGCGTGTAATGAAGTGTTAATGTAATTAGTTCACATTTTTTTTAACATGCTTAAAGTTTTAGTAAATATATGTTAAAAAAAAAACGCAACTAGACTACAAATAGAATTTTGCCATGAAGCTAAACCTATTTGCTTGATGTTATTAATCTATTAGCCTACTTTGATAAGTTCTTATCAAAGAAATGGTTGATTTTGCCATTTCGATGAGACCATCTTGCCTCTTGGTATTTTACTGTTTTCTTTATACTGTTTATAAAGGTACTTTAATTTACTGTCTTTAGATATGCAACAACATCCTTGTTTTTATGGCTGAAAGTTTTTTTCTGAAGTTGAGTACCAGACAATTTTGTAGCTAAAACACCAATTTCTTGATTCCACATAGGGTTGCAGGCTAGATACTGTTACTAGAGCTAGTGTCTAAGTAGGTGATTGATGTACTTAAATAATAAAATAGAATGGGATGATTTCACTAAGGCATTATTTGCCAAATCATTGGTGTTGTTCTAATGTCAGTGAATTGGACACATTGGTTCTTCATGTTCAAAGCAAAAAATGTGGTTGGTGTGGCATTAAAGGTAATGGTATTAGGGAATATGCCTAATTTTACAAAGTTTGGCTCATACACATCTAGTTAATTTTTTCAACTGTCCAAAGTTCTAGGAGGTAAAAGGCAATAGTAACTATTACAGCAAATTACATGCCCTGATGCCAAAAAGATGCTTAAGTTTTCAAAAACTACCGATAACTTAAATTTTTATAACCAATGTCAACTCTTCTCACATGAATTTCATGGAACTAAACAGTAAAATGAATGTTCTTGTGGATCAAGATACATGGTTAATAGCTCTTGACACAAGTGTTGATATTTTTTCCTGTGTTAAACCTTGGTAAAAATCTACCAAGACTCACATCTTCTGCTAGGTCTTTTCATGAGGGCGTGGTATGTGGAGTGAGTTATTAACATATCCATCTTCTAATGTGAAGAAGAATATTTTTGCATATAAAATATGTCTGCAGACAAAAAGATCTGGCAGATAGTAATTTAAAAAATAGGCACTTATCATAGACAATTAATTTTCCAAACACATATAAACAAAATACACAAAAATATCCAGTTTACTGCAGAATTTGAAATAAGCATCAACAAAACATTAAATTTCTTAGACATCGCCATAACAAAATATCTAAACAAACATGAATTCAACATTTACCGCAAGCCAACCATGACAGACACACTGATACACAACACATTGAACCACCCAATACAACATAAACACGCAGAATTCAAACATTTACTACACAGACTAAATAAAATACCTATGTCCACAACTAACTACACAGAGGAACTAAACACAATCAAATATTTAGCTCATAAAAATGGATATCGCAATTATTTAATAGACAAACTACACAGAAAAATATTCAACAAGAACAGTAACAACAACACAAACAACAAAAACACGAACACAAACAAATTCATCACCCCCACATACATAAACAAACTCACAAATAAAATAGCACACCAATTCAAAAAAGCAGTATACAATGTAGCTTACAGAACAACAAATAAAAGCCAAACGGCTATCAGACACAGCATTAATAACAATACCAACTCACAATAACTCAGGAGTATATAAACTAAAATGCAACAACTGCAATAAGTTCTATATTGGACAAACAGGCAGATCTTTCGCCAAAAGATATAAAGAACATAAAAACACACTGCACACTACTATTGAATCCACCTTCGTAAATCACCTCATGGACACTAAAAACTCATGCAAAAGTATGGAAAATAACATGAGCATCCTCCACACATGCAACAAAGGCCATAAATTAAATACACTAGAACAGTATGAAATACATAGACATAGCAACACACATAAAAATGACTCTTCGATCACATCACTTCTAACTTTCAATAAAATGGTACCGAGGAACACAACTGTAGCATTCCTAGTGGCAAAAATACGAGGCTGAAGAAGTCGTAAGACGAAAACGCTTCCTCCAAGTGTAAGTTAACAATTTAACAACTTTTAGTTAGCAAAGAGTCTGGTTGCAAGTTATATCAAAAGTGTAATAAGAAAACTACTAACTTACTAGCTGACGTGTTTCAAAACAATCATTGACAAAACTAGTCCACTACCAGGTTAATAGTTTACACTTAGTAACTCAAATTACTTATGATTTATTCAGTGAATTAAAGATGATTACAACAAACTGCTCTACATTTTTACTATTGATTGATGCCGTACCACAAAGTAATACAAAAGTGGTTGCATTATCTTGGCCGTATTTTTTCAATGTTTGAAATCATGGGTTATAAAATGTAATATTTTGGCACTCCTCAAACATTTATTTTGAAATACATCTTGGAGCAATAATGTCAAACCATTAAAAATTAGCGAATCTCTAATTTTTTGCCAAGACTGGAGAACTATCACTTTTATGACAATGTCAGATCCTTCAAATGTGATATATCATTGGTCTACTAAGCAAACTAAAACATCAGACATTCAAAGTGATTTTTTATTAATCTTTCGAGTTCATTAGTCCTTTAACAGAAATTATGTTATCTGGTCTCTGTGACCATTGTTTCAACATTGTCAAAACGAATATATCTTCTCAAGGACACTCTCCCTGTGTACTATTACCACTTCAGTTAAATTTTTACTTCAAAGTTACTGCAAGATGTCATTAATCCATATCCAACAGGCGAGGACAGGTGGGGATGACTAGGCAGGGACTCTCATTCTTCATGCTTATATTTGAGAAGTAAGAAGACACAAAGAGAGTGTTTGACATCAAGACTCACTTTTCATATTGAAGACTTAGCTTAATATGAGTGGTCAAAACAGAGCTCTGAGGAAAAATGCAAGTTCAGTCCCTCAATGGAAAAGATGCCTAAGGGTTTAATCATGCTCAGCCCACTGTCAAAAAGAAACAAGGTGCATGAAGTTCACAGACAAACACTTCACAAAGGATTGTACTGTTAGCAGACAGATTGTGTCAAAATGTATAAATTGTAAAGGCAAGCTCCTGGCCAATTATAGAGGGTGCGAAGTTGTCAAAGAACTTCAAAAATAGAGAAATGCAAAGAGTAAACCAGTTGAACAACAAATAAGGCAAGCACAACCCGCCAGTGAAAGGAAATTTGGCATGTTAGTTTTTAACGCTAAACTGAACTGGAAATACCATGTGAAGAAAAAAAAGGAAAACTGGTGATCCGGTACAGAAGACTACTAGCTCATAGGTATACTGATTTGAGGCCTTACAATGAATTCCTGGTGTATAACCAAGTGCTGAAGCCCATATTGGACATACATGTTGCCACTCTGGGGATGAACCAAGAACAACAGCCTGCAAGCTATCAATCACTCCCAAAATAAAGTGTTGGCAGCCATAGTGATGTCTCCATGGAATGTCCAAATATCTTTTGAACACAGAGACCTCAAGATGAAGAATGTGAGGGAGGAGGTCTTTGCAGTGGTGTATCTTTTGAGTGGCTCCAGCAACATAAGAACCCTTCAGCTCTACAGTTGACTCACAGTGTTCTAGTGTGCAGACTCAATTACACTAAGTCTCTGGACCTGGTTCTAAAACAACATTAACTGCACATCATCAGTAGTACTACAATATCAGTATTTAATACAATAATACAAGTTGTTGTAAATGGAAAATTATGTTTCTAATTTTAAAATATGAATCAATCTAACTTGATAGTTAAAATGACAAAACATAATATTAAAAAATATTTTTTCATTATCGGTTTAGATATTGTATTTAAATAGTTGTTTGTGGTCCTTACTAAGTTTTTCACATGTAATATTACATTATGTTTTTATTTTGTGATGTTTTGAAACAAGTGTGTGCATATACTTTAAAACTTCATTATATCTTATAAAATACATTTTTTTCTTGTAAAAGTTAATGATTCACTGAAAGTCCATGCTTTTATTGGTTTTAGGATTTTGGTGCAATCTCCAGTAATCTTTTCAGTAATTCTTTCTCTGATATTCATCTTATTTTATGTCAACCATGCAGTATACCTTGCCCTTGGCCACATTGATTATCATTATAATATGAATGCAAACATATTTATTGGTAAGCACATTTTAGATATTTAATTTTGTTTGTTTGTTTGTTCCAAGGGCTTGTTTCTGTTATACTTTAAGGAGATTTAGAGTGTTTTTTCTTGTAATGTTCATTTAGCTAATATTTAGAAGATTCTACCCTCACATTGAAGAGTGGACTACTTGCATGTATTGAGAGCCCAGTGTCTCTGCCAAAACAAGTAACATTTTCTTAATGCTTATAAATAAAATAATTGTATATTTCATTTACTAGTAAAATATTTTAGTACTCACATTTTTTTTAAACCAAACAATCCTAGCATGTTGAGTTTTCCTACTTTAAAACAAAAGGAGATAATTTTATAGTTTTGTTTGTAAAATATTTTTAAAAGACGCTAGTACTAATTTAGAATGGAGAGAATGTTTATAAATTCAGTTTATAAATTCAACAACCGTATTATTCTAATTCACAGATCATAAATTCATTCTTTAGATTTATGTAAAAAATCAAGGAATACCTTTGGTAATCTTGATTTTGATAATTACTTTAACAATCTTCTAATATCATCTGCATGACTCTAGCACTGATAATGTTACAAACCTACAGTGATAGACTTGATTTGAGCCTCATGCCACATTTATTGCAAGAAATGCAATGTAAATTGTTACAAATGCATAACTCACATAAAATATTTATCATTGACTCCATTATAAAATGGGAAAACAACTATATAATTAATTAACATTCTTATCTATGCTCCAGAGATGTTATCCTATGTACAATTAGAATTACAATACATGGAATTTTTCAAATGTGTTTTCAACTTTTGAACTTTGTAATTTTTAAACTACAAAGAATAAATCGTAAACTACAGAGTTAGGACCAAGTAGTAAATGTACAACTTGAAAAAACATGTCATTACAAAAATCATTAGGTACGCAATAAAGTTATTTGTAAAAATAAAAAATTATTTACAAGTTTATAATAGTCACTTTTCAGCTTTTATAATAGTGGTTATTGCCTGCAGCCTTTTTCTTCCTGCCTCTGTTTTTGGGCCTCTAATAATGTTCCAGTTTATGGAAGCAGGTTGGTTGTGTCCTACAGTTACACTTAGGGCGCCAATAGAAGGTTTAACTGTTAGTTAACAGCACTGCATTACTTAATATTCAAAATATCACTGTCATAGTCTAAACAATTTTCTTCCACTACGTCTTGAATTTCACTAGATCAACATGAGTCATACGTCTTGGTATGTGTTGATTAATGAACAACACAGAACTGACCCATTTGTAAACAAATTAGTAAGAAAGGTGTGTGACATATCTGGCAGATTTCAACTGCTTATCATTACAGCATAAACTTTAAGCACCCAGGGGTGCAGAATATGTCCTATCCAGCGATCTAGGATCTCAGGCAAATCTTTGGTATCTGTGGAAATATAGTTTATACAATTTTGTTTAATAATTTGTTTCCTTAATGAGAATAATTTATTATCAGTTTCTGGATAAAAATAATTTAAAAGGTACCAAAACTCGTTTAACAACTGGACCGATAGGTTAAAATTCGCATCTAGTTGTCTGTTGGTATTTTGTTGCAACTACACTCGTAGTTTATTGTGTTCTCGATTCAGCAGCACGGAGCAGCTCGGCTCCACACAAATGCAATATACACTTGTAAATGTTTATAAACTTCCCTATAGTAGTGCTTACTTATATTTGTTGATTCCATCTTCACTTGAGTTACTAGTTATCACTAAACACTTGTAAATGTTTATAAACTTCCCTATAGTAGTACTTACTTATATTTGTTGAGGACGGCCGTTTCGGGAGATGTGTCCCATTGTCAACTCAGACCGTAACTGATCTCAAGGTTTACATAGGTTAGGGTGGGGTGGGATATTATGGCGGTGTGGGTGTATTTTGTGAGTATTAGGAGTTATGATGTCAAAAAGTGCGTGTGAGTTGTAATGTAATTGTGTATTGAGTATGTGTGTAGAGTGTAGTTTGAAGTGTTTGTATATTTCGTATTGTTCAGTTGTGTAGCGTTGGTTATTTCTGTGTTGTTTATGAAGAATTTGTAGTTTAGATTTTATGTCTATGTAGTATGTTTTGTGGAGTTGCGATGATCAGTGAAGTTTGATTGGTAGTTATTGTTTGTTAGTGCTGTTACCAAGAACATATAAAAGCACTAACAAACAATAACTACCAATCAAACTTCGCCGATCATCTCAACTCCACAAATCATGACTACATAGACATAACCTACAAATTCTTCATAAACAACACAGAAATAACCAATGCTACACAGCCGAACAATACGAAATATACAGACACCTCAAACTACACCCTACACACATACTCAATACACAATTACATTACAACTCACACACACTTCTTGACATCATAACTCCTAATAATCACAAAATGCACCCACACCACCATAATATCCCACCCCCACCCTAATACCCTAACCTACGTAAACCTTGAGATCAGTTACGGTCTGAGTTGACAATGGGGCACATCTCCCAAAACGGCCGTCCTCAACAAATATAAGTAAGTGCTACTATAGGCAAGTTTATAAATATTTACAAGTATTTAAATATATTTTTGTTATTTATTTACTGTATAAAACTTATTAGTAATCAGAATTTATTGACAGTTGCAACTAATATAAACAGTGTCTATATTAGGCCAATTATTTAGACCAACAGTCGAGTATCTAAGTCATTACAATTAATATATTTTTAAGTATATATTACATCGTCTAAAAGCATTTTGACGCTCTCCACTATGGTGACTCATCACTTAAGGCCGCCATTTTGGTGGGGGAGGGGAGCCATGAAAGCTGGCGGCAACAACCTACAATGTCTTCTCTAGTTATTTCTGTACTTGCTGGTTTTTACAATAGTATTTTGTGTTGTAGTGTTTTGGAAAATTTTTGTTTTCAGTTGTATTGTTTGACTAGGGTAACTTGAAGAATACTCAATGCTTCTTAGTAAGTGTAAGTAGTATGAAATTTCTTGTAAGATGAAAAGCAATGTGCCACATTTGTGGTCTGGAAAATAACTGCTTGGAAACCACACGTTCATATTAGGATGCAATCAAATAATGGAATTTGTGATTATGAAATTTTAAAATTTTAACAAAATTTTATTGTTACAGGATCTACTTTCTTTCACTCATGAGACATAAAAGAGTATCAAGGCTCATGTGTGATGTCCATTCAATGAATATAAGTTCATGACTAATAGAGTAGTTGTTCTATCTATTTAAGATGAAAATTGATAATTGTATTTGTAAATTAATTATTCTTGCTTTTTAAAGTTTTCATTCCTTTATCACCACATTCTGGTGACATCGTAGTTGTATAACAAACACACACACACCATACACAAATATAAAACAAATAAATTTTTTTAAAATTTCTTTGCAGGTGTTTCGAGTTCCATTTTATCAATCCTGTGGTGTTTTTGGAATTGGAAGCTTCCACAGGCTAAATATTTAATAACTGTTGTGATTATTGGCTTGGTTACAACAATACTAGAAGTGTCTGATTTTCCCCCTGTAGCTCGAATTTTAGATGCCCATGCGTTATGGCATTTGTCAACTGTTCCTGTACCTTATTTTTTTTGGAAGTAAGCATATTAAATTTAAACTAGTTGTATATCAGTTATATTTAGTTTATGTAATAGATAGCCTAATTTCTAATATAATTTATTAGTGCAATAAAATGTTTGCATGGTAAAAAGACAGAAAAATCAATTCTTTTTATGAAAAAAAATCGGAACCTACTTCGAAAAGAACAGTCTGAATACATAATTTTTATCTACTAAAGAGTAAACAAAACTTTTGAAGTCAGCACCGAATTTCATACTTGTACTTATATTTAACATTCTGATTCCAAACATTGTAAACGTTGTCTTTGAGTCTGAGTCTCAAATGGTTTTTACATGATGTTAGAGCACCTTGTGATATAGAATAACAAATTATGATATAAACACAGGTTATTTAATCATTTATTTCTTCTATAGACTTATTTTAAAGATAAAGAAATTTATTAAATTTATGATAAGAAGAAGTTTAAGGAGATAATATCTCTTATATTTATAAACATCTACAATAATCAAATTCTGTGTAAATCATTCAAAAAATGTTGAATTGTCAGCAATCTGAACGAAATTTTATATCTGAATGAAAATAATATACAATAATATATTTTTTATCCTGATGTAAAGTTAACAGGCCTTCTTGTGGTGCACCCTGGGTAAGGCTAAATCTGCTAACAGCCAACACCACTCCTGGTGGGCTGAGCCCCTCCAAATTCTCTGAATTCAAGACTCATTTATTTAATAGTGACACAGACATGTTTATCATCGTCGAAGCTGGGGCTTCTACACGTTTCTATGAAATAAATTGTTTTATCAAATATGTTTTAGAATGAAATTGACAAATTGCCTTTGGAATAATTGCCTTAGTGAAAAACAAAATCGGCAGTAAGTTCCATATTATACATGAAATCCAAGAACGAGACAAACTAGAAGCTGTATGTATTGAAGTCTGGACCAACGGAGTTCACTATAGTTATTAGCATCTATAACCCACCCAAAGTCAACCCATCAATGGACCAAATATTCAACATTAGCCAGCATAAAAACCGCATCATCATCTGCGATTTTAATGCATATTCAGCCCGTTAGGGATATAACTCCTGTAATCCTACCAGCAAAGCTATTGAAGACTTTTTATTTTTAGACTTAGGTAACCTATCCCAGGTTCCATCAGGTTTTACATTCTTGTCTTACTCAGGACACTCCAAAACTCCTCATCTGGCAATTGTTATCTGGCAATACCAGCTTCGTTGTCTCCAACTAGATGTGTCCACCAAACACCGTAAGCAGATGACACAGAAACTTCCTTGCTGGAATTCCAAAAAAGCTTCCTGGGACAAATTTACCAAACTAACTGATGAGTTTGTACAAGAGTCACTAATAGATGACAACCTCGACGAGTCAGCAAAACGTTTTGTCGACAGCCTTATCAGTCCCGCTCAAAAAAACATTCTTAGAGGTCAGGTGAACACATATAAACCCTTTTGGAAAGCAACCGTAGACGTGGTTAACACAAGAGAAATGTGTTTCGTTATGTAGCCGAAACCTCCAACCAAGTAGATGACTGCAGAAAACTTTAAAAATTTCAAGCTGCACTTCGTCGCTCAATTATTATTTCCAAGAGAGAAGCATACAGAGGCTTTGTGTCCAAAGTAGACTTTAAAAAAGACGGTCTGAAAGAACACAGGTATCTGTCCTGCCTAAAGAATGATAAAAGCACCCACCACTGGGAGTCCATATCAGTCAACAGAATACTACTGACTACATCTAAAATGGTAGCTCACTATGCGCGCATTACACATCTGTAAGCACTCTAGTCATCTCCTCATCTGAAAGGAAAAGCATTATGGACAAAAACCTGCCAGTGTGCCCCACTGCAGAGCTAGATCTCACCATAAACTCTATGAAGAAAAGCAAATCAGCCGGCCCGAATGAAATTTCCCCAGATATCCTGCATCCCCTTGGTTCCAGAGCAAAAAGGACCTTTTTGAAGCTCATAGACCTTACCCGGATGAAAGGTTTGCCGCAACAGTGGAGAAAGGTAGAAGACATTATCACAATTATCATCTCTCATAATATTGGACATATGAAATTTTTGTTTTGTGAGAAGACTCTATGGTTTGCTGATTAATCATGGCATAAACAATCAATCAAAAAGTAGATTGTTTTGTTTTAGAATAGATTTGATGGATTAGCAAAAACAAGGCAGATTGTGATGCCGATTTCAACATTTTGGGAGTAATTAGGTTACAATAAATTATGTTTTTTGTTATTATAAAATTATTTTGTACTTTTTAGTAAGTAAAAATTATATATTCAGGTTTCTTCTAGTTGGTTCTGTTTTAAAAAAAAAAAATATTCATTTTTTAAATTTAAACCCTTTTAAGTTGCAAGACATGTAACCAACAAAAGTTATTCAAAATCTATTACAGAAATATAAAATTTTTAATTAAAAATTTTAGTAAATATATGACAATATTGTTAGTTAGTGAATTTTTTTTTACATCTGAAGTGATAAAAGCGGGTCCTAGAACCTAAGGTAAACTTCAAACTGTAAGTAATATTTTATTTGTTTTTACTGATAACGATTGAAATAATAATAAAAACCTAAAATGGGTTTAAAATAATAAATAAATGAATAATTTTATTCATTTTATTTCTAAAACACCTAAATTCCATACACCCTAAACTAACATACACCATCGAAACAGAACAACAAAACTCCCTTAACTTCTTAGACCTCACAATTAAACGAACAGACAAACAAACACATAAATTTAACATATACCGAAAACCCACCAGCACTAATACGACCATACACAGTTCCTCAAACCACCCACACCAACACAAACTAGCTGCTTACAATACCATGATATACCGCCTCCTTAAAACACCATTAGACAAAGATGAACACTACCAGGAGTTAAACACCATAAAATATATAGCACAAACAAACGGATACAACCCAACAATGATAGACAAACTATACAACCGCCTAAAAAATAAACATAATAACCCAAATACAAACACACAAGATGACAATCCCATAAAATACTTATCAATACCTTACAGATCATCCAAAACCCACAATCTAACCAACACATTACGAAAATACAACTACAAAATAGCTTACTCCACACACAACACTCTCAACAAACAATTTAAACCCAACAGCAAAATCAAGGACATTTACAACACCACTGGAGTTTACAAACTAACTTGCAGTTCATGCCCCAGTTTTTACATAGGCCAGACAGGGAGGTCATTTCACACACGTTACCAAGAACATATAAAAGCACTAAAAAACAATAACTACCAATCTAACTTCGCCGATCATCTCAACTCCACAAAACACGACTACACAGACATAACATCTAACTTACAAATTCTTCATAAACAACACAGAAATAACCAACGCTACACAACCGAACAATACGAAATATATAGGCACTTCAAACTACACCCTACACACATACTCAATACACAATTACATTACAACTCACACGCACTTTTTGACATCATAACTCCTAATACACACAAAATACACCCACACCACCAAAATATCCCACCCCCACCCTAACCTACGTAAACCTTGAGATCAGTTACGGTCTGAGTTGACAAAGGGACACATCTCCCGAAACGGCCGTCCTCAACACAAAAAAGTAAGTGCTACTATAGGCAAGTTAAAACATTTTTTAAAAAAAGTTGTAAGTGTTTACTAGTAGCTCACGCGAAGATGGAATCAACAAATGTGAATAATTTTATTTAAAAAAACAGAACAGACTTTAAAAAAAAACTGAATATATAATTTTTACTTACTAAAAAGTGAAAAATAATTTTCCAATAACAAAAACATAACAATCATAAGCTTATTAACCACAAAATTTTGAAGTTGGCACTGAATTTTATAGTTGGACTCACATTTCACATGTAATTCATTCAAAGAACTTTGAATTGTTTGGAATAGATTTGATGGATTAGCAAATAGAAGGCATGATTGTGGTGTCAAAATTTTCTGGGTAATAAGCTTATGATAAATGATGTTTTAGTTATTGTAAAATTATTTTTTACTTTTTAGTAAGTAAAAATTGTATATCTGGGTTCTTTTTTTTCAAGTTGCTTTTTTTTAAATTTGTATTTCTTCATTTTTAGAGGTACGATTTTTAATTTCTGTTTACAATATAATCGAATTTCGTTTCATGCCATTGATTATGTTAGCAAAATTTCCAATATTTATGAATACAAATGTCCGATGTGTATATCCATCATCATATTGTTCAAATAATTGACATGTCCTTGAACAATACGATAAACATATCAGTTCGTCAGAGGAATACATTGAGTAATTTATGTTGGAAATTCCCTTGATGAATTTTCCTAAATCTGACATATTTTTTCTTATCTTGCAATTATTCTTTTTCATTTCTGTTTAAAAACGTGTTAATATTGAATCATGTAATACAATATCTCAGATAAATATATAAAATAATGATATCTATAAAAATTATTAGGGAAAACGTTTTTTACACATAAAATATTTTTTAAAAATAAATTCAACATTGATAGTAAAGTTATAATTAATGAATTTATCTCTTGACATTTACTGTAGTGAAGTTATGAAGTTTTCACTTGAGGATTATTGAATATCTTGTTTATGGTAAATGAACTAAATCATATTTATCTTGGCTTATCTCATTCGAGTTACCGAAGTATATTAATCCAGTCAATGAAGTTGAAAATACGGTATTACCGCAATATTCTTTGAACCTCTATGGATTTACATGTGCTTTTCATTTGTGGAAATATTATTTAGTTATCTAGAATTAATATTTTTTAACGTTTTGAAGCATGATATTTTATTTCCAATAATTTTTCATCCCTTATGAACAATACAACTATTCTTTGAGCTTAGCTTCTGAGGATATGTTATAACAAATAAAAAACATACACAAAACTCATAAATTAATCATTTATTGACTCATACGCGTTTCAGTGATAAAGTCATCATCATCAGTGAGTGTTGCTACTACAAACTCTAACTTACAACTGAGTTTGTGGTAGCAACACTCGCTGATGATAGTGATGACTTTGTCATTGAAACGCATATGAGAATAAATAATTAATTTGTGAGTTTTTTGTATGTCTTTTATTTGTTTTACTCATAAACAACCCCACAAGTTGAAAACCATGGAAGAATTGTATTATCTCATTGAAATATTAAATCGCACATTTCAAATGCACAAAACATTTTTCACTGCTTATGATATAATCTATTGATATTCTGTGAATTTTCAACCTTTAAAAACCACTTCTTATGCTGAAATCAATAAAAAAAAGATTTTGTAGGAGCTTTAATTGTGCATTTATAAATACTAAAAATTGTTTCTACTAAATAAAAAAAAATTGTTTGGAAAATATCAACCCTTAAACGATTGCTTGTCATGAAATTAATGAAAAAAATTATTTTCCAGTAGGCTTGGCAGCTTTAATTAAACAAAACTTTATCACTGCTTATGAAACATTTATTTTTAAATTTTAATTTCTCAACCCTTACTTTACCTACATATATATAAATAATAGTAATATATTTTTAGGTTAGTTCTAGTAGAGCTTAAAGCTTATTTAGGGATTTTTAGACTAGATAGGAGAGTGATAGACTTTTCTAATGGCAAAAGTCCAAAACTGCAATCTCTTGGAAATAAATAAATAGACACATGTAAAAACATATCACACAATTGAAATATTTCGATCAAAAAGATCTTTGTCAATCAAAAAAGAGAAAATATCCAAACACCACAGATTTATAGTTTATGATATAGTGCTATATGTGATTTGTATAAATATTGATTATTTGAAACTAGATATTAATAGTCTGTCAGAAGGAAAGTAAATGAAGTTGTTAAAAATGGTAGGAGTTAGGGGGAAGGTAAAAGGAGTTTTATCTGATGTTGAGGTTAGGAGGCTCTCTAGATTTCGTGTACCACTGGTATGATAACTCCCATCTTCTCATTTCTGAAAAGTTGCAATTAGGGGGGAGGGTTTTAATTATTTTGGAGGTATAACAATCATTGAAAGATCTGATGTTGTGACTAGCAGCATGTTAAGCGGTTGCCCTGTCTATGTTCATGGTTCCAATGTCATGTCTGTGGCCATTCATTCTGATGCTCAGACCATCCGTGGTAAGGCCTATGTACTGTGCCGGGCAAAATTTACATTCAACTGGTATATTACATTTTTTGATGTACAAGTATGATGACCCTGAATCTTGAAGTCCACATTGGTTGCTAGGCTATGGAAACTATTTTTTGGGATGTGTATTGGACATGTCTTGCATCTAGGTCTATTGCACGGAAAGGAGCCATGAGGAAGTTTAGGTGGTTTTTCAGTACTTGGATCTGGTAATTTTGGATGTACTAAAATATTTTTCAAATTAAAAGGTTGTCTGAACCAAATATGTGGTGGATTTGAGAAAATATCTTTGGTGTGGGTGGAAGCTTGAAGAATCTTGAAGCCATCCTTTGATATTTTGTTCAGCTTCTGTAGGTCTGGATGGTAATCTGTAACTAAAGACAGTTTGTTGTCTTCCATAGGTGGTCTGGGTTTATCAGATGATTGAGCTAAGCGGATTTGATCCTCAACAAGTTGTTTAGGATATCCTCTTTTTTGGAAAGCTAGTAAGGTATTTCTATTAAAGTCCTCCAATGCTATATCGTTGGAACAAATTCTCTTGCCCCTGATTGCCTGACTGTATGGTATGGGCCTTTTTATATTCATAGGGTGGTTGCTATTGAAATGTAGGTATTGCAGATGGTTTGTCGGTTTGATGTGGACACCACTTCACTCACTTTATATTATATTTATCTATTTTTCTTGTAGAATTTGCTTGCTTTTATTGATACTCTATTGAAATATGCTATGGCGCTAAAGTAGAGCATTCTATCCTTATTTTCAGAGGATAAGGACATGAGAATTACTCTCCCCCCATTACTAAAGGTAGGTGTGTAGGTATGTTGCCCCATTCCTTTGTCTTTGGCCCTTAAACACCTCCTGAGGATTATTTTATCGTTAACATTCCTCTATTTTGCCATAACCTACTCCACTGTGTTGAGGAAAGTTGATGACATTGAACCTGTTCTTACCATGTATGTGTTATCGAGAACAAAGATTTTATAGTAGGTAAAATGACCCTTTACTAGATACAAATCATCTGCCTTGTAGCCCCAGTTACAATATTTTCATTGATAAAATTCTCTCGAACTTAAAAACCAATGAGAATTATAGTTCTAAATAAAGAATATAATTTTGGGGTTTTTTAGGTAAGCTAACAGAAATGTTTTCAGTGATAAGTGTTGGACAAGTATATGTGAAGTAAAAACTTTTATTTTTTTTTTATTAATCACTTAAACAATAGTTTATGACTATCCGAACTTTAAATTTAGTAAATTTACTAAAACTTACTGAGATATAATGTTCTCGATCGCTATTTGCCGATCTTCATCAGTGTCTTCTCTAGCGATCGAAAACGTTCTATCTCAGTAAGTTTCAACAAATTTACTAAATTTAAAGTTCGGATAGTCATATACTATTGTTTAAGTGATTAATAAGATTCATCGAATGTAATGGACTACAAAATTCAAATCTTTTTTTTAGTTTTTCATTATAGTGTTGTAAAAAACAAAATATGCTTATAAAGTTAGGTGGATTGACAACTAACTTTGCGTTAAGTTAGAAACTGTGCTGTTGTTTATTTTTTAATTATTTTTTTTTTGCTGAAAATGAACAACAATTAATTTAAAAAACATTATGAAGTTTTAAAACCCGATATTTTAGTTTGAAGAAATAAGTATACAAATAAATACATTGATCTCAGCTATGCTTGACACTCGTTATAAGAAGGGTTGTGAGAACACAAATTAGTATATAAAGTGTTAAAAATACTACAATTTATACAAAAAATTAGGTTATACAAAAGAAACACATTTAACCTTGTTAAAATAGAAGTTTTTGCAAGTTGTAATACTATCATTAAGTCTTAAAATAAAAGTTTCCGCATACTACATGAGCAATAAAATCCACTAGTATATATATATTGTTTGTTTCTCTACTTCTATTAAAAAACTCTTCTATGAATAAAATCTCTTGACAGTGTATTTATTGAATGGAGGGAACAATCATTTTAATAAAACTGTTCAATGTGACTTTAATTTACTTCAGGTTTTACCGAGATAGCCGGTTGAAATACAGATAATCAATTGTGTTTATACTGTACGGAAAAATGTTATCATAGTTCAAAATAAATTCAATAGTATGTTGGGTAATAAACAAGAAAAAAAATAATCTCTAAAAAAGAGGATATTGTATTTGGAGGGAAAGTAGGAATTTTGACAATTTAAACATTCAATATTTTATCATAAATTTATCTTGAGATAAACTAGTAACATCAGAACTGCTGAAATTACCATTTAAAAATAGTTTATAATATTCTCTGGTGATTGTAGTACCTTTTATTTATTTGCTTTCAAATGCACCATTGCATTATTCAAACTTCCATATTTATTCTTGAATTTTGTAGTCCATTACGTTAGGTGAATCTTAATTAATCACATTAACAATAGTTTATGACTATCCAAACTTTAAATTTTGTAAATTTGTAAAAACTTACTGAGACAGAACGTTTTTGATCGCTATGTGGTGATCTTCATCAGTGTCTTCTGCTTGGAGATGTTGGGTCAAGCGGTGACGGTTTTAAAGCCAGGTTTTCAATATTATCAAAGAGTATGTGTGACTTGTATTGTGTTGTTTGTTTAATATGTTTGTACTTTGTGTTTTTGTATGTCTGTAAATTTCATATTGTTCTAGTGCGTTGAGATGTGGTCCTTTTTTGTTGATGTGTAGGGTTTCTAGGATATGATAAATGTCTGTGTATTTGTGTCCTGTTTCTTTTATGTGATTGTAAAATGCTGAGTTGGTGTTCTGTTTGTGTTCCTCGACTCTTTGTTAAAGCTGCGACCTATTCCTGGTCATTGGAACTTCTCTAAGTCTATGAAGCATGAATCTGAAGGCAGCGTGTTTGTGTCGGATAGGGTGGTTTGAGGTGTTGTAGATAAGTGTGTCTGTTGTTGTGGGTTTCCTGTAAATGTTGAAGCTGTGTTTTTGTGTGTGGCTTTTTGTTATGGTTAGGTCGAGGAAGTTTAGGGATCGGTTGGTTTCAATCTCTGAGGTTAAGTGGAGTTTTGGGTGTATTTTATTAGTGTAGGTGAGGAGTTTTTCGCATTGTCGGGTGTTGCCTCTGTATAGTGTTATGATATCAAAAAGCCGCACATAAAAACACAGCTTCAGCATTTACAGGAAACCCACAACGACAGACACACTTATCCACAACACCTCAAACCACCCTATCCAATACAAACACACTGCCTTCAGATCCATGCTCCATATTCTTAAAGAAGTTCCAATGACCAAAGAAAACATAAACAAATAACTAGACACCATTAAATATTTAGCATACATAATGGATACAACACCACAATAATAGACAAAGTATGGCACAATATACAGAAAAACACTAAAATTAACAACACAGACAGGGAAAACAAATATATCACATTGCCATACATAAACAAAACAACAAACAAAATAGCTTGCAAATTTCAAGAAACAAGATACAAAATAACATACAAAACTAGTAACAAGTTGCAATACGAAATTCAACACAACACCAACAACAAAGATACTAAAAGCACCAAGCGTACACAAACTAAACTGCGACAAATGCAACAAATTCTATATTGGACAAACAGGTTGCAGTTTTAAACAAAGAGTCGAGAAACACAAACAGAACAGCAACTCAGCATTTTAGAATCACATAAAAGAAACAGGACACAAATAAACAGACATTCACCATAATCTAGAAATCCTACACATCAACAAAAAAGGACCTCATCTCAACACACTAGAACAATATAAAATTTACAGACACTCAAAAACACAAAGTACAAACGTATTAAACAAACAAACACAATACGAGTCACACATACTCTTTGATACTGTCGAAAACCTTGCTTGAAAACCGTCACCGCCATCTCCAAGTAGAAGACACTGATGAAGATCGGCACATAGGCGAAAACGTTCTGTCTCGGTAAATTTTAACAAATTTACAAAATTTAAAGTTCGGATAGTAATAAACTATTGTTTAAGTGATGAATTCCCTATTTAGTTTTAAGTTCAGTAACAATGAAAAGCTATTCAATAAACGCATTGGAATTTTTACGTTATCTGAAAAAAACCACATCACCTTACATACTGCAAATATCGGGAATTATTTTTAAAATAGTTTGTGTAAATAAATGCTTTATGGAGTGATGTTAATCACTACTAGCCAAGAAATTTATACTAATTATTGAGTGATTATTTATTTGTAGTAGTAGTTAAAGTGTGTTCTTAAAAATTAGTCAATTTAATAACTCAAAATCGTTGTTTAACGGCCTTTTGAAATTAGTAAATAGTATAGTGTTGGTAAATATCCTGTCTATAATGTTCTGAACTCATGTGTATTATACTTAGATCACCATTTTTTTTTACCTAATAACATTCTACCTTCAGAAGATAATATCTCATTGAAAACAAATTAATCTCGGAGAAATAAAAATAGTGTTTACAATTTTCATTACCTCCCAACTTAAAAGATAATATCAAACATTTGATGGGTCTAGATAACAGTTTATTGTTCACTGACCAAATTTGCTTAGCAGGACAGGAGATACACCTTTATTTTCATACTTGATAACTGAACGCAAAATATGTTATTGCATTGTGTAAGGAAATTAACAATGCCCAAACTGCAAGAATTTGTAGGAGTATTTTTGTTCAGGTAAAGCTATGGAAAGTTCAGAAATAATTTAATGGATAGCTTAAGAATTCTTAAATTTGTTAGGATTAAAATTAGTATATCAAAAACTCAATCTGTGATAAATCATAATTTAATTCAAGAATCGAATTTTTTAAAAATCACAATTTATGATAATGAAATAAATTTTGGACAACAAATTTGTTTAAAATTATGAATGAAATGACTTTAGAGGTGGTTCTGTATATATTATTTAACCACTACAAAATTTGTGCTAAGATTTTCTCCACTTGAAGAAAATAAGATTTGCATTAACTCTAGTCAGACATTATACTGTTCAACTGTATGAGTTAATAGAATCTATTAGTGTTAAGGATCTGTGATCCACTAATATTAAAAAAAGTAAGCAAAGAATTAAAAAGAATTTTGTTTTGATTTTGCTTTTTTGCAGCTCTAGGGCAATAGCCAATATCTTTGAAACACTTACTAGAGATAAGATTACAAATATAGGTATTATGAAATTGAAACCATAAAATCCCTTGGTAGAGAAAATAAGGGGATTATGGCATCACATGTATAGAGTTGTAGACATATTCTCTATTTGGGTCATAAAGGCGTGTCTTCTTTATATAACCTGACTTTAAAAACAGCTCCACGCAGACCTACAATGCTTCCTGGATACTGATGATGATTACCTAGTACATACCGAAATTTATCTCTAATGTTTTTTCTCTTTTAATTTCAAGTTTTATGTTGAGACTACAATTTAATTTGTAAGACCTTTTTAGTGTTTTAGGGCTAAACATATTTGATTATACAAACAATGGGCAAGAATTAAAATGATTTGGTCTTGCAAAATCACTTTTCTCAATTAGACCTATCATGAATGTGTGTGTGCATGCTTGTGAGAGACAGAAAGGGAGAAAATTGTTACATCACTCCCTAGATATTTATTACAACATGAATGTCTTTATTCCTAGTTTTAAATTGGGTAATCATTGTTTCTTCTCATAGTTACACTAATCACACTATACCTTGATTTCTTTAATCTTTTTTCTTCTTTGTCTCTTGGAAATCCATTTCTGTTACTGGTAATGTATCACCTGCCATTCTTCTCATATTAGCGTACGAGGAAAGCTATATCTCTCTAGATTGTCTCTAAGTGATATATACATTGAATTATTTTTGTAATCTCTGTTCTTATGTGATTTTGTAGTATCTGCAGCATCTTCATCAAAAACTATTTTCTACACATTTATTTGTGTCCATATTTACTCTGTAGATATCAGAGTTGTAAGTTATTTTATTTTCCACTGATGTTGTAAAATAGATGACATTTTGTTTTCTTTTGTATATCTTTATTCCTTAATAATGAATTAAATGACTTGTAAATAACCCTCTATTCTTTCTGAAATGTATCTTTTTCATCTTCAGTCAGTACTACTCTCAAGTACTTGTATTCTTTAGTATTTTTTATAATGTTTCCATCACCATGAATTATTTTTACCTATTTTCTCAGTATTAATGTTTAGGCACTATTTGTTTTATTATTCTGTTTTATGAATAGAACAAGAACTTCAACCAATTAATTTAACCATTCATTCTTCTGTGAATGGTTAAAAAATTTACCAATTATATTATATTCAGCCAGGACAAATTGGATATCTGAATAGTTGTTTCTGAATCCTCCCAAATTTCTGCTCCTATTTTACTAC
Organism: Prosapia bicincta; assembly: GCA_036971475.1. Lineage (NCBI taxonomy): Eukaryota > Metazoa > Arthropoda > Insecta > Hemiptera > Cercopidae > Prosapia > Prosapia bicincta. The sequence goes on along the minus strand of JBAIZL010000001.1, from coordinate 81,842,072 downwards.
AATTTCAGTACCAATGTTTCAAAGCTTGGTTGAGATAAATCTTAAACAGATACAAACAGTATCTTTGCCTCAAATTGTTTCTACTTGAAAATATTCTGAACATCATTTTACAACCTTGGCATAACTTATGTTGCCTTTATAAATTTTTTTTTAGTGCATTTATACATTATAAGTGTACTATGTACTTTTGTGCTTTTTGGTTTTACAAAAGTTGGCTAGACTATATACCCAGGCTGAATATTTAGAAGCCGCAAGTTTTTTTGAATATAGACTTGAAAGGGAAATCTTTTATGATTACTGGGAAGTATCATAATATTAATTTGGAAATTGCAGTTAAAATACATACTTAATAGATTTGTTTTTAAAGGTATTTTAACTATTTAACCTGTTATTAAACAATTATATTTATTTACTTTTAATGGTTCTATTTTGGCTTTCTCCAAATTTAACAAAATATTGTTTTCAAATAATCTTTAGTTGTTTCAATTTAAATAGATTCCCTTCAAGATTACCTATGTCAAACTGTTTAAGGTAAAAAGTTGTTTGTTGTTATCATCTTGAATTCACTGATTAAATTATATATATACACACATATATATATATATATATATATATATTTAATATTATCCATTGTTTTTCCGTTGCACTGACTTTATGAAGTTAATAAATTACCAATTTTGAGTAATTTTATCCACCATTCAGTGCAATAATTTTACCTTGAGTGATGAGGCACCTTTCGGTCTTTGACCATTGTCGAATCACTCAACAAGGGTGGTCGACCAGAGTGATTCGACAATGGTCAAAGACCGAAAGGTGCCTCATCACTCAAGGTAAAATTATTGCACTTAATGGTGGATAAAATTACTCAAAATTGGTAATTTATTAACTTCATATATATATATATATATATATATATATATATATATATATATATATATATATGTGTGTGTGTGTGTGTGTGTGTGTGTGTGTGTGTAAAATATCAAATAGGTTTTCCTGTTAGAATTATTTTCAAGATTAAATAATATGCGCTAATTACAGGAATAATTTATTGAATAATACACTCAAAGCTTTTCGTTGGTTGACATTACCAACATCCTCAGGAATTACTAAGAATGACAAAAGAACTGTCTAACAAATATGAAGTTACTATATATCTAGTGTTCTTTTGTCATTCTTAGTAATTCCTGAGGATGTTGGTAATGTCAACCAACGAAAAGCTTTGAGTGTATTATTCAATAAATTATTCCTGTAGTTAGTGTATACTATATAATCTTGAATATATATATATATATATATTCTTGATATTTTACGTTATCCATTGTTTTTCCGTTGCACTGACTTTATGAAGTTAATATATTACTATTGTAAGTAATTTTATCCACCATTAAGTGCAATGATTTTACCTTAAGTGATGAGGCGCCTTTCGGTCACTTGACCATTGTCAATCAGTGATTTAAAATGATGAAAAAAATAATCAGTGATTTGACAATCGAAAGGCGCCTCATCACTCAAGATAAAATCATTGCACTTAATGGTGGATAAAATTACTTACAATAGTAATATATTAACTTCATATATATATATATATATATATATATATATATATATATATATATATATATATTATTATTATTATTATTACTTGTAAATAATTTTGTCCACCACTAAGTGCCATAATTTTACCTTATGTAATGAGGCACCTTTCGGTCACTTGACCATTGTCGAATCACTGAATTAATTTTCTCTATTTTTCTGGTGTGGATGTTCGGTCCGTGATGTTGGTATTTGTGGACGTCATACATGTTTCTTCTTGAGCCGGGTGTATAATGTTTTTGAATAGTACATTGTCTGCATATGTTGTCTAGGCTCATTAAATTGTTGTGTATGTTTTTATAAATGTGATATTTTTCTAGTGAGTTTATTTCTATTGGGTTATTATTTATTTCAAGTATGGTTAGGTTATTTTTGTAATTTGTTATTTCATGTTTATGTGATATTAGGTGTGCTGCAACATTTGATGCTTTTGTATTTTTATTTTTGAATGCTCTGTAATGTTCTTCAAATCTTATTTTAAATGATCTGGTTGTTTTTCCTATGTAAAATGCGTTGCAGTTGTTACATGTAATTTTGTAAATTCCTGATAGGTTATGTTTTTCTGTATTTGTTTTGTGGTTTGTGTTATTAAGATATTTTATTATTTTGTTGTTTGGTTTGTATGTTGGAGTGTAGTATTCTTCGTTGTATATATTTGTTATTTTTTCTATTTTGTTATTGGTGTATTTATATTTTAGTGCAACGGAGTGTAAAAGTCAGTGCAACGGAAAAATAATGGTCAATGTGAGATATATATTATTAAATAATACTTAACTAAGTGAATACTAAAGTGCTTACTTACTGACGTCTTTTGAAACAATCATTCCTTTTATGAAGCAAAGCCTCACAAGTGGAATAGTTGTTTCAAAACGTGTCGGCAAGTAAGCCCTTATGTGTTCACTTAGTTAAATATTATGTAATTATAGTTTAATCAGTTAATTTAAGATGATTACAACAAACCACTTTAATAGCGATCAACGGTCATCAGTAATCAACCTCTACCGATGGATGAAACTCAAGGTATACAAAACTTCCCTCCACATTTCCTTTAACACACAATGCCACAAACATAACTTAACACCCAAATACGCCAAAATTACAATAAATAACAAAACACCTGCTGCACAAAAAACAACAACACAAGCACATAAAATATTTATCTAAAACATCATCGAACAATTATACCCTAAAAAAGACAAACTTAACCACACCCTATACAAACAACACCAAACCCTCACAACGATACTACACCTGAACTCAAAGAAATAATTCAATACACTAATGACTGTACACTCAAACAACTACAATTTATTAAAAACAAGCAAAAACTAAAGCTACACAGCCTCACAACACAAAACAATATCACTATCTACACCAACTACCAATTTCACTTGCACACAATCAACACCACAAATATTAAATTTAGTAAAAATGAACTGACACTATTAAACAAAGGACTAATATACAACCTACACCCCAAAAAGAGAGACTTTGGTTCGTAAAAGGAACGATTGTTTCGAAACGGGTCAGTAAGTAAGCCCTTATGTATTCACTTAGTTAAGTATTATTTAATTTTAGTTTAAAGTATGAGTAGGAAAGTTAAATCTTCACCGTATATAAATAACACTACAGTTAAAATCTCACTGGGCGATGTTTAGAGCTGTAAAGAACCTAAGAAATTCATAAAAACTTGTCTCTGATCCCCCAAATTAAAAAAAATAAATAAATAAAAAATAATATAATTACCTTACTCTAGTAACACATACAAAACTTGATACACTAAAGTTTTCTTTATAAAACGGAGACTATTTTATATTACACTAAAATTTATTTACAATGTAGCTACATAATATTCATGGTATACTTGACAAATATTGTGCAAACCTAGTATATTTTTGTTTGTTGCTGAAATCGATTATGTAGGAATAGAAGTAAATACCTTTTTTTTATACATATTACTATTAAAAGTATTTATTTCCTTTCCTCTCACAATCAATATTGGCAAACACAAAGAAAATTACAAAACTCTCTCATTCCAAAAATTAAAAATTTAATGTACATTTATTTTTTAAAATAATGTACATTATAGATTCACCTCAGTACTGAAATAAATGTTGTATTGTAAGTCAGGTTTTCTCACATTTTGTTAATTGGCACATTATCATTGTTTTCTCAAATATATGAATATCAAATATAATTTGCTACTATATGCTAATGTTTTTCCATTACTTATTTTTAGACAAAATAAGACACAAAATCTCTTTTTCAAACTATACCCTTTAACCCTTAGCACTCGACTGTCGGGGGAGCCCCACTAAGCGTATATTGCAGTTTACTCGTATGTCGAGGGGTCACCCGACACGATTTTCAAATGCCTATAACTCGTCTGCGGCGAAGCCAACAACATTCAATCTTTTACCGTTTGGTGCTACACTCTATTAACAATAATGTGAACTAAGTTGAAAATGTCTAGGAATATGTGAGTCATCACAAAATCTAGTTTGCCACTACGTTGTAAGCTGCAAGTAGGTTACAGTTTTGCAGGTTATTTGTTTACTCGTAGTTTGCCGTGGCTTCAGGTGCAATTAGTGATTCTGAAATTCCTGATCTTTTACTTGATCCTGATTTATTAGAATGTAGTTCAGTTTCATAAACAAAATAATTAAACCAAAAGGTATTTATAAATATAACCAGTTTATGGGTGGTGTAGATTTAGCTTTTCAATATAATGAACCGTGCAGTTTTACGAGACAAACAAATAAATGGTGGAGGAAAATGTTTTTCTGGCTATTATATGTAGCTGTAGTAAACAGTTTTATTATCTATAATAACCAAAAAAAGGAATGAGAGAAAATACTGTTAAACAAAAATTGTTTCGCCAAAACTTGGTGAGGGAACGCATTGGTGATATCAGGAATAACCCGTATAGTAAGAGGGGTCGGCCATCAACTACTGACAAAGAAGACAGACTGAATGGGAAATTATATTCTTTTCCAATGATAAAAGTCGTTCTAAGGATTGTGTAATTTGCAGTAACAGGAAGATAAAAGGAGGTAGAAGGGAAACAGTTTTTCACTACAAAACATTCAGCAGAAAACCAGGACTTCATCCAGAAGACTGTTTTCAACTATATCATACTCTGCAAAACTACAAATAAGATAATAAAATCATGTACATACAGTATTCGTGAATAAAAATGGCTTAGTTTACTAAAATCATGTAAGAGAAAACAAAGTTTTCCAAAAACAATAATGCAACTTGCAGGTGGGGAATTTGTCTCAATTTAATTACAAGTGGGGAAGCAAAGCATGTTAAACAAATCCGAGCGCTAAGGGTTAAACCCCTTTCAACCCTTCCTAACCCTTTCAAACTAAAGACATTCAATTCTTCAAACCAATAGTTATTTATCCTACTAATTAGTAGATTATAAGTGATGATTTTGGAGTTATACACCTTAAACTATACTTTAAATTTAAGCTACACCTTGAACATATTTCTAGGTGAAGATGTGTGAGGAAAAATCACATACTTATGGATTTGTTTAAAACATTTTTACAACTTAAAAGAATTCAGAATTTTCTTGAGAGAATTATTACTAGTGATAAGTAGTTACCAACAATATTTCATGTTTTGTAAGAATTGGTAGTGAAATTCAATGATTATAATTTTTGTTATAGGTATGCCATAGAAGACTGCAGATGTTTATACGTTTATTCCAGATTAAGATGATACAATATAGTCAGTAATGTTTACAAAATAAATTTTAAAATATTTTAGTTAAGTTTTATGAAGTGATACTTGTTTGTTGAATATGTAAAAATAATTTTGTTGAGTATGTAAAAATGTTATAAGATTAATTTATATTAACATTAATAGAAATATTTTTATAAATATTTCAAACTAGTTTTTCAAGATATAATAGAAACAATAGGAAAATGTGAATTTTACCAAAGACATGTATACAGAAAACTAGAGAGTTCAGTAGTGTAATTATAATTAACAAACCGTAATAATCCCGGCTAACACACTCTGACGAACATTTCACATCATGTTTGTAACCTAATGATGCTAACTGTTTTAGCGAAAATATGTACATCAAAGTTATGTATATATTTATAGTCAGGGTAATTGTTGTTTATTAATTAAAAGTACTGTATATTTAACTTTTTAAAAATAACCTGTGAACCCATTTAGCTATAAATTGATTTCAAGATGAATACAAAAATATTAGTCTTTAAATGAAATAATCTTGTCATCCAAATAATTTTCCCAAGTTTCAAATTGAAAACTTGTGGATCATCTTCAATTCTATTTATAAATAGCCTGATTATTCTAGATATCTGTGTACTTTTATATATTTCCTATACACTAATGCATAATTTTTTTTTTTTAATTTTAGAAGTCCATAAAAAACTTTTACAATGTCAATCCTTAAATGTGTTCATGTACAATATAAGATTCTTAAATAAAACCTTTAGCTCTCTATTCTAGGTTTTAGGATTAAACATTCAACTAAAGAACGTATGTAATTTTTATGTTTTTTTATATAGTTAAAAAAAACTGCAATGACCTACAAGAGTTATGTTTACACACTGTTTGCAAAATATTTTTATCAATATATGATTGCTGACTAAAATATTATACTCAGGGTATCTACCTGACATGGTTAATAAGTAATATGTGTTGATCCTGAAGTAGTTCTCTGCTAGTGTGTTAAGAATTGTCTTCCTGTAAAGGTTAAAATTCTAAAAATAAATTATCTTTAATGAATTTTAATATCTTTAATTAGGATTGTTTTGTATTTATAAAATTGTATGGTATTATGGAGCCTATATAGTGTTACTTTTATATTAAAAAAATTGAATTACAGTAAAATCTCTCATATTTGGCTCTTTCATATCCGGACGTAATATGAAAATAATGTAAGCGTCTTTATTCGTCGAGCTAGTCTCTGGCACCAGCAGTCAGCTCTTTATTTTTTAGACCCAGCTAATTGTGTTCAAGTTTCCGTATCCTTCAGTTCACTAGTGGTCTACAGTTTGGTCTATTACCCAACTTAAGGAGTTGTGTTTGAGTGGCCGTATCCTTCAGTTCACTAGTGCTCTACAGATTGGTGTATTACTCAACTTAAGCAGTTGTGTTCAAGTCTCCATATCCTTCAGTTCACTAGTGCTCTACAGATTGGTGAATTACCCAACTTAAGCAGTTGTGTTTGAGTGTCTGTATCCTTCAGTTCACTAATGCTCTATAGATTGGTGTATTACCCAACTTAAGCAGTTGTGTTTGAGTGTCTGTATCCTTCAGTTCACTAATGCTCTACAGATTGGTGTATTACCCAACTTGAGCAGTTGTGTTTGAGTTCCCATATCCTTCAGTTCACTAGTGCTCTACTAATTAGTGTATTACCCAAGTTAATCAATTGTGTACAAGTCTCCATATCCTTCAGTTCACTAGTGCTCTACAGATTGGTGTATTACCCAACTTATGCAGTTGTGTTCAAGCTTCTGTATCTTTCAGTTCACTAGTGCTCTACATATTGGTGTATTACCCAACTTATGCAGTTGTGTTCAAGCCTCTGTATCCTTCAGTTCACTAGTGCTCTACAGATTGGTGTATTACCAGGCTTCATCAGTTGTGTTTGAGTGTCCGTATCTTTCAGGTCACTAGTGCTCTACAAATTGTAGTATTACCCAGTTTAATCAGTTGTGTTCAAGTCTCCATATCCTTCAATTCACTAGTGCTCTACAGATTGGTGTATTACCCAACTTAAGCAGTTGTATTTGAGTGTCCGTATCCCTCAGTTCACTAGTGCTCTACAGATTGGTGAATTACCCAACTTAAGCAGTTGTGTTTGAGTGTCCGTATCCTTCATTTCACTAGTGCTCTACAGATTAGTGTATTACCCAACTTAAGCAGTTATGTTTCAGTGTCCGTATCCTTCAGTTTACTAGTAGTCTACAGATTAATCTGTTACCCAGCTTAATCAGTTGTGTTCAACTCTCCGTATCCTTCAGTTCACTAGTGCTCTACAGATTGGTATATTACCCAACTTAAGCAGTTGTGTTTGAGTGTCCGTATTCTTCAGTTCACTAGTGCTCTACAAATTAGTTTATTACTAAACTAAATCATTTGTGTTCAAGTCTCCATATCCTTCAGTTCACTAGTGCTCTACAGATTGGTGTATTACCCAACTCCAGCTTTTGTATTCAGGTCTTGGTATCATTCACTTCACTAGTGCTCTACAGATTAGTGTGTTACCCAACTTAAACACTTGTGTTTGAGTGTCCGTATCCTTCAGTTCACTAGTGCTCTACAGATTGGTATATTACCCAACTTAAGCAGTTGTGTTTGAGTGTCCGTATTCTTCAGTTCACTAGTGCTCTACAGATTGGTGTATTACCCAACTCCAGCTTTTGTATTCAGGTCTTGGTATCATTCACTTCACTAGTGCTCTACAGATTAGTGTGTTACCCAACTTAAACACTTGTGTTTGAGTGTCCGTATCCTTCAGTTCACTAGTGCTCTACAGATTGGTATATTACCCAACTTAAGCAGTTGTGTTTGAGTGTCCGTATTCTTCAGTTCACTAGTGCTCTACAAATTAGTTTATTACTAAACTAAATCATTTGTGTTCAAGTCTCCATATCCTTCAGTTCACTAGTGCTCTACAGATTGGTGTATTACCCAACTCCAGCTTTTGTATTCAGGTGTTGGTATCATTCACTTCACTAGTGCTCTACAGATTAGTGTGTTACCCAACTTAAGCAGTTGTGTTTGAGTGTCCGTATCCTTCAGTTCACTAGTGCTCTACAGATTGGTATATTACCCAACTTAAGCAGTTGTGTTTGAGTGTCCGTATTCTTCAGTTCACTAGTGCTCTACAAATTAGTTTATTACTAAACTAAATCATTTGTGTTCAAGTCTCCATATCCTTCAGTTCACTAGTGCTCTACAGATTGGTGTATTACCCAACTCCAGCTTTTGTATTCAGGTCTTGGTATCATTCACTTCACTAGTGCTCTACAGATTAGTGTGTTACCCAACTTAAACACTTGTGTTTGAGTGTCCGTATCCTTCAATTCACTAGTGCTCTACAGATTGGTGTATTACCTAACTTAAGCAGTTGTGTTCAAGTCTTCGTATCCTTCAGGTTACTAGTGCTCCACAAATTGGTGTATTACCAAATGTAAGCAGTTGTGTTTTAGTGTCTGTATCCTTCAGTTCACTAGTGCTCTAGAAATTGGTGTATTATCCAACTTAAGCAGTTGTGTTCAAGGCTCCGTATCGTTCAGTTCACTAGTGCTTTACAGATTGGTGTATTACCCAACTTGAGCAGTTGTGTTCAAGTCTCCGTATCCTTCAGTTCACTAGTTCTCTACAGATTGGTGAATTACCCAACTTTAGCAGTTGTGTTTGAGTATCAGTATGCTTCAGTTCACTAGTGCTCTACGGATTGGTATATTATCCAACTGAAGCAGTTGTGTTAAAGTCTCCATATCCTTCAGTTCACTAGTGCTCTACAGATTGGTGTATTACCGAATTTAAGAAGTTGTGTTTGAGTGTCTGTATTCTTCAGTTCTCTAGTGCTTTACAGATTGGTGTATTACCGAACTTAAGAAGTTGTGTTTGAGTGTCTGTATTCTTCAGTTCACTAGTGCTCTACAGATTAGTGTGTTACCCACCTTAAGCAGTTGTGTTTGAGTATCCGTATCCTTCAGTTCACTAGTGCTCTACGGATTGGTATATTATCCAACTGAAGCAGTTGTGTTCATGTCTCCGTATCCTTCAGTTTGCTAGTGCTTTACAGATTGGTGTATTACCCAGCTTAATCAGTTGTGTTTGAGTGTCCGTATCCTTCAGTTACTGAGCGACACCAAGTAAAACATATACTGAGCTTTTCACTCCAGTCAACATAAAAGCTGATGACGAATTCTGCTATGTTTAGTTGTCTGTTAGAAGGTCAGTGGACCGTAAATATCTTTCTTTGTTTATGCTGTATGTTTGGACAATCAATATATATATGCCTTAGAAATCAGAAACATCCTGTCCTATGCATGACATATCAGAAAATAAACTCTATTGAAGTAGACAAATCAACCAATCAATAATGATTTTCATGATTACTTTTGCTTGTTTTTATACCCACTATTAAAAAATTGTGACTAGCTGATCTAGCATGTAAACCGCAAATGGTTAAGGAATATTACATAAAATCATGTAACTAAATTGCACATACAGTTCTATATTGCTATTAAAATATAATTACAATGTTCAATGAGTGTAACTTATTTACTTAAACAATCATACATCTACTTCCATGTAAAATGGTTGTGATTGTATAGTACAAACATACATCATTATATAACCCCTCCCATATCAGGTTTTGTTATCCGGATTGGGTTGTTACCACGTTAATCTGGATATGAAAGGTGTTACTGTATTTCATTTTAAAAGAGCCTAAAATTACAAACATGACAGTTTATGTAAGCAATTGAATTTATGCGATGTTGACACCCCTGTACATTAACAAACTTGTTTTAAAGTAAAACTAAATTTTACAGTAAGTAAATAAAGAAGTAGAACTATTTTTATACATATTTTAATTAGTTAGACATAACAAAATATAATTGAAGACTGCAATTTCTTATAAAACTATGTAAAAATATCTATTTTCCTTGTGGAATTATTCACATATTTACAAATGTTTGGAAATTTTAAAAAACCTGTTTTGTTGTATGACTGCCACTGTATTAGTTTTAATGCAAAAAAAAATTACAGGCCTGATAGAATGTTTCAGGTTTTTGAAAATGTTCATATCAAATTAGAATGTTTCAATTTCTGAAATACGGTCATGTTAAACAACACACTGCTTTCCCGAACACATTAAAATGTATGTTTAAAATGTACATAAAGTAATAAATTGTGAAATTATCATGTACATAAAGTAATAAATTGTGAGATTGTCATCAGTCACAATTTGTTGTCACTTCATGAAGCAAAATCCTACATGGTCAACTCCATTTATTTTAACTAAATTAGCCAATATTTCTGGCAACCTATGTTACCACAGCTATTTAATAATGTTAGTGTCCTGTTATAAGCTCATACACACTGAAGAATTCCTGAAAATTTTGAAAATAAGAAAAGTCTTAACTTCTTAGAAGAGATAATATTTTTTTAGTAGTCGCTCCCCTGGTGGTGGTCTTTAATTTGTTAATATATGGATTAAGTTTCAAGTAAATATTATGATTTTAAAAAGTTTTTTAACTATCATGAAATTTATTCAACAATTTTTGTATTAAGTAAAGAAATATTTAAACCTTTTTTGTTAACAATAAACTAATTTCATTCTTTATTTTTGAGAAGGAATTCTTAGGTACCAATTGGGATAATTTTTCAATTTTGTAACAACTTAATCAGAAACCGAAATCAGGATATTTTTATAAATGAAAAACTAAGAACAGTGAATAATAATATTATGAGTTAAAAATTACAGTACGTTTCAAAGATAGCCAGTGTATTAAACAAAAAAGAACAATGTTATATGTTGCTCTAAACTACATAGGTTTAAAAAAGTCTGTTATATTTTTTTATCAAAGAGAAGAATCCTCTCTTTTGAAGCAAACACTCAGAAACAACGTATCTGCTGGGGTCGAGGTGGACCGTTGTTCTACGTAGCGTAGTGCAACACCGAAGGCAGCCGCAGCTTCCGAGTGAGATACTCTCTACTCGCTGTCGTTGTTTCTTTCACCTTCACTCTTGAGATGTTATCTGCTTCTTTCAAAACCATATCAATGATCTGCTGGTCTTTTCAAATTTCATGATCGTTGTTGTCAGCTTGTAACCACTTGTCCACATCATTTATATTTGTGTCCTCAAAGCCAGGAATATTTTATATCAGCTCCTGCACCTGTAAAACATTGTTTCTGTCTGCATATTGATTTGCGTTTTCTCCAACAGTTAGGCTTGGTCAAAGTTTATTCCAGGTTTTATTGAACTGTAGATTTTCATGATTCTGCTACCCAATAAATTACATGTTTAATATTTATCATCTTGAGTTTTTGAATCAACAAGAGCATTCCATCTTTATCTTGCAGTATTTATCTCAATAACATTTTTCCTGGTTAAGATCCTGCAGCACATGTTGATCCGTGGGCTGGATGAAAAGGGTCACGTTGGGTGATAGGAAAACTGGCTTTATATTTCCCCAAACTAACTCGTCGTGTGGGGGATGTGAAGTATCATTGACCAGAAAGAGTATGGCGCAAATTGGTAAGCCATTTTCTTTAGAAAATCGAGTGACTTCAGGAACAAAGTAGATATCAAACCATACCTTCAATAGTTGTGAGCTCATCCAAGCATTGTTGGAGTTTTTATAGGTGACATGAAAGCCATTTACATTTAGGTTCTTGGATGTCCTTGGTTTTGCTGCTTTACCAATAACCATAAGAGGATGTTTATAATTTCCTACAGGCTAAAACCGTTAATCTTTCCTTGCTATTTTCAAACCTGATGCATTTTTTTTCATCTTTGGCTGCCCGACATTTTTTTTTGGGGTGCCTTAAAGTTAATGCCTGTCTCATCGGCATTATATATTTGTTGTGGTAAATAGTTTCCTGCATTAATCAGGTTAGCAAATGTATTTAAAAATACTGTTCCAGCAGCCTCATTAGACAAAAGCCGTTCCCTAGTAACGGCTAACTAACGTATGCCGTGATGCTTCTTTAAACAATCAAGCCAGCCTGTGAAGAAGCCTCTGTTCGTTAATTGATTTAATTGTAAAGTTTTTTCTTTAATCAAAGGCTGACTAATCGGGTTACCTTTTTCTTTCTCTTTAGAAAATCAAACAAACAGAGTACTGGCAAGTTTCTCCAGAGGTGAATTTTGCTGTTTGACGTTATTCAGTACACTTACTTGTATCATATTTTTAATGTTTTAGGATAAACAGTGGCTGTTTAGTATGTTGTATTTAATAATTATATTAATTTTATTAATAATATTGCTCAATCCAAAATATTTGTTAATCCGAATAGGGTCCAGTCCCAATCATTTCGGCCTATTGGGACTCCACTGATGGAAAGTACTATTATGATTGTGGCACAATAAAATTCAGAAGTACAATAACAGCAAATTATGAAACAAAAGTACTAAAAGAATTCACACTCAATAATAGAGAAGTAATCATTACAAAAATTAACATTTCAAAGTACAGATACAACAAATTAACTTTAAAAGAACACTGAAAAAATAAGTTAATCCGCAAAATATTAACAATGAAAATAAATCCTTTTCAAAAACATTTTTTACTGTCACAGTTATTTTTTTCATAATTTTGACCAAAAGTGGGACTCCACTGATGGAAAGTACTATTATGATTGTGGCACAATAAAATTCAGAAGTACAATAACAGCAAATTATGAAACAAAAGTACTAAAAGAATTCACACTCAATAATAGAGAAGTAATCATTACAAAAATTAACATTTCAAAGTACAGATACAACAAATTAACTTTAAAAGAACACTGAAAAAATAAGTTAACCCGCAAAATATTAACAATGAAAATAAATCCTTTTCAAAAACATTTTTTACTGTCACAGTTATTTTTTTCATAATTTTGACCAAAAGTAAATAAAGTTAGAAGGACCTTGACCAGAAAACTACCATACATCTTGTACATATAAGTAAACAACGTATATGCATCAGTTCTTTTGACCAATTAGTTTTAAAAGAACTACATAAGGCAGTATAACTTAAATATAAGACTAATGTATCTTTAGATCCATTACCCAGAGAGGGCCAAATCTTTGTAAGGAGTGTGTGTTAGAAACACTATCCCTAAATTCAGTGCCATTACCAGTGAGTTTCCAAAGAGATACTTGACACTGGATTAGCTATCGATTCACATAAATTTTATTAAATCTTTTTTACAAGGCAAACACTTCTTTGCTTCGTACGAACATAGCCATTTCCTTACAAACTCCATCACATTTAGTCAGTCTCATTATATTAGCTGAAGTATTTTCCAGGTGTAAATATTTCATTCAAAGAGCAAATAAAAGGTATTTCACAATCGGTGAGGTCTTGATCAGTTTTATACATACTATAAGCAGGTTTTGATGGAAATGCATGAAAGAAGTCTGTGTGAAATGAAGTGGTGTTGACAGTTTTAAGGCAGTCAAACAATGAAGCAATACTTTCTGAACACTGCCTCTTTAGTGAAATATTTCTTCATAACAGACATAATAAGATATTCCACAGTAAGTAGATATTGAAGGTTATAGTAATTGTTATTTTTATATCTCTATTTCTAAAATTTGTGTTCATATTATAATAATTTTAAGGATATATTGTCTTTAAATGTTTGTTGTTATTATATATGTATGGTATAGTTAGAATTTAAAAATAAATGTATCTGTGTTCATCATTTAAAAAATGTTGAAGGCTAAAAAACATTTTACCTTATACCCTTATCATTAAACATTGCTGAGTGAGTGGAGAAGAGTGGGGTTAAAATTGGGCTATTCTCTCTTACAGATAAAAGAACTCATGTAAAACGTTTTTTGCTTAGGTATATCTCAGGCAAATCAAGTTTCATTACCTGCCTAAAAATTAATATTTTTCTATCTCTATTCTAATTTTATAAATCCGATAATTTAATAAAATAAATTAACTAACTGTTGCTACCTTTTAGTGGATTAATCACTTTCAGAAAAAAGAGTTCAAGTAATAAACCTTAAAAACTATATAGCAGATTGTATAAACTACAATTTTTACTAAGAAAAAATGTTACTACAAAATAAATTTAATCTTTACTTTTAAAAGATTTACTAAAAAATCTGTTTTTAAACTCACAGTACACAGTGGTCTGCATTGTATGACGTAAAGAGTGTACAAAAGGCATCATGTAGTAAATTATTATATCCCAGAAACCTTTCAAATGAGGAATGTCTATTAAATATTGAATAACTTAAGCTAGCCATCCACTGTTTTTAAATTGCGCCTTATTGCATTCCTACATCTACAATTGTTATAAAGCAAGGATATAATTAATTATATCACTCTCCAACATGATATAGCTATTCACTTTCACAATAGTTTATGACTATCCGAAGTTTAAATTTAGTAAAAACTTACTGAGACAGAATGTTTTCAATCGCTATATGGTGATCTTCATCAGTGTCTTCTGCTTCGAGTTATTCGTTTTAGCAGTGACCGTTTTAAAAGCAGGTTTTCGATAGTATCAAAAAGTACGTGTGACTTGTATTAGGTTTGTTCGTTTAATATGTTTTTACTTTGTGTTTTTGTCTGTTTGTAGATTTCATATTGCTCTAGTGTTTTGAGATGTGGTCCTTTTTTGTTGATGTGTAAGATTTCTAGGTTATGGTAAATGTCTGTGTATTTATGTCCTGTTTCTTTTATGTGAATGTAAAAAGCTGAGTTGGAGTTGTGTTTGTATTCCTCGACTCTTTGTTTGAAGCTGCAACCTGTTTGACCAATGTAGAATTTGTTGACACCATTAAATATTTAACATACACAAATGGATACAACACCATAATAGACAAACTATGGCAATATATACAACAACAAAAAACACTAACATTAACACTACAGAGAAGGAAAACAAATATATTACAATACCATACATAAACAGAACATCAAATTAAGAGATGGTGCATAAATAAAGGATAGATGTATCCTTTGTCATAAATAAAGGATAGATGTATCCTTTATTTATATATCTTTTAGATGGTGCATAAATATAGGATAGATGTATCCTTTATTTATATATCTTTTAGATGGTGCATAAATATAGGATAGATGTATCCTGTATTTATATATCTTTTAGATGGTGCATAAATAAAGGATAGATGTATCCTTTATTTATATATCTTTTAGATGGTGCATAAATATAGGATAGATGTATCCTGTATTTACATATCTTTTAGATGGTGCATAAATATAGGATAGATGTATCCTGTATTTATATATCTTTTTCACAAAAATAACGACTATACATTTTTAGAAGGGTATTTTCACTTCTCATGGCTGTATGAAATTTTGATATGAAGGGAGGATTTTTCGACTGTAGGAATGTTTTTTTTTTTATCCTAGACTGTAAAGAGGAAGAAAATTTGATAATAGTTGTGTTAAATTGAAATATATTATGTGATGATGGTAACCTACTAGAAAAGTCTGGAACTAGTGGTATGAAAAACCTTGTTGATTGGTTACTTAAACCACAAAGCACTTGGCTTTTAGGTAGGGACCTTGGAGTTATAAATTGAAGATAACCATTCAACTCATGAGCTGTATTAATGACGTAAGAGAAAGCTTAGGCATAAAAGAGGTATCAGTATAGCCAAAGTTCCTTGGGTATCACTTTGGTCTCATAAATATGTTTTACTAATTTTAAAAATACTTAACTAAGTAAATACGTAATTCCTTACTTGCTGATGCATTTCAAAACATTCGTTCCTTTTACGCAGCTAACCCTCTACTGGCGGCATCGGTTAGGTGTAAAGGCTTTAACGGGAATGGATTTATAACTGTGGAATGGGGTGGATTGTTTTGGTTGTGTGTCATATAATAAAAAAGGCTGTTGGCTTCAAAGTGTGTGTATGATCATTTAATACATTTTCTTTATCTGTTGCCTTTGTATATTTCATATTCTTCTAAGGTTATTAGTTTTTTTACTTTGTTTTAATGTGTGTAGAACATTTAAATTAGTGTGTATGTCGGTGTGTGTTGGGTGTTTTGCGTAGCTGGATTTAGGGTTTGTTTTTTTTGGGCAATGTGTTCTTCGAAGCATATATAGAATGACCTGCCAGTTTGGCCGATGTAATAGCTGGGACAATCGCTACAAGTTAATTTGTAAATACCTGAGAGTGTGTATTTGTCAGTTTCTTTTTGAAAAGGTTGTATGTGCTGTCTTTAAGTGTTTGTTGTTTTGTAGGATATTTGGTAATGGAGTTTTTTGAATGTGGAGGCTATTTTGTGTGTGTTTTTGTTGTGGTAGGTCAGGGATATGTATTTGTTGTTTTTTGTGTGGTTTGTCTGTTTATGAGATGTTTATGTTTAATTTTCATGAGTATGTTGTCTGTGAGTGTATATTGGCAGCCATTTTTTGAGTGATGTATTTTATTGTATTGAGTTTTTTGTCATAGTCTTTCTATAACATAGGTATATTGATTAGGCGGTGTAACATATGATTAAATGCAGCATGTTTGTGTTGTGTGGGGTGATTAGATGTATTATGTATGACAATATTGGTAGTTGTTGGTTTTCTGTATATTTTGAAGTTATGTTTGGTGATGGTAAGGTCTAAAAAGTTTATTTTATTGTTTTCTTCTAATTCGAGGGTAAATGTGAGGTTAGCTTCGTAAAAGGAACAAATGTTTTGAAACGCATCGGCAAGTAAGCAATTACGTATTCACCTAGTTGAGTATTTTTAAAATTAAAATTAGTTTAATCAGTGAATTCAAAATGATTACATCAAGCAACTTCATATGTTTTACATTTATTAAGCCACAGAAATTTACATTCTCTGAGCATGAGGGCATTGAGTAAATTTTGCTTCATGTTTTATGACAAAACTTCAAATTGTTCATCCATTCAAAGTAATGAATTAACTGCCTAATCAAATAATTTAAATTAATAATGCTGTATAAAAATATGCAACTTTACAAAGTTAAAATAAATATTTAAAAAGTTGAAGTTCTTATCTTCAGATTATGATAAAATTTCTGTTAGGTTATGTTTTGAGTCACAGTTGTCTGCCATTCCTTGTATTGTCACAATATTATTTTGCTGACACGTTTCAGAAAACCTCCATATACTTCTGATTAATGGTGATTCTCGGAAACGCATCAAAAATTAATGTGAAAATGCTAAGGATGGCAGATAAATGTGACACTCAAAATATATTCTCTTCAACTTGAGATTATAATATATGTTTATACACAATGATATATATAATTCTTTTTTTAATGTTTTTCTTTGCCATTGATCTAAAGGATTCTTGTGACTAATCTCTTGGATTTTGGGGATATGATGTGAGTACGGAATCTATGAGGTGGTTTTATAAAGGTTTTGGGGATAATTATGTCAAGAGGTAATTTGTAATGTAATAAGTTTAAAAATGTGGATTAGGTGTAATTTAAAGTGTTTCTATATTTTCTACTTTTCAGATGTCTTTTTATTTAGTTTCTGTAAAAATTGTAGGTTTGTTAATATGTTGTGTAATGTTATATTGCTGTATATGTTAATGTGCATATCCTAAATAATGAAAATTTTCAAATAAAATATGTAAAATATAACTTCAAAATAAAAAGAAACCAACTATTACAAGTTACAAAAATATAGGTGAAAAAACCCCAAAACCACAAAAATTAATCAAAAAATAACTAAAATAAGTTACCTAAGATTAAATCCTTATGTACATTTCGATGACAAAGTCATCATCTTCAGAGGTTCCTATTACAAAAGTACAATCTAGAATACAAAAAAATTAACAAACTAGACTGACACCGACCGCTGTCTGCTGAAGCTTATATAGGCATGAGCTAATCTCCGCACACTCCACTTCCCAGAACGGCCGGCCATGTAAACTATTACAAGCTTGTATAGAGACAAAACAACAGATAAATTAAATTAAATTTTATAAAATATACAGGTATTCTAGGACTGCGGATAATAAAGAAACAAACACCAGGGCAGAATGTTTGATTGTTATGGTTACTTCTTATGACTGTTTAAAGGATGAATTTCAATGCTGGACCTTCTTAACAATATAACTCTACCCCTAATACATTACATTTAGTACAACTATTCTTTGAGCTCAGCTTCTGGGGTTATGTCGAAACAAATAAAATACATACACAAAACTCACAAATTAAACATTTATTGACTCATACATGTTTCAATGACAAAGTCATCATCATCAGTGAGTGTTGCTACTACAAACTCTAACTTTGCACATGATGCAGTTTAATTTGTTTATGCCTGGTGCTTGTAGTTTATCTTTCTTGTTGGTGTTGTGTTGTATTTTGTATTGTAAATTGTTATTAGTTTTGTATGCTATTTTGTATCCTGTTTTTTGAAATTTGTGGGCTACTTTTTTTTATGTTCTGTTTATGTATGGTACTGTAATATATTTGTTTTCCCTCTGTAGTGTTAATTTTAGTGTTTTTTGTGTATATATTGCCATAGTTTGTCTATTATTATGGTATTGTATCCATTTGTGTATGCTAAATATTTAATGGTGTCAACAAATTCTACATTGGTCAAACAAAGAGTCGAGGAATACAAACAAAACACCAACTCAGCTTTTTACAATCACATAAAAGAAACAGGACACAAATACACAGACATTTACCATAACCTAGAAATCTTACACATCAACAAAAAAGGACCACATCTCAAAACACTAGAACAATATGAAATCTACAAACAGACAAAAACACAAAATACAAACATATTAAATGAACAAACCCAATACAAGTCACACGTACTTTTTGATACTATCGAAAACCTGCCTTAAAACCGTCACTGCTTAAACGAACAACTCAAAGCAGAAGACACTGATGAAAATCGCCACATAGCGATCAAAAACATTCTGTCTCAGTAAGTTTTTACAAAATTTAAAGTTCGGATAGTCATAAACTATTGTTTAAGTGAATAACTATATCATGTTGGAGAGTGTTATAATTATTTATATCCTTGCTTTATAACAATTGTAGATGTAGCAATGCAATAAGGCTCAATTTAACGTCAGTGGACTGCTAGCTTAAGTTGTTCAATATTTAATAGAGATTCCTCATTTGTAAGGTCTCTGGGATATAATAATATTATACATTATTATAATGCCAAAACTTCTCTAGGCCTAGAATTGATGTCACAGCTCTATGTTGCCCACCACAAATGTGTTTCCTTCAACTTCTGTACGCGTGGGATTGTTGCTAGTAGTTTGAGGGTAAGTTGTTTTTAATATTTAGCACTACATTTCAAGTGCCTGACAAGTTTGTCTTCACACCCTCTTTTTTATTTAATGGACGATAAAGTGAATAATACAAGTGCAAGTGCAACACTAAGTGAGCATTGCAGTGCACATAGGTATTCTATACTCTCTATACAGCCTGTTACTGATCCTCCATGTCACATGTATTTCTAGTCCTAAGGAACATAATTTCTGTTCCTATGAGCTGGTTTATAGTATCCTTTTTCTGGCCCTACAGACCATATGTTATTGTACATAAGTTGTTCATTAAATATGATTTTGACTAATTATATTTATGCTAAACTAATTGTTCTAAAATCATTCCTACAGTTTACTTCAAGTTTTTCCGAATTATTTTTCACAATTTTTATGTATAATAAACAAAATACAAGAGTTTTTACAGCACTCTCAGTTTCAAGCAATGGACAACTGATATTACAAATTATATACAAAACAAAATTGTTTTAAAAATACATTTTAATTTGAAATTATTTTTAAAAATGACAATTTTGTTTAGTAAGCAATTTATGATTAAAAATTGATATGACTTTCAGTTTTTAATATAAAATAATCTAATCTAGAATGTCATACCACTAAATGATTGCTTTTCATCCATTAACAGAGGAATTTTTACACAAAGTATTTATTAAAGATAAAATTTATTTGAGTGTGTAATCAACTGAATTAAACAACATTGTGTTTTTTATACATGATGCTATCAATGGATATTAAACTGTTTACTCTAAGAATAAATGTTGGATTCTTAATATTTGTGATGAACAAATGTAAGTGTACCAAAATTACAATTTTATAACATATGTCATTCATTGTTCTATATTGTTTCACTTGGTGTTTAGATATCTTAAGTTTGTAAAAGGTTTTAGCGAGAACATGTAATTAAAAAAAAAAATTATTGAAAGAAAGAAAATTTCTGGCTACAGATTTGAAAAGTTTCAAAGCAATTACATGGTTTCAGGACTGTCATAATGAGGTATTCCTTTTTGCTGGTATTCTTGATTTCATTGCAGATTGAAGGTTATCTTCTACCGTTTCTATTAGTATATCATAGTAAGTTATAATTGTTTAACAGCATCACTGGATATCCTGGTCATTTTCACTCTTTTCAAAAGATTTCTTCTAGCCTGACATTAATCTTTTTTTTAATTTTCAATGAAAGTATAGTGTTCTTGTGGTCAGATATGAAGTTATAAAGTTTTTACAGGGTTGAGATCATGCAATTATTATTTGAGAGCGCAATTCTATTGATTTTTCAACAATCAAGGTTTACCCAAGTGAACAACACCAAATATACTATGCTGTGGAGCATTCTCTGAGGACAAATGATTGAACTCCACTAAAGTGGCCATATATGTTTCCCACATCATCCATACTCTGAACAACCATACCAATCTCATTAATTCTAATTGGTTATAGAGTATTCATTAGCTCATGACAAGTTTTCACCCATCCCCATTAGTAAACACAATAAGCCACTCTACTGATTTTATTATTACTATTTGATTTATCCATCTCCATGCTCAACATATTGAACTAGTATGGTTATACTTTAATTCTTGCTGACATCTATTATTATTTTGTTTGCATAAAATACTGAATCCGTTGAATTAATTGATTTTGATGAAAGTTCGGTCAATAGAATAGGTTCAGCTAGGTTATCTTTTTTGTTTTGATCAATGAGATGTTCTAGTGGTAGTGGCATGGAGAGGTAGAATTCTATGAAGTGCGTTGCCAGTACCATTCATTTCAAAGCTATATCAAGATCAAATATTATAGATGTATATACAACACCAAAACTTAAGCATTATTTTCATCTGATGTTACAGAAGGTAGAATGTTTTCTTGTTCAGTTGCTGGCAATCTATTAACCCTTTATCTGGCTTACAACTAGTTTGAGTTACATGTAAAATTGTTAACTACAAATTGAAATTACAGCATTGCAATACAGTAGAGTCTCGATTATTTAAGGTAGATGGGACTGAGACCCCCCTCGGATTACCGAAAACTCGGATTACATGGAAATACATTTCTGTGCATTAGAAAAAAATAGGAGTTTTAATGAACCCTAATGTAGAACTATAATTAGGAATGCACAAAATAAATTTATAGAACTTTATATGAACATTTCTTGGAAGCCTGACTCACTTCCTTTGCATTTCCTATCAATATGATCATTTCTTGGAAGCCCTACTCATTTTCTTTCATAACGTATTGATATAAATATTTCTTGGAAGCATGACTCATTTCCTTTGGATACCATATGCTTATAAACATTTCTTGGAAGCCTGATTCATATTTTCTTTAAAATATATAAAATAGGCTCTAATTTAATGGACGCTTGAAAAATTGGGATTCGGAATTTCGAGATTACTGTATTTAGTAAATGAAACACAGCATATACCAATGGAAAGCTGAGACTGTAAGATTTCATTTTCATGTATATTAATTATTTAGAACATTTAGTTCCCTAAAAAATGTTTCAAATTATTCATTTCTAGTGACTATGTAAAAGTTGTGTCGCATCTAGTTCGAAACATAGAAGCCTATGTTTTACAAACTGTGTATAGCCACTTTTAGACTTGACAAAATTAAATTAGCAATATGTTTTCCCTCTTTATATCTGAAAAAGTCCATGTCAACTATTTTTTATATTTTGTTTTGGTTTTACAAAGCATTAAATGATCTTGTTTATAAACTGTCAGACAACTTTCAAAATTACAATTAAGGTCTCTCAAAAAGATTACAAATTACATTCACTTTTGCTTAATCTAATCATTTGTGAATATAATGTAACTAGAGATAACAGTTTGCATTGATGCTCCTAGATTTATTTTTGCTATATCTCATTTTGAGATGTTTGTTGAACTTTGGCATTCTAATGTATTAAGGCTACTGTGTCTCATCTTTTTAAATTTATTTTTGGTGAAATGAACAATATTTTTATTTCGAAACATCTTACATGAAGTAAAGTGACATTGTTGTAGAAATATTACTCCATTTCTTATTTACTTAATTTCAGAATTTATTTTGTATAAGTCATTAATGCCTATTTACTAACAATATGAAAAATATTTTGGTAATTATATTTATAAATGTAATCAATTCTACACACTTTTCTAAAACAGAATATGTAAGTATATAATATATTATATTATAATATACACACACTTGAACTTTTCTTACAAACTGAATATGTTTCTTAGCAATTAAAGTAACTACTACAGAACTTGAAAAGACAGTTGTACATATGTTACACTTGCTTATGATAGCACTTACTTATACAATTACTTACTTATTAGTACTTACTCCTGAGAACCGTTCCAGGAGATTTGTCCCATTGTCAAATCAGACCTCAACTGACCTTTTCCTTGTTACAGGCTATGGTGGGGATGGGATGTTAAGGTAAGGATGTAGGTTTATTTTAGAGAGTATTTGGTGTTATATCAAAGAGCTTGTATGTAACTTATAATATAATTGGGAGTTGTGTATGTCAGTAGGGTGTAGTTTAAAATCTTTTGTTTGATTGTGTGATGTTAATTAATTTTGTTTTGTTTGTGAAGAATTTATAGGTTAGATGTTATATTTGTGTAATTATCGTTTGTGGATATGAGATGTTCAGTGAAGTTTGATTGGGTGTTTTAGTTTGTGAGTACATTTATGTGTTATTGGTACTGTGTAAAATGACCTCCCTGTTTGGCCTTTGTAAAAACTGGGGCATAGACTGCAAGTTAGTTTTAAAGAGTTGTGTATGTCTTTGTTTATGTTGTTGTGTTTAAATTGTTTATTGAGGGTGTTGTGTGTGGATTAGGCTATTCTGTAATTTCATTTACAAAGTCTGTTGGTTAGTTTATGGGTTTTGAGTGATATGTTAAATTCTTGGTATTGTTCGGTATGGGTGGTTTGATGAGTAGTGAATAGTAGTATTGGGATTGGTGGGTTTTTGGTATATCTTAAATTTATGTACTTGTTTGTCCGTACATGTAATTGCAAGGTGCAAGAAATTAAAGGAGTTGTTTTGTTCTGTCTCAATGGTGTATGTTAAATTTGGGTATATGGAATTAATATGTTTTAAAAATATGTGTGCTTAACATTTATTCCTTTTATATAAAGTGATAATGTTGTTGATGTACCTATTCTTGTAAATGACATTGAGTATTTATTGTTATGTAAAATGTGATTTTGTTCAATGTGGTGTATGAAAATTTCTGTTAAGATGCTACCTATTGGGAATCCCATTGGTAGGTCATATTTTTAGGTGAAAGTGTCATTGTAGGTAAAGTGATCACATTACAAAATTACTTTACCTACATTAAATTTTAGGTGTAGATACCCCTACAATCTGTGACAAAGGAAATTTTAGGAAAGGAGTACATGACGAGCAATATAATTATTCCCCTGGTGCATTTCTGAGTGAAAAAACTATCATGTTTAAGGTTTAAAGGACCATTAGCACAAAAACTTTAAGAGAGCATCCTTGAAAAAACAAGGAAGAGATTTTCAAATTGAATTCATAACAACCTTTGCCATCAGCACACTTCTTGAGTCCAGGTTTAAGGATGCATATTTTTATGACCGAACTGCTAAGGCTGTTGCAATTAGAAAATGAACAACTTAAATGCTCAATGTGGTAGTGAGAAGGATTCATCCGACTCAGACTCATCCTCCGCTCAAATGGCAGGTTTGTCATCACTTTTAAACTAACATAATGTATAATTAAATGATACTCAACTAAGTGAATACACAACGGCTTACTTGCTGACACGGTTCGAAACAATCATTTCTTTTATGAAGCAAAGCCTCTACTAATGACATCTCGCTAGGTGTAAAGGTTGTTGGTATGAGATTTATGAGTGTAGAGGGGGTCAAGTTGATTGTGTGCTATGTAATGAAACAGGATGTTGGCTTCAAAATGTGTGGTTATTTAGTATGTATTCTTTATCTATTGCGTACTGTTTGTATATTTTGTATTTTTCTAAAGTTATTAGCAAATAAGCTCTTAAGTATTCACTTAGTTAAGTATCATTTAATTATAATAAAGTTGTTAGTTTATTACTTTGTTTTAATATGTGGAGAATGTTTAAATTAGTATGTATGCCCATTTGTGTATGTGTGTGTGTGTTGCATGTTTTTTAGGTATGTTGTGTAGCTGGATTTTGGGTTTGTGTGGTTTTGTTTTGTTAATGTGTTCTTCGAAGTATGTGTAGAATGCCCTACCGGTTTGGCTGGGATACTCGTTACATGTTAATTTGTAAATTACAGATAGATTGTATAATTTGTAAATTACAGATAGATTGTATTTGTATCTTTGTTTTTGAAAGGGTTGTATGTGCTGTCTTAAAGTGTTTGTTCTTTTGTAAGATATTTGGTAATAAAGTTTTTTGAATGTGGAAGCTTTTTTGTTGTGGTAGGTGAGGGATATGTATTTGTTGTTTTTTTTGTGTTGCTTGGTGATGTTGTTTATGTTTAATTTTCATGTGTATGTTGTCTATGAGTGTATGTTGGTAGCCGTTTTGTTGAGCAATGTATTTTATTGTGTTAAGTTCTTCATTATAGTCTTTCTGTAGCATTGGTATATTGATTAGGCAGTGTAACATATGATTAAATGCAGTGTGCCTGTGTTGTATGGGGTGATTAGATGTATTATGTATGACAGTATCGGTGGTTGTTGGTTTTCTGTACATTTTGAAATTGTTTGGTGATGGTAAAGTCTAGAAAGTTTATTCTATTGTTTTCTTCTAATTCGAGGGTAAATGTGAGGTTTTGGTGTATGGTATTAATGTAATTGTGTAGTTGTTTGATTTTCCGTTGTATAATATTAAAATATCATCTACATATCTATGGTAATAAATTATTTTCTGTTTATGTTTGTTGCTCTGTAGAATGTATTGTTGTTCAATGTGATGTATGGAACCCATAGGCAGGCCGTCTTTCTGTGTGTAGAATTTGTGTTGGTATGTGAAGTAGTTTCGTGATGTGTTAAGTTTGGTGAGCGTTATGATTTCGTGAGTGAGCTTATGTGGAGTTTTGTTTGCTGTGAGCATGTTTTGTAGTATTTGGAGTGTTTGTTCCATGGGTACATTAATGTAGAGGTTTTTTATGTCAAATGATGCAATGTTGGAGTTGTATGGTATGTAGATTTCTTTTATTTTATGAATACGGTCTATGATATATATGGATGTGTGATTGTGAAAGTTTATGTATTAGGCTAGCTTATGTGATGGGTTTTCCAAAAACAAACATACAAATACAATCTATCTGGTATTTACAAATTAACATGTAACGAGTGTCCCAGCTATTATATCGGCCAAACCAGTAGGTCATTATACACACACTTCGAAGAACACATTACCCAAAGAAACCATACAAACCCAAAATCCAGTCACACAACATACTTAAAAAACATACACACACGGACATACATACGAATTTAAACATTCTCCAGATATTAAAACAATGTAATAAACTAACAACTGTACTATAATTAAATGATACTTAACTAAGTGAATACGTAAGGGCCTATTTCCTAAGAACTTAAGAAAAATACGAAATATATAAACACTACTCAACAGATAAAGAAAACATATTAAATGACCACAGACATTTTGAAGTTAACATTCTGTTTCATTGAACAGCACACAACCAACTTAAGCCACACCTTCTATACTCGTAAATTTCATATCGACAACCTTTGTACCTAACGGGATGCCGCCAGTAGAGACTTTGCTTCGTAAAAGGAATGATTGTTTCGAAACGCGTCAGTACGTAAGCCCTTACGTATTCACTTAGTATCATTTAATTATAGTTTAATCAATGAATTCAAGATGAATACAGCAAGCAACTTTAACATAATGTATTTCAATAATTAAAAACAATTTTTAGGTACTGAATTTTCAGGTATTGAATTTTTCCTGTGGAGCCAACATGACTCCATTGTTCAGGAGACTTGGAATTAGAAAAAGAAGAGGAAAGTCATGGATAGTGATAATATGTCTTAGGAACTTTTGGCATACTTAAGAATGCCACCAGGACAACTAAGGAACAATCCATTCAAGATTTGGAAGTATATCTCACCACCAAACTCCCAACATCAAATGGCTGGCAAGAATCGGTCAGTTGTTAATACATCCATTCTTGCAGAGAGGATTCTCTTAAAATTTGGTAAGG
Organism: Prosapia bicincta; assembly: GCA_036971475.1. Taxonomy (NCBI): domain Eukaryota; kingdom Metazoa; phylum Arthropoda; class Insecta; order Hemiptera; family Cercopidae; genus Prosapia; species Prosapia bicincta. Next base: position 81,815,298 of record JBAIZL010000001.1, on the reverse strand, counting down.
TTTTATCAGAAGAAAGGATCAGAAACCAAATCATGCGGATATTCTTGGGCTCTCTGGGAAGAGAATTTGGAGAAAATAATTTTCATTTTATAAAAAAAACAAAACGTGTATAAATTTGTAAATGTAAATTTTAATTTCTTTAAAATGTATTTTTTTATGCAATTGAGAAAAATGAATCCCTAAAGTACTTGTAAATATTGTACAAACTTTTTTATAGTGGTACTTACTTATATTTGTGTAGGACAGCCGTTTCGGGAGATGTGTCCCATTGTCAACTCAAACCGTAACTGATCTCAAGGTTTTCGTAGGTTAGGGTGTTAGAGAGAGGGTGGGATATTACGGTGGGGGTGTGGGTGTACTTTGTCAGCATTAGGAGTTATGATGTTGAAAAGTGTGTGTGAGTTATAATGTAATTGGGTGTTGAGTATGTGTGTAGGGTGTAGTTTGAAATGTTTGTATATTTCATATTGTTCGGTTGTGTAATGTTGGTTATTTCTGTTGGTTCTATTTCATAGGTACTTATATTATAAGTATGGCAGTATTTGTTCCATTACTTAGTTCATTTTCCGAGTAAAGTAGGTAAGTACTTATTTGATTTGAAGATCTTAATTACCAAAGTAATATCGAAATCTTGTTGCTGTTCATGACGAGGTGGTTGTTAATTACTTATTACACTAAACAATTATAAATACTGTATTTATGTTTAGTGAAAACTAGTAGCTCACGTGAAGATGGAATCAACTAATATGAACTTATTACACTTTTGCTTTTACTTGTGACCAGACTTTTTGTTAACTAAAAGTTGTTAAATTGTTAACTTACATTAATATTTCTTGATTCTATCTTCACGTGAGCTACTAGTTATCACTAGGCAAGTTAATAAACATTTAAAAGTGTTTAGTGTTAATTTACACTTGGAGGAAACGTTTTCAGCTTACGACTTCTTCAGCCTCGTAGCTTACAGAACAACTAATAAAAGCCAAACGACTATCAGACACAGCATTAATAACAATATCAATCCATACAATAACCCAGGAGTATACAAACTAAAATGCAACAACTGCAATAAGTTCTATATTGGACAAACCGGCAGATCTTTTGCCGAAAGATATAAAGAATACAAAAGCGCACTGCACACTACTATTGAATCCACCTTCGCAAATCACCTCATGGACACTAAACACTCATGCAAAAGTATGAAAAATAACATCCTCCATACATGCAACAAAGGCCATAAATTAAACACACTAGAACAGTATGAAATATATAGACATAGCAACACACATAAAAATGACATCCTAAATGAACAAACACTGCACAGATCACACATAATCTTCGATCACATTACTTCTAACTTTAAAAAAATGGTACCGAAGAAGTACAACTGCAGCATTCCAAGCGGCAGAAATACAAGGCTGAAGAAGTCGTAAGACAAAAACGTTTCCTCCAAGTGTAAGTTAACAATTTAACAACCTTTAGTTAACAAATAGTCTGGTCGCAAGTAATAGCAAAAGCGTAATAACCAAAGTAATTTATAAAATACCTACCCTGTCAGCTAAATATTAATAATTCTACCAAATGATATTGTACATTTGATGCTTACATATAAGTACATATTATAATATTTTGGCGTGAATTAAACGCTCCAATTTTTAACTATAATAATATAAACGTTTCATTTCTGGTAAGTGCAGGGCTTTTGGGTGTTTTACATTTGAATACACCAAATTCAACAAAATTTCGTAAACAGGCGCAATTTGAAGTCAAGCAAATTTCAAAATTTGTTTACCTCGTTTCCATTATTTTTTAGTATTTGATGCCCATGTAGTTTATTTTAAGGCTTGCATGTCTGAGGCTAAAACAATTTTTTCTAAAGGCTCTACGAATTTGACAGTGGGAGGAGCTACACGACTAACCAAAAGGCAGTAATTGCCTTTCGTTGCTTCGCCTTTTGGGATCAGTTAATATGCATCCCACCCCATCCTAACACCCTAGCATATGAAAACTTTGAGATCAGTTATGGTCTGAGTTGACGATGGGACACATCTCCCGAAACAGCTGTTCTCAATAAATATAAGCGCTACTGTAGGAAAGTTTGTAAAATATTTACAATTGTTTTAGTGAAAACTAGTAGCTCACGTGAAGATGGAATCAACAAATATAACAATTAATCATTTTTTTTATATGGTTACTGAGTTCTATTTCCTTACCAACATTACATTTCTCTATAATAAGTGGGAAAAAAGATATTGCATTATTTTTATATTGATTTTAATGATATCGATATTCACGGGTAGTTTAATTGATAGTATCGAATGTTCGTACACCAAACTTTCACAAACTATTTTTATTGTAGAACTGACAATATTAGATATTGTTCTACTTCACTTACCAATGAGCTGTACATGTATTTTGTGTTTCTATAAAATGTTCAATGCAAATACTCTGCGCCGCGTAGCGATTAGGTTATTATTTCCCAAATGGTTTGACACACCATGGAGTTTATGTTATGTAACCAACATATTCAAAACTTATGTAACCTAATATATGTTACCAAAACTCCATTCAGCAAAACTATTCTGATAAAAGTTTTTTGTTCTTGATTGCGAACGAAAACGTTTATAACAAGCTATTCTTTAAATAAATTTGGTTAAAAAAGAAGTATATATTATACTGAATAAATTTTTAAAGCTAAGAAAATAGTATCCATAAATTTTCCACATACACACATATTTATATTACTTATGACTAAAATTATTAAAAGAATGCCTTTTTTGATAATTCCAATATTTTATAAATACTGTACAGAAATTCCATTTTACAACACTATACAATTCCAAATATTGTTAAATGTATTAATGTTACAGCGGTGAATTGTAAATAAATGGAAAATGACTACAATTACAATATTATAGTAAACACTTTTAAATGTTTTAAACTTGCCTATAGTAGCACTTACTTTGCTTGTTGAGTTGATAAAGGGACACATCTCCCGAAACGGGCGTCCTCAATAAGTTAAGTAGGCAAGTTTAAAACATTTAAAAGTGTTTAGTGATTACTAGAAGCTCACGCGAAGATGGAATCAACAAATGTTAATATTATAGTATATAATTTCTGTATATTGCTATTAGTTTTAACTCTAAAATTATTATGACATAAAATTCAGTCATACACCGATTAAAATTTTGCTGTTAAAATAAATATAATTTGGTACCTTAATGAAAATGATACACTTATATAATTTTCGAAATCATTGCTTACACTGTTGTGTTCAATCTGCAAACAACAGAACAGATTGAACAAAAGGTATAGGAAGGAGTACTTAATGATTCCCTCCAATTTAAATCTTGAAGTTTCAAGCAAGATAGAGAATCGTTTAGTTAGAAAAGCACATTACTGTTTTTGTGTTTTTATTGTGCAGTTGTTTGGATATTTTAAGAAAACATTTATATGCATGGATTCAAGACGTAAGTGGGGATTGTAAAACATTTATAGCAAACATTTTTTATTATTAAAAAAGTACTTTAATCGGCAAAAATCATATCGTGGACAATGAGTCAAAAACCCATAACGACTTTTTTCAGGCCAGTGAGTTCTATTAAAGATTTTTTTGACAATTTTACTGGACCAGCAAAAAAATTTAAAAAAGATGATAGTAATGGTTTTGAAAATATTACAAAGTCAGCGAAATCGAATGATATTGAAAATGTTACAGATACAGTAAAGTTAAATGATATTGAAAATGTTACAGATACAATCAAGTGTTCAAAAACTGTTTTGGTAACAGGCTTTACTTTAACTCAAGAAACTGACAATAAAACCACATTCGCCAACAACTTAACTCAAGAACAGAAATTTCGCTGTGAAAACAACAGATTAGAAGCAAATTTAAAACATTTCTGCAAGAAATATTCAGTATTACATCCTAGTATTGATAAATCTTGGTTTAAAGCTCTAGAGAAAGAATTTACCAAACCATATTTTACAAAGGTGAGTTGAGATATCAAAATTAGTATATTCAGTGAATGTCCAACATATTGAATTTCGTGATTTTGTTTTGCATTTTCTGAAGTTCTAGTTTTTAACTTTATAAGCAAATCTTTAGTTGTAATTAATTTGTTTAGAAAGCAGGAGATTCTTAACAGTTTGGAATGGTAAATAGGTATTTATTTACCATTCCTATGTGTTCGGTTTTACCAAGAAAAAATTATACCGTGTGACGCAGAAAGTCATCAGGAATAGGAACAAAACTATGAATAATTATATTGGTAATTTTTTATTATAGAAATTCCCCCCTCTCCACAGCACATGTGAAATGTTACTAATTTAATGTGTTGGCTTTTGTTTTGACATAATAACTCGTAAAGTGCCTCGAAATGTAATTAAATTTTGCTGTTGATTCCCAAAAATTACTAGTTAAAAAAAAATCAACTTCAACAAAGCACTATTAGCACCACAGCAACAAGTTTCACCCATCACACAAACCTTATAGAATTATAAAACTCGCACACACATCCTATTTTTGGGCAATAATAAGTCGCAAGAGGACAAAACAAACTCTTACAGACCCCAATCCACACACAAAACAGAAAATATTGCATTGAACATTTACACCTTTTACTTCTATTGCAAAAAAAACTACACCACACAAAGTGTTGAATTGATGTGTTAATGTTGTTTTTTTTTTAATTTGTAATTTTGGTAAAAATGTTGAAGCCCGGTGCCATACAATATTTTAGGAAATTGTTCAAAACCACCAAATTGGATGATATCCATAAGGATGGTCGTGATGTGACAACTGTATTTCGTGTTTTAGCAACCTAAACTTTATGTAACAAAATCATGTCTTTAAGATATATTGATAACTATTATTTTTGTTACTGCCAAAGAAGGTAAATATTATATACTTATATTGAAATATTCCTATGAAGTATCCAGTCAGGATGGATTTGGATAGAATTGTATAAATGTAACCATTTAGGTAATGTATAAAATTAAAACCAAATCTAACCTGACTTGACACTTTTTAGGTATATTTTAATATAGGTAAACAGTATTGTATAAATTTAAAACCAAATCTATCATAACTGGAGACTTTATAAGTATATTTAAATATATGTATAAAAATTAAGCCAAAAGTTGTTTCTCAAATATCTACACAAGTAAGGTTGCGTGACGTACCGCAGTCGATGCGTACAACCTTATGCACAGCACTGTGATGTACCGAAACATTTGTATCACTCAGCGCCCATTCACAACTTCTACACCGGTGCTGAATTTTTTACCCTACTTTAAATTGAAAAAAAGTAACTTTCCCACTTCAATAAAAAAAAATTCTTGTGGATATCGTCCTATTTGGTAGTTTTGAATAATTTCCCAAAATATCGTATGGTGCCGAGCTTATGCATTTTAGCCGTAATTTTTTAGAGGTCATCAGCAAGTTTAATTACATTTCGAGGCATTGTGCGAGTTACTACATAAAAAAACAAAGCCAAAATGTTGAGTTTGTAATGTTTTAGATATGCTGCGGAGGGGAGCATGAACTGCTATTTCCTAAGATTTTTAATTTTTGGGGTGTGTAACAGTTTTTATAATATTTTTGTATTCCCAATGGCTTTCTGCGTTGCCCAGTATAAATTTTTTCACTAAAACACGTGGGAACAGGAAATGAATACCGTTGAATATTCTTTTCAAATTAAATCTTGAATGAAGACTAATTTAAGTTAATATTGGAGATGAAATATTGTTGGAAGCAATGTGTATAAAGCAATGAAAAACATATCCTGAAGCTATATCCATGACATTTTTTTTTTGTACACAGAAAGTTATTTTTTTTAATCGAATTTAAGTATATATTTATATAATTATATGTATTATATTATACTATGATAAAAATATAGTCTTAATGACGTTGGTTTTTCAATTTTTTTTCAAATTACTTGTTTTATAATGTAGAACACTAATATCAACTTTTTTTCCGTGGAAAATATGGAAAGTTACTTTTTTACATTAAAATATACCTATGGAATATCCAGTCAGGATAGATTTGGTTATAATTTTACACAACATTACTGTCTACCTATATTAAAATATACCCATGAAACATCCAGTCAAGATAGATTTGGTTGTAAAATTACGTATAACTAAATCGATCCTGACTGGATACTTCGTAGGTATATTTTAATATAGGTATATAGTAATGTATAAAATTACAACCAAATCTAGACGTAGTGCAGTGTGCTGTAGCTACTGCATGCCCGTTTCACACTATTGGCCTACATGCAGTTACATACTAACATTTAAAATGTGAAAAAAGTCACTTTCCGTATTTTTCACGGGAAAAAAGTTGATATTCGTGTTCTACACATTAAAACGAGTATTTTAAAACAAAAAATATTTAATAAAACCAACGTCACTAAGACAAGATTTTTACCTATATTATATTAATTAATTAATTTTTTGTAGTTATAAATTTTTTTACATATATATTGTAGCTTTGAAGAACCCCTGAAATAGCCTCTGAAACGTTGCTTGTTTATAGAGTAAACAAGGAGAAAATCAATGAACCTTGACTTACATATCAATAGTATTTTATTTATACATAATTATTGAGATTGTTTGGCTCAATAAAACAGTACTATCCACTTTGTAGTCTGTGCGATAGGAAGGCTAAATAATATTCCTTCCCTCGTTTTTTAAAAGAGGTGCCAAATAGAAATATAGAATTGATATAGCAAATTAATCAAGATTAAGGTAGGAGCGTGAATATACTTTTTTATTGAGTGGTGAGAATAACCATGATGAAGCTTCTTTCCTGATAAAGATCTATTCTTCTATCCAATGATGCTTAAGAAATGGGTTAATCCAATATATCTGAAATTTGATTAGTAATAAACTGATACTGAACTAATACTGAAATAAAAGTAATAAGCTCTATCTATAAAGTATGTCTATAAAGTATTATAGGGTGTCTAGCAATCCTGGAATCCTTGAAAAACCCTGGAATTGTTTATCAATTTAATTCTGTTTATTTAACATGTTTGCTACCAAATGGAGCATATATGCACCGTCTGGTTTTCCACAAGAGACTAGCAGTAAGAATTTGATCTTTCCACACAGACTGCGTTAATATGGGCCTGACTTTCATTACATACCAAAACTGGAATATTGTTATAATAAGTTATTATACTACATAAATACCCTAGATGTATGTTTGTTGAATGTATATTTTTGTGTTTGCGGTTTTTACTGGTTTTTTTTGGGTTGGCGCATATATGAGCTGAGCCGTCTATAGCACGAAAATCTTGTCATCATAGTACGAGTTTCTACAGTGGACCCCTCAAATCCGAACGTGATATTGATGAGAACAAAATTTAATAAAGTTTGTACTAAATTTTGCTACTTACATAAAGTAGGACTGAGATGTGTAATGTATTGAGAATAACACTGTATACACGTAAAAACAGAAATGTCATAAAAAGGCTTGTATCAACAAACACCTAACTCGTCTTGACTAGTCATCCTAGACAGATTGCTTGTATAGGCTATATACCATATCGAAAAAATACAGACAATATAAATGTTATTTTATCAGAGGCCAAATATGTTTACATTTGAGCTCCATATGCAGTACAGAATATTTACAAACACACCCATCACTTATGACACATTTACATCTTTTGTGATAAAATGTCATTTAGATTCTTTGTGATTGTAATCGAATAGACTGGTGCTACAATATTTTCCTTGAATGAAGCTCTACAGTAAGTTACAGTATTCAAGATCTAAATAATGGTTGCTAGGTATTTCTTCTGTTTTTACACGTAATAAATGGAATTGACTTTGACCAACTGAGAGACCAAATGTCCCACATTAAAGTCAGACATGCCTAAACACTGATATGAATATATCAAACCGTTAAAATGGATCACTGAGATTTCAGAGGAATATAGATAATACACAAACTATGTCCTAAATATGAGCCGTCAGTCCATTTCATCTACCCCGAGCTACATATGTGGGATGTCGGTCTAGGAATAGACACCATACAGCGCTTATGTGAGTCAGCTGGTATAGTTATATATAATAATATAGTTAATATAATAACCAATACAATAGTTATTTTGTTAACATTGCAATAGCAAATGTGTTGAATTTCAGCTGCAGAAAAAAATAGCATATATGTACTAACAGCTGCCATATGTATTAACAATATAAATACATATAATTTGCAGCACAAATGTAACGAATTAGGATAAAAATCTACGACAATTTCATATATATACCTATTCAATTTAACTGTGTCACATGATTTGTTTTGCACACACAATGTATTTAACGTGCATTTGTAATCACACTGACTATGGGAGAGTTTGTTGTCATGTCAAACTTATTGTAGATGTCGCATAAGAGTTAAATAAAAATATTATATATAAACATATTTTAATAAGTAAATCATATAAACATAAAGTACAAAACTGTTAAGTTTTTCATAAATATATATAATGTTATTTTAAATCTAACATAAGAATGTTTACTTCTAAAGATTCAGGAAAACATTATTTTTACCCTGGAAATCCTTGAAAAACCTTTGAATTTCACAATTTAATTTCATTAGACACCCTGAATTAAAGCAATTTCTTTAGGTTCTAACATCACTTTTAGTTAGTAGATATATAATTTAAAAAATTCAATAATACATAACTTTCTAATTTCAGTTAAATGAGTTTATCGTTGCAGAGCGTTCTAAATCACAAATTTACCCTCCTGAAGATAAAGTCTGGACATGGACTTCTTGTCCCGTAGACAAAGTGAAAGTTGTTGTTATTGGCCAAGATCCATACCATCATCCACGACAAGCTCATGGTAATTAAAATATTTTAAATTTTCTTTTGTATTTTTTTTATTGAAAAAATTTGAATTGGTTATGTAACCCTATTTGGTCAACAGATATTTTATCAGCTTGAAAACCTGCTTTACAGTGACCAGGATGTATTTTATCATTTCCAAAAATTGTCATATTTAGATGAAAAATATGATATTTTGTCTTTTATTTAAAACATACGTTTAAAACATATTTACCAATTTTTAATTAAAATAAAAATTAGAACCAATTATTCCTCTACAAAATGCCCTGCAATATATAATGTTCACTGAGTATAATGATGTTGCGAGTGTCACAACAGCTGGGAGATAGTGCTGTGTACTTCTTTAGTTTTAAAGTAGAGCTCTATTTGCATAGCTGATTATTCGAATTGTTTGTTCACCATGGCTTCTAAAAGAAAATGAGTTGCCCTACTATTATGGATAAACTAAAGATTTTAGATTAATCAGATGAAGGAGTTATGGGTTTATAGTTGCCTAAGATGCACGGAGTTGGACAATCAATGTTTTATGGGAAACTCAATATCCTGGGAATGATTCTTTATGATCTTTGCATAGAAGCTTGGTTATTCATCCTTTAAAGCAAGTTCAAGAAATTTTAAGTTTAAGCACGATGTCTGTGAATTAGATTTAAGTTGCAAGAAGTTATCAGAAGATTCCAAAGCCGCAGAAGATTTTATTGAACAATTTAAAGTTGTAGCAGACTCCTACAATCCTGAGTTTTTGTAAAACACCGATGAAATTTGACTTGTTTGGAAAACTCTGTCTAAAACCACTTTAGCATCTAAAAGGGTTTGTAGTGCTACAGGACATAGAGTTAGTAAGAATGTGTTATGGTGCTTAATTGTGCGAACTCTATGGGAAGCCATGAAATACCCCTTCTGATGAAAGGAAAGTCAAATAGGCCAAAAGCATTTAAAAGTTGTGCAGAAGGTTCCTCTCTTTTTATAAAAGGAATGGAGAGTTTGAAACAATGTTTTTCTGCTAAAAGTCACAAGCTTGTTGGAACCAATAGACCAGTCTGTTATCGAAACCATTATATGCTGTTACAGAAGACAACTTAAAAAAATTTGTTTTGATAGATGGCAAAGATGAAGGTGTGTTGGCTAACCACAAAAAAACAAAATAATTTCAAGTATTGCACTTACATGATGGCAAAAGCTTGGAGCTCAGTTAAGGCAGTCACTTTAAAACATGCATGGAACAAGTTGAAAAGCATATCAACTAAAATAGAGAAGGAAATGGGGGAAACGGAAAGAGAAATTTAAGGAAAAGAGGAGACAAGACTGGAGAAAATAAGTAAATTGAGTAATTCATAAACTATCTTTTGAAAATTCCTGGATGTTCAGAAGTCGGTGTTGAAGTTATAGAAGAGTGAATGATGAGTGTGGTTTGCCAGACTGTGTGTTTCAAATTCTAAATGATGATCTTATTAAAAGTGTGAGAGGAGAATATGTTGAGGAAGAAGATGACCTTAATGTTGAGATTGAAGACAACACAGGATCATCAGCTAGTAAAGCTTTCCCCGGCCTTGAAGTGGATGGACTGTCAGTCTGGGTGTGACCACACATGCACCTTCTCAATATCAAGTGAATGTGTGACTTGGCTGTCCGAAAGCAGATGAAGGACATTCAAACAACTTACTTTGACCAAGATGTTCAGCAAGCAACGACTATCACTTTCAGTGTGGTATGGCATACTGCAAAATCTCTTAAAATCATTGTGGATTAATTATTTGTTGTCCCAGGGATTTAGTGTGCATGAATCAATTCCTTGTTTCAGTTGAATTGTATTTCACAACAAAAATATTATCTCTAATAAAGGACTAATTATATATCTTTTATATAGGTGCAATTTTTTATTCCTTGTTTTGTAAATGAGTTAGTTTACTATTTGTTAATTATGATTAACAACAAATCAAAAGTTACTTAAGGTTTGAAGTTTTCGTTAGATTCTAGACTTCCACTATTATTGTTCACCTTGGATATACAGAAAAATACACTAATAAAACAAATTCCATGTATTTGCACCACATAGTTTTTATATTTAGAACTTTAAATGTCAATACCCTCATTCTCACTCACTCCCAACAAATGGTGAACCTTTGACGACCACAAATTTTCTATATTAACATACAACGATACAAGAAACATCAGCAACTAAATTGAGGAAGCAAAATGTAGCAATAGGTTAACATGTAAAAATGTTTTGTTTTAAATATAATTCATTTAAAGTCCCTTTTCTAAAAAATATAGTTTTTTGCCTCATTTTCAACATACATTTAATTAATTAACGCATTGTTCCCAATGGACTAGGATTGCTCGGCCTAACAAAATGTTGCTAGAAGGCATACAGACGAGCTAATTTTTTTTTTTGGCACACTTATTTTAGGGTCTTTTTTGTCAGATCTGATCTGTTCAATAACGCCCATCTTGATTTGGTTTTGAAAAACACATAAAAGCTTTCAACTTTAGTAAAGAAATTACTGATCTTTCTATAAATACTTTCTACTGAATCATTAATACCAAGATTGAATACTTGAGCACAACAACGAATGTATTTAGCTTCTTCTATCTCTAACTGTGATAGCTTGTACTTATCATCGGTATTGATTTTCACATATTGAAATACTGTGTTTAACTGATCAATGTTTTGAGGTGTTGAAAATTTAAGTTATAATAATTGTCTTGAATTTTATCCTTTATGTGTCTCCTTATTTCATTGCCAATTAAGTGAAATAATTTTCAATTTAGAGACTAAAGTATGTAACACTTCATTTAAATAGTTTAATTAAGACTTCTAGAACTTGATCATATCTAGCTAACAGATGTATCATCTCAAGAAATTTCCTCCTAGGACACGGTATTGTATCCTTGTGTTCTCTCAGTGGCAAATTATTTGAAGCTAATGTAAAAACAATATCTACAATTCATTGTGAAACTTGATTCCAGTGTTGTGTATCTCTTTTATCTCTTCAAGGTTTTCACAGTCAATAGTTAGGCATATATACCAGTAGAAATAAACTTCACTTGAAATAATATGTCTGATTGGTCATGGTTTTGAATGTTTTGTCTTAAATGTGCTCAATCAGACATAGTAAGTCTTAAATTATAGGGCATTTCTAAAGCCAACAAGGCTGTTAGCATCAAATATATATAACACGTTTAAATTGCATAAATAATTATATTTTATTTTTAATTAGAGGTCTTTATTCCGCTGAAATTACCATTTCTCATCACAAAACCTTTATTTTTTTTCTAGTGTCAGTGGCCTTTGGGGCCATTTAGGTTGGTAACGGCCTAATTTTATTATTAATTTCTTAGGTCGACTGAGTTCCTTATATACTGCGATAATTAGACAAACTAATGTCCTTGTCCTTCCCATGTTCTAACTCTTTCCAGGTTCAGATGCATTAGACAAAAGTTCTCCAGGAGTCTCGACGGACAGGAGTTTCATTTAGGCCTACTATGCTGTTATCTAAAAACTAATGTTTTTGTTTTTGCTATTGCTCTATTTTTTTTTCACTTGACTGTTCTAACTCTCTTCATGATTCAGGTTCATTAGGCAAAGGTTGTAGTCTAGATGTTTCACTTGTTGTTATCTAATGGTTTCAAAACATAAGGACACATTTTTTTGTTTTATTGTGCCATATTCTGTTTAGCTTCTTCCCTTTGTTTGTATGAGGTTCTCTGCTCTACTATTCTTTTTCGATATTATAAATTAAAAAAAAGAAAGTAATAGTTAAGAGTAAAAGTACACAATACTATTAAATATAACACGTCTTGAAACTTGAATTTTCAATCCACATGTTGAAACAAGTGCATTCGGAGCAGAGAAACACAACAAAAAAATTAAACAAAAAGTCACTAACACTTGATTTTCATACACAAAAAAAATGGCTGACTGAAAACTAAATCAACCATTAACACTGACTAAAAACCGAATAAATAAACAAACAGTGGCCATGAAGATATAAGGTGAAGTAGGAAGAAGCTACTTTTAGCAGGCATCCAGGTGCTTAGTGCAGCCAATGGCCCAATGCTATTTGTACACTGCCTCTGCTAGTGTCCATTATGAGTGGTAGTGACAAAATGGGACAGTTCAGATATGATTATACAGACTGAAAGTGTGTACTGTTATCAGACTCAATACCTTAAACAGCCTAAGCCCAATGATGTCACTTTTAAGTTCAAAATAAAAATTCTTTACAATGAAGGAACTTTCTCTACAGAAGGAATATTTTCCTATTGCAAACAGAAAAATGATGTCATTTAACTATACTTCTTTAGATTATATCAACCTGTTTTTAACATAATTAGTAACCTGCGGTAAAATTAGTTTTTGCCTCACTACTTAGCTGCTTCACTACTTCCACCATGTTGAGAATCTTAATGTTTTCTATACCAAATTTCTGATTTGTAGACCTCACGTAAAGCATATATCCGTAGATCAAGTTTGGAGTAATTTATTCTTCTCCTCTTTCAAGTCACCTACAATTATGTATTGAATAAATTACTGTACAAATCTTATCGTTATTTTGTATACTGGGTCTTCTCATTGTTCTTCAACTTATATTAATTTGGTGGAAATTTATAGATGGAAAACATTAGAGGAAAAGTTTAAAATAATTTTTTTTAGAAGAACAGTTCCCTTAAAAAAAATTATAATATCTTTACTAAATGTGTTTATACTGGGGTCTGAAAGCCTAAGATTAAAAAATATATTTTTAATGAATTTTAGACTTACAGCTATGTCTTCCATAGCATATTCAGGGTGTCTAGTGACAGGGAAAACCTGGAAAAGTCAGGGAATTTTAAGATTCTGGAAAATTCAGGGAAAATTTTAAAAAATCGGGAAAATATTTATTATGATTAGAAACAAAACTAGTGGCCATTGCTCTCGAATATTTGGTATTGTAAGCCAGCGGTTTAGGGGCAGGGCAGTCAGGAAATAACACTTCTTTATTTAGATGCCCATTATTTATTTGATAAGCCCAATGCTATGACTTCAGGACTTATGTCAATAAATATTAAACGTGTCGAGTTGGTACAGCTGGGAGGTTTTAGCCTGGACCGTGGCCTTGGGGTGCGCAGTGGTTCTGTTATCATATGGACAGGTGGGGATAACAGATAACTCAGTCTGTTTCTGACCACACAGAACGCTGTGTAAACATTCGTAGCCAGCTATTTGTCTAGACTCGTGATAGTGTGTGTTTTATTTGACGGTGATTATTTGTACACTGTTTATTTCAACATGGAAGGTTCCAGTTTTCATGAGTGTTAAATGAGTGTTACCTCTACTCCAGAATGGACACTCCAGAACTCTCCTACGACACTCCAGAATGGAAATATCAACACAGGAATTCACATCAAACCGACAAACCACCTACAATATCTCCATTTCGACAGCAACCACCCAATAAACATAAAACGATCCATACAGTCAAGCAATCAGGGGTAAGAGAATCTGTTCAAATGATAGGGAATTGGAAGATTTTAATAGAAAGATATCAACAGCCTTCCAGAGAAGAGGATACCCAAAAAAACTCATTGAAAACCAAATTCATTCAGCACAATCCTCGGTTCACCATAAACCACAAACAGAACAAAATAAACTGTCTTTAATAACAGACTACCATCCTGGTCTACATAAACTCAACAAGATATTGAGAGATGGCTTCAAAATTCTTCAAGCTTCCGTCCACACCAAAAATCTTTTCACCGATCCACCGCAAATTTGGTACAAGCAACCTCCCAACTTGAAAAACATCCTAGTACATCCTAAACTACCAGACCCTGATGCAGAGAAACCACACAAACTTCCTCATGGCTCCTTCCCATGTAATAGACCTAGATGCAAGACGTGTCTAATACACCCCTCAGCAAATAGTTTCAACAGCCAAACAACAAAAATGGTCTTCAAAATACAGGGTCATCATAATTGTACATCGAAAAATGTCATATACCAGCTACAATGTAAACTTTGCTCAGCACAGTACATAGGCCTGACCACGGATGGCCCGAATATCAGAATGAATGGCCACAGACATGATGTTAAAATTATGAATATGGATAGACCAACAGCTCAACATGCTGCGAGTCACAACATCACAACTTTTGATGACTGCTATACCACAAAAATAATTAAATCACTCCCCCCTGATTGCAATCCCTCAGAACTGAGAAGGTGGGAACTATCATACCAGTGGTATACCAAGTCCAGAGAATCCCCTAACGTCAACATCAGATAAATCCATTAATTTTTTTTTTTCTTTTTCTAATAGCCTTATCTCTTTTCCTCTGACAGACTTATATAAACTATAATCACTCATATGTTCATGGAAACAATATATATATCTTTAATCTGTGCATCTGTGACATCTGATTTCTACTCTACACAATCTGTGATTACAATTATTTTATTTGATTCTCTCATATTTCTTTTTGTGTTTTCTCTTCGATTGACAAAGACCACTGTGTGGTTGAAATATATCATTGTTTAAGTGCTTTTTTATGTGTTTCTATTTCAAGACTACAGAGTGGACTCTTACCAAGGTAAGTCTGTCAGTCTCCTAGTCCAAAAAATCTATATATATATATATATATATATATATATATATATATATATATATATTTAGGTTAATTTTGGTTGGTAAAGATTAATCTGTGCATCTGTGACATCTGATTTCTACTCTACACAATCTGTGATTACAACTTATATTTATTTTATTTCATTCTCTCATATTTCTTTTTGTGTTTTCTCTTCGATTGACAAAGACCACTGTGTGGTTGAAATATATCATTGTTTAAGTGCTTTTATGTGTTTCTATTTCAAGACTACAGTGTGAACTCTTACCAAGGTAAGTCTGTCAGTCTCCTAGTCCAAAAAATCCAAATAATCTTTACCAACCAAAACTAACCTAAAAATATATATATATATATGTATATATATATATATATATATATATATATATATATATATATATATATATATATATTAAATATGGTGATATGTTTTCTTGTAAAATAGTTAATAAATTTTAAAATATTTCAAAAACAAGAATACTTTTATTGCATATATTATTCAAAGCTTTTTACCGATAAAACAGTACCAGCATCTTCAGGAAAATCTACATTTTCCTGAAGATGCTGGTACTGTTTTATCGGCAAAAAGCTTTGAATAATATATGCAATAAAAGTATTCTTTTTTTAAAAATATTTTTAATTTATTATTATTATTATTATTATATATATATGAGGTTATTATTATAACTTTATGATAATAATAAACTTCTATAATAATATCTTCATAAAGTCAGTGCAATGGAAAAATAATGGACAAGTGAAATACCACGATATATATATATATATATATATATATATATATGTGTGTGTGTGTGTGTGTGTGTGTGTGTGTGTGTGTGTGTGTGTGTGTGTGTGTGTGTGTGTGTGTGTGTGTGTGTGTGTATGTGTGTGTGATGTTCCATCCATTTATATGTATATAAAACCATCCAGAAAAAAGCAAAAAAACATTTGAGCTTGATGGTGGGTACTAGAATTTTATTCAATCCTCTTCTTGATTTATTGTAATCAGAGTGGCCAATCTGTACAGACCTCTATCTGTTGCTTTATAATTAATCATCCCACAATAACTCCTAGTTTTTTTTTGTATTATCGATTTTAGGTTTCTGAATATATCTGCCTCTCTTACTTGCTGAAAAAATTATTAGACTGTTACAGCGAATTCATACTAAATTCTAAGCAACATATTTTGTCTGTGAGAAATTGTCATGTGTTCAAGATCAATTACAAGTCTAATTATAGTATTATTTCCCAAATCAAGTCAGTTGGTCAATAAGACCAACTGACTGGTCGGTCTAGTTGCAATTGCAATTCATATGATCCTCACTTTTGAATTTTTCAATAGGATTAATAAATAGATAGATCATGATTGGAATTTGAATATCAGGGTGTCTAGTAAAATAGCTTGAAGAAATTCCCTGAGTTTTCCCTGACTTTTCCAGAGTGTCTAGTAAAATAGCTCGAAGAAATTCCCTGAGTTTTCCCTGACTTTTCCTCTTTTAGATGTCTATAGAAAGCCCAGTTTACATTGGGCCCATCCATTGATATCTGAAGGATCTTGGATAAATCCAGACTTTGAAGAACGAATTGAGTAACTCTTTTGCTTTTGTGTCTGTAAGGAACACAGGACCAAAATATCGAGCTTTCACTTCATCCGTCTCTGCATCCCAATACCTAACACTCAAATCCATTTGGGCTCTTTGTGATATTTTGTTTAAACTTTCATCAAAGCCAATTACATAGTTAGAATTTAAATTTAATGATGTCAGTAACAGGTATTTAATATAATTTGATAAACCGAATACAACACTATAGGGAATTTTATCTTTCCCCAATCTCATGTTCTGTGCAATGGTGCTATCAGGGAACATCCTTAGAAAGAGGCACACACTACCTTCTGCATTGCGTAAAGAAGTGTTGCATTACTAAATTCACGCACCATATAATCTCTGCTTCAGTCACTTCATCTTTTAGTTTATATTTATCCTAAGGAAGGAGGGGAGGTAATGACGACATCTGCATGAAGCGCTTGCCCGCTACGGCAATGAAAACGGGAACCTTCCATGTTGAAATAAACAGTGTACAAATAATCACCGTCAAATAAAACACATACTATCACGAGTCTATACAAATAGCTGGCTACGAATGTTTACACAGCGTTCTGTGTGGTCAGAAACAGACTGAGTTATCTGTTATCCCCACCTGTCCATATGATAACAGAACCACTGGGCACCCCAAGGCCACGGTCCAGGCTAAAACCTCCCAGCTGTACCAACTCGACACGTTTAATATTTATTGACATAAGTCCTGAAGTCATAGCATTGGGCTTATCAAATAAATAATGGGCATCTAAATAAAGAAGTGTTATTTCCTGACTGCCCTGCCCCTAAACCGCTGGCTTACAATACCAAATATTCGAGAGCAATGGCCACTAGTTTTGTTTCTAATCAAAATAAATATTTTCCCGATTTTTTAAAATTTTCCCTGAATTTTCCAGAATCTTAAAATTCCCTGACTTTTCCAGGTTTTCCCGGTTTTCCCTGTCACTAGACACCCTGAATATGCTATGGAAGACACAGCTGTAAGTCTAAAATTCATTAAAAATATATTTTTTAATCTTAGGCTTTCAGACCCCAGTATAAACACATTTAGTAAAGATATTATAATTTTTTTTAAGGGAACTGTTCTTCTAAAAAAAATTATTTTAAACTTTTCCTCTAATGTTTTCCATCTATAAATTTCCACCAAATTAATATAAGTTGAAGAACAATGAGAAGACCCAGTATACAAAATAACGATAAGATTTGTACAGTAATTTATTCAATACATAATTGTAGGTGACTTGAAAGAGGAGAAGAATAAATTACTCCAAACTTGATCTACGGATATATGCTTTACGTGAGGTCTACAAATCAGAAATTTGGTATAGAAAACATTAAGATTCTCAACATGGTGGAAGTAGTGAAGCAGCTAAGTAGTGAGGCAAAAACTAATTTTACCGCAGGTTACTAATTATGTTAAAAACAGGTTGATATAATCTAAAGAAGTATAGTTAAATGACATCATTTTTCTGTTTGCAATAGGAAAATATTCCTTCTGTAGAGAAAGTTCCTTCATTGTAAAGAATTTTTATTTTGAACTTAAAAGTGACATCATTGGGCTTAGGCTGTTTAAGTTATTGAGTCTGATAACAGTACTTTCAGTCTGTATAATGATATCTGAACTGTCCCATTTTGTCACTACCACTCATACTGGACACTAGCAGAGGCAGTGTACAAATAGCATTGGGCCATTGGCTGCACTAAGCACCTGGATGCCTGCTAAAAGTAGCTTCTTCCTACTTCACCTTATATCTTCATGGCCACTGTTTGTTTACTTATTCGGTTTTTAGTCAGTGTTAATGGTTGATTTAGTTTTCAGTCAGCCATTTTTTTTGTGTATGAAAATCAAGTGTTAGTGACTTTTTGTTTAATTTTTTTGTTGTGTTTCTCTGTTCCGAATGCACTTGTTTCAACATGTGGATTGAAAATTCAAGTTTCAAGACGTGTTATATTTAATAGTATTGTGTACTTTTACTCTTAACTATTACTTTCTTTTTTTTAATTTATAATATCGAAAAAGAATAGTAGAGCGGAGAACCTCATACAAACAAAGGGAAGAAGCTAAACAGAATATGGCACAATAAAACAAAAAAATGTGTCCTTATGTTTTGAAACCATTAGATAACAACAAGTGAAACATCTAGACTACAACCTTTGCCTAATGAACCTGAATCATGAAGAGAGTTAGAACAGTCAAGTGAAAAAAAAATAGAGCAATAGCAAAAACAAAAACATTAATTTTTAGATAACAGCATAGTAGGCCTAAATGAAACTGGGCATATATATATATATATATATATATATATATATATATATAAAGTAATGAAAATACAAAATTCATATCATTAGATATAAAAAATATGTATACAAACATACCTATAAAAGAAACTCTTGAAATTATAAAATCTAAATTAGAACACGAGAAAGATACAAAATTAACATAACTTGTATAAATTTAGCAACAATTCTATTTCTAATTAAACATATGTTTTAGGCCTATGGCTTATATTATTGTAATTTTCATTCCTGATGATGTTGGTGCTGTTTGCCCATGAAAAGCTTTGGATATAATATATATATATATATATATATATAACAGTACCAACATCATCAGGAATGAAAATTACAATAATATAAGCTATAGGCCTAAACATATGTTTAATTAGAAATAGAATTGTTGCTAAATTTATACAAATTATGTTAATTTTGTATCTTTCTCGTGTTCTAATTTAGATTTTATAATTTCAAGAGTTTCTTTTATAGGTATGTTTGTATACATATTTTTTATATCTAATGATATTAATTTTGTATTGTCATTACTTTTAATTGCATTTAGTTTTTCAATAAGATTAATAGAATTTATGATAGTATGATTATTATTTAGTTCTATTTTATCTTTAAGAATATTTACCATAACATTTGATATTTTATAAGATGGAGCATTTGTACAATTTATTAATGGGCTTATTGGTTTATCTATTTTATGTAATTTCGCAAGTCCATTCAATATTTGAATTTTTGGATTATCATTTATAAATCCAAAAATATATAAATGATGTGTATAGTTTGTATATAAAATATAATATTTAGTTTTACAAAATAGACTAAAAAGTGGAGTCTTTTGATAAGATCTAGCCTTGTTTAACTGGAATATTTTTACTGTTTTAGGATTATGCTTTAGTGTCCCAGTTGATGTTCCAATTCCTCCAAGGTAAGTCAAATCAACAGGTGAGGTATCTGGACACCTTTTGCGCTCCTAACTATTACATACTTTAGAACGTCTTACTTAACAATAATGTGTACTATGTTCATTTGCTGTGTTATGAGAAAGCAATGTTTATAACGCCGATTGGCCATTTTTATCATATTTTTTTTTGTAATAAACAACTGGTTCCAGACAGTTATTTACAATATACTGCCCAGTAAGCGTCAGACATCTGGGTTAGTTGGTAGATTGCTGTTTATGTGTACTTATCCTTATTCATGATTCATAATCTCCTTTATTTATTTAGAGTTTTGCTTTTATTTGAGTTCTGACATATATTGTTATATACATATAGTGGTTTACAATAGGCTTACAACACTTGCCTAAATAACCAGGGGGGGATTACATACAAACATTTACTTTGAAAAGTTTCACACTGTCAAAAACTATAAACACTGAATTGAAGTGTTTTTGAATTGGCCAAGTAAAGGAGTATGTTTAAATACTTTCAGCCTAAACAAATTGAAAAATTTTTAATAGGCCTAAATGACATTTTCCAATAATTTATACATATTTAGTCTTATATTTTTTTATGGTACCTATTTTGCAAATATATTTTGTGCTTGTAAATATGGTGTTTAGTGCAATTTGCTTTTGTTTTAAAAATAATACATCAAAGTGAACTATTATGCCTCATTCAAACCTAGTTCCAGCTGAGTAATTTAGTAGGTACACCATTCTTGGCATTTTTATGCATAAGCATAGTTTTACATTTTTTACAGTAAATATTACAAATAGATTTTTGTAATGCTACTTATGTATATATTTTTATTCAGTAAAAAGGCTTAAAATGACTCTACAATTCATCATAAGAAAAGTTGCTATTTCATCAACAAAGCTGAATATAAATTTTTTCTATAATAAAAAAACGACATTTTATCAGGGCTACTGAATTCAAACTTGAAGTTTTTTCTTGAATTTTGTAGTTCATTACGTTCGGTGAATCTTTTTTTTACGTTCGATGAAAATCGGCACATAGCGATCGAAAACGTTCTGTCTCAGTAAGTTTTAACAAATTTACTAAATATAAAGTCCAGATAGTCATAAACTTTTGTTTAAGTGATTAATAAAATTCAAGTTTTTAACATACACACCTCATATTACTGCTCTTCATTTTATTTTGAACACAGTGGTATATAATGTATATTTAGTTGAAGTCTTAATTTCTTAGTGAATAATTAAACATACATGAGCAAAACACATGCTAAATAATTGGATCTGGTGGAGCGGCCTGCAACCAAATATTTGAAGTCCAAAAGGTTAAAGTTTTTCAAGTATCTCATTGTGTACATTAATGTCTATAGTTTATGTGACAACATTTGGTATAAAGGCGAGAAGTCCTACTTCCAAGGTTTCTGTGTCTCAACAGAATATTTTCCCCCATCCCCACTGTTGTTTCTATACAGCCTTGTTTTCTTTATCTCTAAAACATTCATTTTAAATGCAACAATTGCTTATTTAGGTGTCGAAAATTGTTGACTTTATAGTTTGTTTTTAATAGGGATGTTTCGATTCTCGATTGTAGGAATCGTCGATTCTAATAGTATTGAGTAGTTGTTGATATTGGATTCTCCGTTTAATAAAGTGCCGATTCTGATTCTTGTTTTGTTTAAACTGTTAAAAGTATGTGTAACTATCAACTATGCTTTATTTATGTAGTATTAGTTGCTTTGATTGAATTAAACGATTAAAACAAAAGCCTATTTGAGTTAACGAAAATATTACCATTTGTGATACAACAACAAAGTCACTTGGAAGCATTTCTGGTCTGTTTGTCACCACTCATCTC
This sequence comes from Prosapia bicincta, assembly GCA_036971475.1. Classification (NCBI taxonomy): domain Eukaryota; kingdom Metazoa; phylum Arthropoda; class Insecta; order Hemiptera; family Cercopidae; genus Prosapia; species Prosapia bicincta. The sequence continues at coordinate 81,793,179 of JBAIZL010000001.1, read as the reverse complement.
ACTCTCACTCTGGCGGGCTCGACACTCTCTCCCTCTCTTTCCATCTTTAGCGGCCCCTACTCCACCACCGCTTCATGGGTTTATCTAGTTATACAAACTGAAATGGTTATTACTGAAGTTATATTATAATTGTGAACTGAAGTTTATATTTTTAATTTTAAATTAATCATTACTGATATCTGATATGTTTGCTATACTCTCAGAAATTCTTATTCATAAATCAAAATCGAATGTTTTGTGTAGCCTATTACATTAAAATGGAACTTTAAAAAATCTTCACCATATGAACAAGATGTTAACTTAATTCTTTATTAGATAATATTAATTATGTAGGCCTATATAACTTGAAAGTATCAAAAATCAAAAACAGAATTAAAAATTTCAGGTATCCAGCCCATTCCTAGTTTTTAATGTTCAGAAACAAAAAAAGTCATTAGGTGCCAAAACAGGACTTTGTGGCAGATGATCCATAAATCCAATGTTTTGACCTTTTTAAAACTCTTTTGTTTGTGCCGATGTCTACGAACTCACATTGTCATCATGAAGATTTATGCATCTCTTCTTTGGTTTCCTAAAGTTTTTTAAAGACTTTTGGCAAATACAGTCATGTATGATTCAGAGTTGACCAACGTCACTGTCACCATGTGAGTGGTAATGCCGAAGAAACAGGCAACCATTTGCTTTGATATGCTTCTTCAATGTAGGCCATTTCTTCACAAAAGGTTTCATTTTGAATATGTTAAACTCGAATTTGACTATTTTTGTACATGTGACGCTTTGACATTGGAGGAATCTTGATTTACAACGAACTTTGCAACGATGTCCTAATGATTATATCTTACAATAATAACTTTTTAAGTGTTTCAATAATGAAAACTGCATTTAAAATCTAATAAATTTCATCTCCCCTGTTAAATAGTGACAGTAATTATACTTTATTTGAGATTATCTTGATCTGTGTTCCTCTCTATTTTATAGATGTAGTTAATCAAATGGCTAAAAACAATAATTATAATAAAGTATCAATAAGAAATTAGGAAGTAGAATAAAAAAAAAAACTATAAAAGGAGAAAACTAATGATGAAGAAAATTATAGCGAAAATTTGAATTTACAGGCTGCCTAAACATATTAAATATAAAATTTCTTTAAGAATCGCAAAATGAATGTTACATTTTGACTATATTAAAAATAAACTAAATACTAATATAAATCAGTATAAAAAATTTGATTCAAGAAGAGTTTATTAAATGTGAATTTAACGCAATTTATGTAGGTCAAATAGGTAAAAAAATTTAAACTAATAAAGAGCATTAGATCAATTAGATATGAAAAACATAATTTAAATTTCACGACATTACCTCTTAGAAAGAGAACAATTGATAAAGCGATGAAACAAATAATATATGAAAATAAAGATACATATCTTAATGTTATTCAAAATTTAGAAATATACAAATCAAAGTTTAAATATATTAAAAATCATTCAACTGTAATTTTTAGGAATCTAAAATTGCTCCAAAATGAGAATAAAATAAGTAAATAAGCACTAAATAGTTGAAACTAGGGGTCTTTTCTAATATGTTCCCGCATTTTCAATTTTTTTCTATAGCCACCAAGCGAATGCAGTACAAGTCGCAACTTGCTCAACTTATATATGTGCGAGTTTCTGTGAAAACATCCCCACTGAGAGACTGCTAGGACTGAACAAATGCTAGGAGACATTAAAGCGTTTTGGCCACCAGAATAGTATTCGTTTTGAAAATTGTGTTATTTTGTGAAATTTAAGAAACCTGTTGTTCAATTTTTTTATGGTTTTACGACCAAAAGCCTAGCTTAACATAACTTATATTATCTTTAGAAAATACCTTTGTAATTGTACTTACACCTGGCTATAGAGACATTGAAAATGCGGGCATGAATTAGAAAAGACCTGAATGGCCTTATGAAAGTAGCATATGAGGGCAGGGCCAAACAGAGGAATAATTAGATGAAGTACATTAAGGCGATTCCAATGCCGAAAAGAACAGTTCATGGAAAGTTCTGATTGATGGAGATTCTCTGTATGTTAATGTTAACAAAAGTTAATGTGACATTAATAGGAATGGCAGATAGCTGAGACTCTCAAAATATTTTATACTCCGTTATTAAAACACATATTTTGAAGGAAAGTAAAAAAATCTCTGGTTACGATAGGTGGTTTATGAAAAAAGTATTAGGTTTATTAACACTAACTAAATTAAAGTAAATTTAACACAAAAATATTAGTTAAACAAATAGAAAAACTTCAACTAGATTTAAAGAATATAATTGTCATAAAATTTAAAAGACCAGACTGATTAATAATAGTCTGATTAGTAATAAACATGATAAAATTAACTTATTAGATTCTGACAAAGGGCGTATTCCGAATTCTATATTATATTTGTAAGTTGAGTGATAGTAGTCTCTGTTTTGTAAAATATTTTAACAATAATAAAAAAACTGTAAATTCAAATATTGTAAAGTTCACGCCCTTAGCATGTCAGGTTGATACCAACCTTATTGTGGTGGTATTGGTCGGCTGACAGGAGAGAGATGAACCTTGCCCTCTACGTAATTGGTCGGGTTTTGTAAGAAGCGTGGTGAGGGCGTTAATAATGTATGTGTATTAAATGCAACAGATCAGACGTAGTTCATCTGAAGATGATTACTTTTCAATTGAAATGTACATCAGAACATGAATAAAAAGTATTTGTGGCTTAAGAGGTAGCCTGGAAGTAACTTGCCAACACAGCATTTAGTGCCAGAAGCTCTGTGTCCATACTAGAGTGCGAGTTTGCAGGGATATAAAAGCAGATATCAGTAGATTCGTTGAAAAAACCTGCTCCAGATGTTCTCTTTTGTTGGTCAAGTGAGCCATCAGTGTAAATTCTAACATGATCATTATAGCTGGTATGTATTATTTCCAACGTTTCAGTTTTCAGAACTACTGGGTGGTCCTGCTTGCTCCTTCTGCTTGGCAGGTTCAAAGTAATTTTTATTCCTGACCAGGTAGTGGGCGACTCGAAATAAAAAGCAGGCATATGCTCGGGGACAGAATTTGACAACAGGACTGTTGCAACAAGGATTGTTTAACTTGGTTAATACCATTTCCTGCATTGTAAAGAGGATGAGCAGGTTGGATAGTCTTTATAGCCAGAAACTTCGACCAGATCTGTTTGTCAATATAGAGCATGATGGGTATCACACCTAATTCCACCTCCATTGCAGCAATTAGGGTGGTTTTAGTATATCCCAGGCAAAAGCGAATGGCTGCCGATTGGATCTCTCTGATCTTGTTTAAATGTGTCTTTGCGGCTGAACCCCAGACTTCACAGACATATGTGGCTCTAGATCTGACAAAAGTTAGATAAAACGTTCTTAGGGTGGATGTGTCTGCTCCCCATTCCTTGCTAGCAACAGCCTTCAGTGCGGTTAATCTCGAGGCACACTTTTCCACAACATACTTTATATGAGGTCCCCACCTGAGTTTTGGGTCCAGCACCACTCCCAACAATTTGGGGTATGAGTTGTGTTTAATATCTCTCGCATTTATGGTGAGTTTAGGGGGGTAAAATTGGTTAGATGATTTGTCAAGAGAAAAATGGACATTCAGTATTTTCCGTTGAAATTTTTAAAGACGACTTTGCACTCCAGTTTGATATGGTAACAAGGGCTGCTTGAATTCTTTTTCTTGGTCTTTGGCGGTAATCCATATGGTTTGGTCATCGGCATAAGACATGCCATGGACATCAGGAGTGAGACTGCCGGTCAGGTCATGTAGAGCTGTTGAAGAGACTAGGACAAATAATTCTACTTTGTGGAATTCGTTTTCAACTGCATACTTCGATGAGACAGCGTTATTAACCAAAACCACTATGCGGCGGCCCAGTAAAAAGTTTGTAACGCATTGCAACATTTTCCCTCTAATACCAAGCTTCATGCACTGGAGGATGATAGTTGGATGAGGTATTGTATTGAATGTTGCTTCAAAGTCAATCATTACCGCTGTAGTAGACATCTTCTTGTTAAAGCCTTCATAGATGTCATTTGTGAAGAATAGGAGTGCATCTGTCGTGCTATGTTAGCGTCTGAAGCCAAACTGATGTTTACATAGCAACGTCTTTATCATGTTTGTAGGAAAGTATTTATAATGAGCCCCTCCCCCCCCCCCCCATCTCACCTACTGCGATCTCTCAAGGCCAAGTGCACAGTTACATAGTCCGCGCTATAATATAAAATTGTTTGATTTTATAAAAATATTCTGTTTATAAAGTTGTGTTTGTGCATTAAAGCTATGTTGGAAGTGAGGTTTTTTAAATTTTAGTTTCTGTAGTTTTTGATATTTAAAATCACTTTCTTCATGTTTAGAACATATTTTTAAATAAAATAGGCAAAATGGAAAATTATAATTGGTCTATACTTTGTTACATGTTACCAAAATTTCATTAATAATGTAAGTTAATCATAATTTTCTTATTATCATATGATTTTCTAGTTTGGTGAACATTTACAAGGAACTAGAAAATGACATTAAAGGATTTAAAATTCCAACACATGGAAATTTAATTGGGTGGTCACGACAAGGTAAGATACTTTCTTTACAAACCTGGTTAGTAATAAATTGAAATATTTTTTTTAAAAAGTGTAATATGTGATTGAGAGAGTTGTAACAATGCTAGAAAGCTGACAGGACCTTTCTAAGTGATAAATGACTACAGATCTACTAGTTGCTAATTTCTATGTTTTCGAAGGTTCTGAATATAAATGTGGAATTACTTTCTATTAAAATTTAGTGTAACACATTGAAAATTGACTTTTAACCTATTCCTTACCATGAACAAAACCTTATTCCTAGAAAATGTTGCCATCAGGCTTATAGACGAGAGTTTCTCAGCATTAATTTGCATTGTTATTTCAAGAAACTGTTTTTTTACTTTTTTTTTTGTGAATGTTTAGTCTGCTTGACTCTAGTTATGTGGTATCATCTCCATGCTTCAGTTAACCACATTTAACGCATTTCTCACATATAAGCAATGAAAGATATATATGCTCATCCAATTTCATGGAATGACAGGACACATACAGTAAGGTTTTCATTGATTTCCTAACATTTATAACTAACTTGTCAGTTGGCTATTTAGATTAACCTCTTACTCCAGTCTTTGATCACTTTATTACAGTTGTTACAAGTTTATTAAGTTGTCACACTTTATTACAGCTTTATTTTCAGTTGTGCGTAACAGAGTGCTGGAGTGGGTCATAGCCATGACACTAGATCTGTACTGTTGCCTTTACATGTTTTTATTTTTAAAATATATTGTTAAAAATAACTTAAAAATATGTTAATAATATGTGCCGATATTTAAAAAAAAAATACTTATAAAGTTTTCTTTACAAATGCCAAGTGAATAATTAGTTACGTGAATGTTAGGGGAACCACCTAAGCTTTAAACCGTAAGTAGCATTTTATTTATCATTTTTACATATTTTAATTTATAATTATTATTTAAAAATAATATTAATTACAGGTAAGCAATTGAAAAATAATAAGTTAACACGATAAAAGTTAACACCAGTTGCCTTTAATACTAAATTCATAATTAATTAATGCGTTCTGAGCCGTTTGGAACTCTTTTAAGTAATTGTTTAGATTTGTAAAAGAGCTATATATTTGTATGCAACATTCCAAAACATGTCCTAACGCTATTTTCATTGATATTATTTTGTCGGAATGTTTTTTTTAAAATCAAATTTAAGTTGGTAAAAAGTTCAGTGCTCAATAGTAAGTTGTGCAACGGCTTCCTGACATCACTACTTACCTTTAGCATTACGTTTTGGCATAATTTTAATGAATTTGTAATTTAAACAAAAAAAAAAACAAGAAAACCTTACTATCAATATAGCCTTAGTACATGTTTAGATACATTTCATACTAATATCTAGCTGTTTTAGGAATCTAAACTACTACCTAACTAAGCACTATCAAATACCACATACATATATGGGTGTAATTCTTTTAGAATATAATAATACTTCTTATAACATTATTAAACTTGTGTACACATATTATTTGTTGTGCAATAGTAAGTCGCAAAATTACTCATAAGGACAAAACAAACACTATTCTTCGCACAAAACAGAAAATGTTGCATGAAACATTTACACACATTTCATTTCTAACTCTTCCCCAAAAATAAGACTAACCGTCCAATTTAGTGTAGTGTAGCCAACCTTTGAACAGTAAAATATTACTTTTTGTATTTTATTCCCATAATGTACATTAAAATCAACTCAAATTTATAGCCTTTTAAAAAAGCAACTATTATGTATATTCAATAACGCTTATCTGCAATTATTATTATTAGGAAGAAGTTTTAATAGTTTCAACCTTGATGATGATATCAGTATATGGTGCATCTGAGGAATGCGGGCCATCAGCCACTGAAGTGGATCAGAGTGTTCTCTATGAATAAAGATGAGTTGACCTATAGAAAGAGGTGTAGTTTTTATCCCATTTAGAGCATTTTTCAGAATATAGTAGCCATTTGCTGAACTAGTATATATCTGGATTTTAGCGGCGGTTTGGTGTAAATTTCATGTAGAAGCTCAAGAAACGAGTAACAAAAAAAAGTGACCAGATGAGATGAAGGGTTTACCCTAGATCAGGAGAAGGTGGTAGGGTGAAAAATTTTAGCATATTTGACAGCACTTCACAAAACCATCGGTGCATATAGATTGAAGTGTAAAGTTATGTTTCTGACAGCTAAGAGATGTTGAATGTTGTTAGTAGAAGAGTGAAGAGATAGGTAGACTTCCCTAAGTCTAATAACAGCATTGGAAAAATGTATCATCTAAGTAGACCTTCTAGCCATGCAAAGTTGTAAATTAGCTTGACAGGCTTCAGCATAGAGATCAGAGACAAGTTCCAGGTGTACTGCAGATGAAGATGCAGAAATAGCCTTTGACAATGGTACATACACGTAATCGTTGAGCCTTGTTGTGAAATAACCCAGTAAAATCAATGTTGATATTGGAAAATAGAAGAGCAGGAGTAGTGTAATGGGAGGCTAGGTCCGCCATCATTGGTTGAGAAGGTTTGGAAGAGATTCTTGTAAAAGTGCATACAGGGGTACTGCGTTGTCAAAAAAGAGAATTAAGAGAGATGATTCAATATTACTTGAGGATGAGAGCTTGTGAAGTGCAGTGTCCAAAATGCAGAGAAAGGTAGTCAATGTGGTTGCAGATAAGGTTGGTGTAATGATCCTTTTTATCCAGAAACAAAGGATGTTTAGCATCACAGGTGAAAATAGAGCGAAACACCGTATACCTATTGTGAGAAGAGCCAGCTTGTCAAGAAAAGATGTCAGAGACAGAAAGGAATTTTGAAGTAGTTGTTTATACTGAAGTGAGAGAAAAGGTGTGCTCTTGTACTAGTTTGATTCAGAGGTACTGGAACCGTATCTCTTAAAACAGAAAAAGGAATAGGTGTTGGATATTCAGACTTTGTTTTAGTCTTGGCTTGAGTTTAAAAGCATTGTTGTGCTGATGAGTAGAAGAGGTGCCCTTGTGCCAACTGTTTTGAATATACCAAAAGTCATAAGCAGACATGTAGTTTGTTGAGAGTAGAAAAGTTCTGAATAGTATCAGGTAACTAATTGCTATTTTAAGGAGTAACAAATTAATTTTTTTAAATATTTAATGGTTTTTCATTTATGCTCTTAGACACTTGTAAATAGAACCTGCCTGAAATTATCTGGGAGCTTCTTATATTAAAGAAATTTGATGCCCCTGAAATAAAAACATGTTTTTTCTGACAATGATCTGAGAAAAATTGGCATTACCGATTTTCTGTTTTAGTTATGTATTGGTGGAATATATTGTAGCAAGTGGCATAGGACTTGAACAGTAAATTTGTAATATTTTAGATGGTACTACAACTGTTAATTATAGTGACAAGTCTGATATAATTTTTTTGTTAATATTGTAATTGTATTATTTGTTATGTAATTTTATGGACTTTGTTTGATTACAGGGGTTTTATTACTCAACTCTGTGTTGACTGTTAGACAGTTTAATGCAAATTCCCACAAAGACAAAGGATGGGAGGACTTAACTACTGCAGCAATAAAATATTTGAGTGAAAATACAGAAGGATTAGTTTTTTTGCTTTGGGGAGCTTATGCACAAAATAAAGCAGGATTTATAAATAAGGTACATAATTTATTTACATGTATTTTTTTTAATCACTTAAAAAATAGTATAAGACTATCCGAACTTTAAATTTTGTAAATTTTTTAAAACTTACTAAGACCGATCTATGTGCCGATCTTCATCAGTGTCTTCTTATCGCTATGTGCTGATCTTCATCAGTGTCTTTTGCTTGGAGATGTTGGATCAAGTTGTGATGGTTTTAAAGGTAGGTTTTCGATAGTATCAAAGAGTATGTGTGGTTTTTATTGTGTTTGTTCGTTTAATATGTTTGTACTTTGTGTTTTTGTGTGTCTGTAAATTTCATTTGTTCTAGTGTGTTGAGATGTGGTCCTTTTTTGTTGATATGTAGTATTTCTAGGTTATGGTAAATGTCTGTGTATTTGTGTCCTGTTTCTTTTATGTGATCGTAAAATGTTGAGTTGGTGTTCTGTTTGTGTTCCTCGACTCTTTGTTTAAAGCTGTGACCTGTTTGTCCAATGTAGAATATGTTACATTCGTCGCAGTTCAGTTTATATACACCTGGTGCTTGTAGTTTATCTTTTTTGTTGGTGTTGTGTTGTATTTTGTATTGTAACTTGTTATTAGTTTTGTATGCTATTTTGTATCCTATTTTTTGAAATTTGCGGGCTATTTTGTTTGTTGTTTTGTTTATGTATGGTAATGTGATATATTTGTTTTCCCTATCTATAGTGTTAATTTTAGTGTTTTTTTGTATTTACCAATTTTGTACCATGGTACATGTACACAAAGTACAAACATATTAAACGAACAAACACAATACAAATCACACATACTCTTTGATACTATCGAAAACCTACCTTAAAAACCGTCACCGCTTGATCCGACATCTCCAAGCAGAAGACACTGATGAAGATCGACATATAACGATCGAAAACGTTCTGTCTCAGTAAGTTTTAAAAAAATGTACAAAATTTAAAGTTTGGATAGTCATAAACTATTGCGTGATAACTATTATTGCGTTATTGCATAAACTATTAAGTGATTAATAAGATTCGCCGAAAGTAATGGACTACAAAATTCAATAATGTATTTTTTGTTTGAGATGTAGTTTATAGTGTTCTTTTCAGTGTTTTGTCCTTTAGTATTGATTAAATGCTATAAATCTGGGTTTACTAAACTGAACTTGAAACTTCATCTAAGCCGAAACTAATTTTCAAATATATCACCTAATTTTGTGAAACTGAAATTACTCATACAAATAATCTATTGCCGAAATTATATACATAATAAAAATATATTTGTATGGCCTCTTAACATGGGAAATATTTAATTTATTAATTTCTTTATTAATTGCCGGCCTTGTAAAGAAATGGACAAAAGAGATAAATTTTTCCAGTTTATATGCTTTAATTAGACATAATGTCGTTTTAGCTGTAGATGGTGTATTGTGCTCTTGTGAATACAATAAGTTTCAATGATGAATGGTAATAGTCTGTACTGTAATCTTGAAATAGATGCATATAAACACTAATATATTTGAGGCATATTGTACCCTTTATGAATCAGAGAGAGAAACTGAAGTGAGACACAGATGTATATAGAAGTATAGGTATCCACAGGTGCATAGATGTATATATTACAAAGATATATTGTCCTGCATATTGCTTGCTTATACTTTATTTTAAATATTTAAAGTCTATCAAAAGGAAGGTGAGTGGTGTTATCTGATGTTGAGGTTAGGAGGTCTCTAGATTTGGTGTATCGCTAATGTAATAACTGAGACCTACTCAGCTCCAAAGGGTTGCAATTTAAGGTAAGGAATTTAATTACCTTCGTTGTATAACTAGAATCACAAGATGTGACTCGCAGATTGTTGAACTATCTATATTCATAGTTCTAACAACATGTCTGTAGTTATTCATGCTGATATTTAGACCATTCATGCTTAGGCCTACATATTATGCTGGGCAAATTTTACATTGCAACTGGAATCTTTAAGTCTATTTTGGTTGTTCGACTATTGAAACTATTTGTTATGAGGTGTATTCAACATAGCTTACATCTAGGTTTATTGCATGGAAAGGAGAAACGAGAAACGAAACCATTTTGTATGGTTTTTTTATATTGGGATCCGGTAATTTAGGGTTTAGTCAAATGTTTCTTGAATCAAATTTGAGGTGGATCGGCGAAAAGGTTTTTGATATTTGAAGTTTGATAGTTCTTAAAACCATCTTTCAACATTAAGTTCAGCTTCTGCAGATCAGGGTGGTAACCTAGAACCAAGGACAGTCGATTTTATGTAGTGATTTAGGGCAATCGGATGTTTGTTCTAAGCAGATTTGATCTTCGTGCAATTGTTTTGGTGTCCTCTTTGGAAAGTTATTAATGTTTTTTAAAGAAGTCTTACAATTCTTTATCATTAGAGCAAATTCTTTTGCACCCGATTGCCTGGCTGTATGGAATAGGTAGTTCTATATTTATAGGGAGACTGCTTTAGAAAAGGAGATAATGGGCATTGCATAACAAATTTGCTAGCTACAAAGAATGAAGGTCATGTAAGAACTCATTAATACTATGATCCCTAATTTTAAAAAACTTTTACTTCAGTTTTTCAACATTCAAGCAGACTGTTTCTTTCCTGCATGTTCTTATTCAGTTGACAGAAAAGAAGGTCATGTTTTTTAATACCATATTGTGATACAGTGAACTCGGTATAGCTCAGGTCTTAGTATTAGACGAATTTCATATTGCACTGTTCTACCATATAATCCAGTATGGTGAATATTTCTACCCATTCTGTTTTTCATAAGAATTAAAATTTCCTGTATGGCGACTGCCACTATATCTAAATATATCATAAGCTCTTTTCAGGGATGTTTTCAATATTTAAAAATACTTTTTAAAAGTTATTTTGAAGTTATTAATACAGTTTTATTAGTAAAATATTTTAACATTTGTTGGTTCCATCTTCACGTGAGCTACTAGTAATCACTAAACACTTTTAAATGTTTTAAACTTGCCTATAGTAGCACTTACTTTGCTTGTTGAGGACGGCTGTTTCGGGACACATCTCCCAAAACGGCCGTCCTCAACAAGCAAAGTAAGTGCTAAAAGTGTTTAGAAAATATTTTACATGTTATATTTATAAACATGTGTTGATTACTAATTTTTCAGCAAAATACCCGTAGTAAACCGCTTCTATTGTCTTTTAATTAACGCACCAAAAACTTCAGTAAGACATTATTTCAAACATTTCTGTGAATTGAAATCTGAGCAAAATCTTTCACAGCCGTAATTTGGTAAGGGAGTGTTCCTAGACCAAAATATAATCTTTCTTCCTTAGTTTTAGCTGTATAATCATCTTCTGAAGTTTTTTGCATATAGGATATAATGTGTACAAAGTGTTTTATATAAAATGACTGTAAGGGAAAGTTAAAATAGTTGAATTAATTTATGTTATTATTTTGGAATTGTCCATAAGTTACTTATTAAAAGAACGTTTTATAGGCAAGGTTTTCTTACGTCTATTTTCAAATAAATGAGTTTATTATATTATGTTTGTGAAATCATTTAAAAAAAAGTAAAACAGCCTCTTGTAAAAATCTACTGAGATCTCTTGTAAAAGATCCATTTTTATTATTTGTACATAATTAATAGAACATTAATATTGCAGAAAAAACACCATCTGCTAAAATCCGTTCATCCTTCACCACTATCTGCACATCGTGGATTTTTTGGCTGTTGTCACTTTTCTCGTTGTAATGAGCTGTTGATTCAACAAGGTAAAACACCTATTGATTGGAGTGGTCTTCCAGACATGTGAATTATTAAACATCTGAACTTCAAAAACCTTTGTTTGCTCCTTTAATAATGTATCTGTTACCTATATAACAAATAATACATCAAAATAACAATATATAATTGAAATTTGTTTTGAAAGAAATACTGTTAAACCAAGAAATATGCCTATCTATTTATAAACTGGTCTTGTTAAATCTTAATATCTATTAAAAAAAGTCATAATTATATGAGATATTTACAAATTTTGACTCTTGAAAGGTGTTGACTCTATAAATTTAGTTCTGTTTGAAACTTGGATTTAAATAGCTCTACTGTTTTCACTATTTGAATTTTGAGTCTGTTTTAACCTAATTATATTAGACTGTTCAAAATTGGCTTTTTTGAAAGTAATTATCTACATTTTTATAGCAAGATTAAAATACGTTGATGATACAGTGCTTTAGTCTGTAACTGTTGAAACTTTTTTTAGAATGTTATTTTTAGTTTTGTTTATTTTGATTTTAAAACAATTTATTTTATTGTTTTGTAATTACTTTTGACTTCATGTGTAATTTTTTTTGTTTCTGTAGTTATATAAGTTATTTCTTTAAAAAGTCGTTATGACATACCTTACTCAGTATTTAAAGATTGTTGTATATTAATGATAAGCAAAAGACTCTTATTGTTTAATAAAAGTGTTTGTATGTTTTTAAAAAGCTACTTTTTACTACCCGCATATTTTTTCTGAATTGTACACTGAATTTTCACCATTTGTAATACCTGTGATTATGGGGGAAGGAAGTGTCATATCAAGAGTTAGTTCTAAAAATGGGGTTTGGTAAAGAAGCTATGTAGTTGCCAAAGGAGAGTAATGGAATATGTAACATATTCAAGCAATAGGTTTTCAACCTATATACACACACACACACACACACCAAAATGTCAAATGCCTTTTAATATTTACATTTTATTTTGAGATCAAATTTATATGATATGCTTAGTTTTCAACAAACATTTATAGATGCAATAGAACATGGTTTTTTATTACCTTTTTACACTACTAGCCAAATTTTTGAAGCAGTCACAACTTACAGGGCATTTTTACGGTATTTATAAAAATTCATAACTTTTATGAATGTTATCCAAACAAAGTAAACTATATAATAAAATAAAGGGCATAAAATGTGTTTCCATTAAATATATACCTTATTCTATCTACAAAACTTACATAAATTTAAAAACTGTAACAAAAAAGAAAAAATTGGGACAATGTGTTTGATTTATTGTAAATGTTACTTACACTCTTATTTTAATGCTTATCTTTTATAATTTCTACATAAAATCAATGTTGACGAAAATTTAAAATTATAATGTTTATTGTACTCCATAATGATCATTTCTTTCTCGAACTTAAAGCTTAAACCTACAATCAGGATCACAATTTAGGTTGCTAAAAACTTGCATTTAATCGTAATTATTGTAAATTTCAATTCATATTACTGAAAAATTGTAATCTTGATTTATTATCAGAAATACTAGATTATCTTTAATCTAAATTGGATTCTTATTAGCCTTCATGAATGGTAAAATCATGTATTTGTATTTTAATAGCACAATAAAGTATACAAAATCACTGGACAGCAACTACTAAGTAAACTGTGACAAATAAACTCACAGATAAATCATAACTAAATTCAACCTATGTTTGTGTAAATGCTCAAAATATTATTGGTAGTTAGGAACTAAACATATTTCATAACCTTAACCATAAAGTAATAACTCTTCATTCAAACCCTTATTAAAATATGCTGTTTTTATGCTCTAAGAACTTTACTATAAATTTTCATTTTTGATCATCACTTTAATCTTTCGGTTATAAATTAATTTTGTGTATAATTAACACTTTAGTTGCCAGCCACAATTTTGGCATTTTTTCGGAGAATTGTCAAAATATTTTAAGCTAATTTTTAACTAATTTGTACTTATTTTTTGTTCCCCTATCATATCTAAGTACGAAAATATATTTCCTCTAATAATTGGCTTCTTCCAATTGGCCCGACATAATTTTTTTATAGCATAAATGATACCTAAATAAACTTCGCCTGGCCAATTGGCCCTGCTTTGTTTTTGAGGTAATTATATTTTCTTATCCGAGCAACACTATTTTAATATTTTTTGTGTGTAAACAACAAAACCACAATTCCATGTTCTGATTGTTCACATAATAAGCTGACTGGTGAGAAAAGTGTATTGGAGCTTATCATGAAGACATGTAAATGTGTCATATGTGATTGATTTGTGAGTTTATAAATATTTTGTGTATAGAATGGAAGTGTAAACATATTCTCTGTCTGATAAGCAATGCTTCAGATCCAATAAATATTATACAAGATTCATAACAAGTAAAAGTTTTGAAAATTAGTAATTTACATTTAAAGAAATTTATGTTATAATTTACATCTTTCCTAGTAAGGAAGAGTTTATTTAAGTACCAATGTTCGTACTTAATTTCAACCAAGTCAGTTTTTTTTTCAGAATTATTTTACAACTAAATATTTAGACTGATTTTTTAAGTTTTGTGAAATTTTGAAAACAGTCAAATTCAATATAATACGTCATTAAAAATTATTAATCTAATTAAAGTATATAAAGATAAACTTCTTTCAATGAACCAGTGTTTTTGGTTGGAATAATAAACTCAACTTCACTAAAACTGTTTACATATAAGTGTGTCGGGTTTAACTCCTGACCAAAAGCTTCTAAAATAACGTCGTGTGTAATGCCGTCAGCATTTATCTATCAAACAAAAACAATCATAATTATATCTGTAAGTAGTGTGAAGCTTGTTGTTTAATACAGTGCATTCATTTTTCCAAAAGTAGCAACACCGGTTGAATAGTACTAATAAACAAAAGCATCACTAGAGAACAATGTAAGGCATATAGCCCTGACTGTATTTGGTTCAGCCTACTGAGCAGTTGGGCCAGTTGGCCTGACATGGCAGCTAAAGTGTTAAAGGTTTTGTATACACTATTGGTGGATATTAACTTATAGTTGATAGTTTCTTGCATGCTCTCTTTTGTGGTGTACATTTTGTTCTTGTTTACATTTCACGTAGCTTATGCCTATTAGAATTGTAAATATTCTACAAGAAAAATAATTAGTTCAGATTGATGTTTAAATAGGTATTTCTAGCAGTGCTTTACAAAGATGGTAAAAACACTGCAATTACATGTATTTTAACTAGTACTAAGTTACAGAAAAGTAATTTTTTTAACCCATTCGCTTACAATTTTTTTTACACCGACTAATTTTTTAGGCCGTTTTTAAAAGCTTTTGTTGATTACTTCTTTTCAGTTCATATTTATGTTTCTTAAGGAACCTATTGTTATTTTTTTATTCAGAATTACATTTACTTTCAAAATATATACCAATACTGATAACTTTTCTTTTATAATTTAATAATATATAAAATATTAAAATGTTTCAATGAAAAATATTAAATTTTATTTTCTTAATTTTAAATATCCTAAAATAAAAGCATAAATTACCTTTGAAAATACTCCAAAATGTTCTTCCGGGTGCAAAGAATGTTTCAACTACATAAGAGTCAAGCAAAGTTAACTTTCGTGTGGTATACTTTGAAACAATCTGGTAAGTGAAGCGCGACGAGTCACAGTTCACACTCCCACCGACTGTCACTGTGTTTACCTTGAGCACTACAAACCTTGCACCTTCTTGAGGGAGTTTGTTTTATTTCATTAGATGGTATTGGTCTTGGGAAACATCCCCAAGTTCATGCTTGAAGCCTCAAAGGGGTTTTTGACCCTGATGTCCGTCCTCTTCGCTTATATGCTAGAAGTTGCTTATATTCAAACATCTTCCTTGCAAACTCACTAAATCCCATATTTTTCTTAGTGATACTTTTTTTGAATACCACATAGGAATTGAAAAGGGCAATGTCTATTATATAAAAAAAACATCTTTTTATACCCTTTAGCATACCTTCTCGTGCTAGGGAATGAAGCCAACTGTTGATCTTCTCGATCGATGCCCCCAATGGAGTTGTAGTAAAGAACAGGTTTTTTTTGGGTTCTCCACTAATTCTGTTCCTCTTAGCTGTTGATTTCTTATTACCTTTGTCATGAAAGGTAGACAAAATACATACTTGTTTCTTGTCTTGCCACCTAAGGGCCATCATGTCATGACCATAAGCTAGTTCGAAGTCACCAAGAAGTAATTTGTTGTTAGAGTCTTTGAAGGTCTCTGGCATGTTGGCTCTCCATGGATTTACAGTCCCAATTACATTGAAACCATTATTTTTTAATTTATGGAAAAGAAGTGAAGAATACCAGTTGTCTAGGGTAAGTGTATGTCCTTTACCTGCATAATCCTTCACCATTTCAACTACAATAGACTCACTCACTCAATAGACTCAAATCTTGCCCTTTTTTTTGGAGTTAAATTGGACATAGCTCAACCTTCCTCGGAAGTTCATCATCTGCTATGTTTGCATCAGGTAGGTACAAAAGGGAAAACTTCCTATTCATGTAATCAATTACATATCTCAGTTTCCACAGTTTGTCATTTAGAGGCTTATTTTTTTGTCAGTGAGATGAAAGAATTTAGAAGGCAGCAAAAATCGGCAGAATGGCATTACCTTTTGGAAAAACGGAGTCTCTGTAGTAGAATTAGGCGACCAGTATGGCTGAATATTTCTTTTTTTTTACTAGGGACATAAGGACACAAAGTGTATAAAAGCAGGACATTTCATCTGGAGTTGTGCCAATCCATTCTGAATACAACTTCTTTTCTTCTGGTGAATTATTTTTATCAATAAATTCTTTGGCAACATGTTGCCAAAAGTCACTGTCAACAAAGGCATTGAAAACCTCTATTTCAGAAGGAGAAGGTCCTAAGTTTCATAGTAATATTGCCCTTTCACCAGGGCAACCTATGAATGGAATTTTATTGATAATATTCCCCTCAATATTGCTGGTCCAATGCCGTTTTTTTTTTTTTTTTTTTTTTACTTGGTGCTGTTTGGCTAATTGAATGGTTCTTTGGCTGTTTAGTAGGCTTAAGTGGTTTGAAACATTAGATTTTTTCTTTAGGCCTACCCCTACCTCTAGTACTAACTCTAATAGGCCTAGGACAAGGATCAAGAAAACTGAGGTCATCAGCCTCCTCACTAGTAGTAGGAGACAGAGGTGCAATTATTCCATCAAGGTAGATTTGATCGAATAGCTGAATTGGATTGGATATCTGTGAGCTTTCAACATATGAATTAGATGGTAATACAGGGTAATATCATGGACAATTGTATCAGAAATTACTTGATTTACATCTATTGGAGTCCTAGGCCTAACATCTACAAGGGGGCTGCTCAAGTTGCAACTTATCACTTATTGCAGAACGAGGCAGATTACATTTTTCATGATGTGGTGAACCTGTTATATTACAGTCTATTATGATTTTATTTGATTCATCACTTACATCTTCATCTATTTGAGATTCAATGTCCAGCTGTCCTATTAAACTTATTTCATGATCACTCTCAAATGTTTCATCAAACAAATCACTCTCACTGTCATATCCTCCAATAATTCTTTCAATTTCACAATCCTTTAACGCCTTCCCACATTCATCAACAAATAAAATATTAAATCCACTCATTTTTAACTTAAAAAGAACACAAATAAGAAATTAAAAACAATTAGGTTAGCTTATAAACATATCACAACTACGACGTAAACACAATATTACAGACAATGTCAGCTGATCGGTCGCCAGATTGAAACGTAATTATTTAGGGAACTGGACATACAACCATTGGAAAGCCCAAAGCCTGTAGAACAAGAAGCTTAAGCAATCTATTGGATTTATAGAGAACTAACTCGACACAAACGAGCTGCAGTGGAGGACGGCAATTCACTGTCGCATCACTCAGGGGCCAACTGGGCCGCGACGGCAGATCGTCGTCGTTGGAAGCGAATTTGATAATGCCATAATCGTTTATTTACTACATACATTTCACAATTATTCCTATTGTTTAAACGTTTTTTTTTGCTATAGGATAATAAAGAAAAAAAACAGTAATAAGTTGCTTTCAGAGTGTATAGTCGGACCTTTCAATAAAAGGTTTGGATCAATTTTGGCCAAAAATAAAGGAATTTAACACTCTAGTACCCGCGCCTATTATCGTGACGTGAGTGCTCGAGTGGGGTATTTTTCGACCCCACTCAGTATTCCGATCTTCTCGCCAATATAATAGGAACTGGTTCGTCGTTTATGAGAATAATATCTCCCAACATAGTATTGGAATGACTTGGTGAAATTTTATAGTTATTACCTGATACCAGGCTTGCTACGATCGCCTTAACTTACTCGAAAGAGTCTCTGTTCCTAAACCACCGTGGTGGGCGATAAATTCATAAAGTCGTTCAAAACACGATGAAATGTGATAATTATTCGGTCAGTAGTATCGACTAGTATCAATATAATGGATAACTAGGGAATAAGGTGGGCATCGTTTTTGAAATACAATTAGTCTATTTTAATAGTTTCATTTATTCAAATCATATCCTTATAAATTGTTTCCAGATCAAACAATTTCACTAATGAAAAAAAATACAAAAAACAAGATTAGTATTGATTGTTGAAGATATCTCTCGCAAACAGTTTTTTGATGACTGGGGGCTCTTGAATTTTAGCTGTAGTATTCTAGGAATATTGTCCATACTCACCCGACGGTGAACAGCTGGCCTCAGTAACTCGATTGCTAGTGTGGTGAGGTATTCCTGTCTGACAATATTATTGAAATGGGTGTTTGCGCGGAAAATGTTTATTGTAATCACACCGCGTTTATCAGGTGAAAAAAAGTGTCAATGGCCATCTTCTGGAATTCCTACTAACATCATATTGGTGACACATCTTATGGAGTATATCAACGCCGAATTTCGTGTTATTATAGTATGTTATTAATATAGATTTCCCCTCATTCATTGTTGTTATTATCATTCTCGTTATAATTATCACCATCATCCAGCTCGTCCCTCCTGGAAACATTCAGCCCTCTTCTGCTTCGTCAGGATCATCAGATCCTAATATCTCCTAATTATCACTCATTGTTTCGTCCAACCAAATGCGTAATGTTTTTCATCGCATTCTAACCATACTTGTAAATGTTCCCGATCACGTCCCGACATTGCACAGGTTAAAATATAGAACTAAAAAAAAACTTGTTGAAACAATCAGTAACGAGAGTAGTCGCGTGAGGTCCTTCAGTCCCCCAAGCAGTGCAGCTTTCCGTTCAAACGTTTCTAACTCAACTGTATGGAGACAAGGGAAGCTGACGTGACACTAGCATACTCAGAAATAGTGAGGCATAAGCTACTGAGACTGTCAAGGTCATGCAGTGACGCAAAACAAACACAAAACAAAACATCTGGGGTCCCAGGAGACCCCACGCGACTACTGAAGTGTTAAGATACAATTCTATGTTATATCTGCTGCCATTACAATAAATAAATAATTTTAGGAAGTAAAACTATGTTCATAGCTGAGGCTCCCTCAGTCTTATTTGGGTTCTTACTTGAAATGTCTATTTTTACTTATATTATTTGAAAGTTATACTCCCAAATGTGGTATCATACTTACAAATACATAATAATTAATACAGTAGTTATAAAATATACCAAACAATATATCTACTTTTCTTGTTATAAACCCATTGAGAAACTAGTTATTCTTAACCCATTGTATGCTATGTTAAACATAACCTTAAAAGGCTAGGTATTCAATCAGCTGAACTTCAGGATCCATTTAATCTTAGCAATAATGGATAGTTTTATTTGAAATTCATTAAAAAAATTCTAGTTCAAGGTAGAAAAAATACACTAATGCCATTTTGCTTAGCAATCATGTTTTTAATTCAGTTAAAAATATACAGTACAATCTCGCTAATCTGGTACTATATTGGGACAGGTAGTGTAAGGTTACCAAAATTGCTGGGTTACTGGATGTAAGAGTTAAAAACGTACGAAGCATACAAATGCATGATAATATTTAATAAAAACTCATTTAAATGTAGTTATATAACATTAACCAGTACTCCAGTAGAATTTAAAAATTATGAAACGCATTAAAATACATGATGTGTGCTCCTTTGCTTACAGACATTGTCAGGTACAGTACAGTAAAATAAACAGAGATAGATACAATACCTTACAGCACTTAAATACATTTAAAAAATGCACAATGGTTTTATTACTTTGTGACAGAAAATAATTGTGTAATGGTTTTCTGCTCTTTGGGAATACAACAATGCCTTAACCCATTGCCTTCCAATGGCGAAACTATCTCCCCCCTCCCTACAAAATGTGTTTAGCAGACATACTTTGTGGTTTTTCGACATAATTTTTGCCTTTACTTCAAGAAACGATGTCATTTTTGTTGTTGTTGAATGTTTTTATCGTCTCCATGCTTCAGATAAGCATTGCAGCACTTTTCTCATGTCTGTCAGCAATTGTTTTTTTTAGCACAATGCAGTTCAGTTGCCGTAATCACTTAATGTAATGAATTAATTTGTACTGATAGGTCGCTCGGAACATTAATAATTTTATTCTAAATGGGATACCACTTTATCTTGGAGTCCTTTTAATGTAAGGATTTCTGACGCTGATGTCGTATTAAATATATACACTATATATTGTGCCCATCCAAATCAACAGCATATATACTAGCCTCAGCACAAAGCAGGGAGCAACTGATTATAACTCAGTGAGTCACATACGCATGCATTCACATGAAAACAAAAACCAACCTGCCAATCCACCGACATCTATGCAGTGCCGGATTATTCAGGAATTGGTGTACAACCGGATTATAGACCGTACTATAAAAGATATTATTTATATCAACAAAATTATAAAATATGCTTATTTTTAAACAAACTATTTTAGTCTAACAACTAAATTTATTCAATAAAAACAGACACTTCTGCAAGGAAGCGAAGTTAGACGCAAATATCTCTTATAATAACAAAGAAACAAATAAAATATGTTACTGTTTATCCTGACCTGGTTACTTAAGACTCACTAACAATAACAAAGCTAAAATCTATTCAGATAAGATTAAAATAAAAATTAGTAAAATACTTGCTTCTTAAAATTGTAGAAAACTATAATCGCATTCTAAATTATCACATTCCTATTAGAAAATATTCCTTTTGTTGTCCTTTTCATGAAGGAAAAGGATGGCAGACTTGAATATTGATAGTATATATCCAAAATCCTTTATTGTAATAAACTACACACCTAGGCTTCATTATATTTGTTTGTTGCTTGTCAATTTGAGTATAGGATCTCTTTATTTAGAAAAAATACAGGTAAACTAAATTACATCTGTAACTCTCATCCGCAGGGAGGTGCGTACTACCCACACATACTAAGAAGGGTTTGGCGTTCACGGTACCTCAGTTTAACATCACACTACTGACAACACTCACATAACCATTATGCACGCTGTTACACTTTCTACATACACCATATTTACAACAATCTCACACCTTTTCTTAAGTATTTTTGAGTGCTCAGAACTGTTGCTCGTTGGAAGTGCTGAAAGGGCCAGAGCTTGACATACTCTGGTCTGGGTCGCTGCTGTGAGCCTGTTCTGCGAAAGATGTTAGCACGGTTGTTGTTCTGCCAGCCGCTTCGGTCTTTGGTCAGTGAGTGTCCGCAGTGTAGAGGTGTCAGAACTTGTACACAGTATTATGAGTACTCAACTGATGCCCATCCAGTTGAGTTAAGGGAAAAACTATAAGCTCCAGAGTTCTGGGGGATAGAAATGATCTTATGTGATCCATGGGTGTACTCGTTTCTATACTCCCGCCCATAATGCCTGACATGATGGATGGTTTAAACAAATTTCTAGGAAACCAAAAACCCGTCAAATATAGTTGGTTTAAAGAGCCAACATCATATTTTACCTGACAAGCATGGTGTTGAAGAGTCAAGCAAGAAGTTGATGGTGGCAATGTTACCATCATTGTCGTCTGCAAAATATATTGCCAAAGAAGGAAAGAATCTTTCTAAAGTTTCTCCTTTTCTTATTAATAAGGAAATTACTGCTTGTGATAGAGATGCTGTTACATCCCAAAAACACTTAGAAATGGGACCCTGCTTGTTGCAACTTGTAATGAGAAGCAAACACGTTCTCTTCTCAAAATGACCTCCTTTTTTGACTAGGTCATGATATCTGTGGCTCCTCACAGATCCCTGAACTTCTCAGAGGGGGTCATAACATGGAGGAATTTAATGCACGTCTCTATAGAAGAAATAAAGTCTGAACTGTCATCTCTGTTACTGATGTAATAGCTATAATGAAGACTGACAAAGGTGAGAAGGTTGCAACGGCCTCTTTTATTTTAATTTTTGGTAAACTAGAGATACCCAAATACATACATGGAGGTTGCCAAAGGTTCTGTGAGACCATATGTGGCTAATCCCAGGCGATGCTTCAAGTGTCAGCGTTTTGGACACATTAGTTCTTCCTGTTCGAAGGAGGCTGTATGCGGTCAGTGTAGTCTGTGATGAAAAAGAGTGTCTGAATTCTCTAAAGGGCGCAAACTGTGGTGGTGACAACTCAGCACGATTGTTCAACTGTCCTAATTTTAAGGAGAAGAAGGCTCTCATAGCTAAAGAGAGAATAGCATTTTCAGAGGCGAGGAGACTATAGATCTGCTCAACAAGGTAGAAAGTAAAACATTTGCTGCAACACTGGTCCCTGCAAAGTCGTCCTGTTTGAATTGTACCGAACTGACATAAAAATAGAAGTATTAACATAGCAAGTAACACGCTTGCTGTCACTGGTCACAGATACATAGCACTGGAAGCTTTTTGAACTTAGGACAACCTGCAGCGACTCGTAATTTGCCTCTTTTACTGAGTACTTTTGCGGGGCTTCTCAGTAGAGGAAGTAAACCCTCTACTGAGCCTTGTGCCTCTCAAAAAAAAGATATTGCCGACAGATAGTAAACCTTTGGTGTGTACATTGGTCAAGAGGAAGAAAAACGCCCTTTAGTTGTACAACAAAGCTAATAGTGACCGACAGAAACAGCTACCAAAAGAACTATATTTAAAGGAGGATGTATTGAAATCACCCCTCATATATCCAAAATCTCCTTATATTCCATTTCCAAACATGTGGATATGGAATTTGAGGATTCCAAGCCCGAGACGTCTCTGGTAAAAGAGAGAGCATCAATAGGTATCAGGTAATTCCGTTGCAAAGTTGATGATTGTTTGCAATTAGTAAGTCAGTGATACAATGAAACGTAAATGGAGTTAGGAGTCACATAAAATACTTGTGCAAGATGAGTATCCTATGTTCTTATGTCCACAAGAGACAAATCTCAAATCACAATATTCATGTGAAGGAGTATTCAGTTTTTAGATCTGACTTTGTTACATAAGATGGTAGTGTAGCTATCCTAACCCGTGACAGTATCAATGCGGTATCTCTAAATTTGATCACTCCTTTAGAAGTAGTAGTTATTTAAACAGCTGTTCTGTTTAAGTTCACTAGGTGACGTGTACTTCCTAACACACGAAAATCTGCAACACAGTGACTTATTTAATTTGGTAATTATTAAGATCAGCGACTACTGCTCCGATTGGCAAAATTTATTTTTTCTGATCAATTTGACCTTGCTGAACACAAATCTGAACATTTGTTGATTCCATCTTCACGTGAGCTACTAGTAATCACTAAACACTTTTAAATGTTTTAAAAAACTTGCCTATAGTAGCACTTACTTTGTTTGTTGAGGACTGCTGTTTCGGGAGATGTGTCCCATTGTCAACTCAGACCGTAACTGATCTCAAGGTTTACATAGGTTAGGGTGGGGGTGGGATATTGTGGTGGTGTGAGTGTATTTTGTGTGTATTAGGGGTTATGATGTCAAAAAGTGTGTGCGAGTTGTAATATAATTGTGTATTGAGTATGTGTGTAGGGTTGTATTTTGAAGTGTCTGTATATTTCGTATTGTTCGGTTGTGTAGCGTTGGTTATTTCTGTGTTGCTTATGAAGAATTTGTAGGTTAGATGTTATGTCTATGTAGTCGTGTTTTGTGGAGTTGAGATGATCGGCAAAGTTTGATTGGTAATTATTGTTTGTTAGTGCTTTTATATGTTCTTGGTAACGTGTGTAGAATGACCTCCCTGTTTGGCCTATGTAAAAACTGGGGCACGAACTGCAAGTTAGTTTGTAAACTCCAATGGTGTTGTAAATGTCATCGATTTTGTTGTTGGGTTTAAATTGTTTATTGAGGGTGTTGTGTGTGGAGTAAGTTATTTTGTTGTTGTATTTTCGTAGTGTGTTGGTTAGATTGTGGGTTTTGGATGATCTGTATGGTATTGATAAGTATTTTATGGGATTGTCCTGTTGTGTGTTTGTATTTGGGTTGTTAGGTTTATTTTTTAGGCAGTTGTATAATTTGTCAATCATTGTTGGGTTGTATCCATTAGTTTGTGCTATAAATTTTATGGTGTTTAATTCCTTGTAGTGTTCTTCTTTGTCTAACGGTGTTTTAAGAAGGCGATATATCATGCTGTTGTAAGCGGCTAGTTTATGTTGGTGTGGGTGGTTTGAGGAGATGTGAATGGTAGTATTGATACTGGTGGGTTTTCGGTATATGTTGAATTTATGTGTTTGTTTGTCTGTACGTTTAATTCTAAGGTCTAGGAAGTTGAGAGAGTTATGTTGTTCTGTTTTGATGGTGTATGTTAGTTTTGGGTGTATGGAATTAAGGTATTTTAGAAATATGTGTGCTCTGTGTGTGTTTGAAACAAATCTGAAGTTTATTTTACTGCAAACACATTAAAAAAAAAAAATAATAACCTAACCTGACCTGGTTTTCTTAAGTTAATATGTGTTTGCTGTTAAATAACTTCAGATTCATGTTCAGCAAGGTCAAATCTAACAGGGGAAAAAAATTTTGGCGCTTGGAGCATTAGTAAGCACTAAAGTCAGGATAATTTTTTTAATGTAAATATGTGTTTGCAGTAAAAAAAATACTTCAGATTCGTGTTCAGCAAGGTGAAATTGATCAGAAAAAAAAATTTCGCCAATTGAAGCGGTTGGCGCTGATGTTAGTAATTACCTTTAATTTAATAAGCCAGTTACTTGTACTTATTGGTAGGAGATTTTAATGCTCGCCATTTGTCTCGGGGATCTCCGACTTGAAACTCTCTAGGACTACTTGTGGAGAGTGTAAGAACAGAATTTTATTTATGTCTACTAAATGATGGTTCCTCATTTAGCAGCATCTGTTGGTGGATAGCTTTTGACCTATCGATCTGCAGCCTTTTTTTGGCTACTAGATACACATGGTTGATATTTAAGAAAGTGAATGAAGATCAATTTTTGTAACTCCTCTACCTGTTATGCTCGAAATGCCCGTTGTAATTAGGGTGTAAAGCCAACTGGGATACCTACTCAAAATAACTTGTATAACTTGACATGGAGTATCTGACTCCCATTGATGAAAGTGTAAATGATTTCACTAAGTCTATTTTGGATGCTGCAGAATAGACCATTCGAAAAACGAAGTGTATCCATGCCTCCCGCCTGTGCTGTGGTGGTACAATGAATGCTCAGAAATCTTCCGTTTACGATGAAGAGCTTTAAGAAGATTCAAGGAGTACCCAACTAATGAAAACCTTTAGGAATATAAAGTTTTTCGTGCAAATGCACAGAGGATCTTTAGGATGAGTAGAATGAAATCTTGGGCACAGTACATTAGTTAAATTAGTCGAACAACTCCATCATCAACTGTATATACAAAATTAAGATCAGTGTGTGGGGAATTTTCTTTCTGTTTCCAGCCATTAGGCTAAGGAGTCCGGATGGACGATTAGCCACAAACAATGCTTATGTACTAAGATAGTCATTTTCTATCTTTTCCTTTATTGCAGTTTATAATACAAATTCCAAATATATAACTGCAGGAAGAAGCAATACCTTTTACTGTTAGGTTGTCTGACGAATCTGCTTTAAACACTCCGTTCTCTATGGGGGAATTGGAGTAAGCTCTCTCTTTAACAAAGGATTCTGCATCAGGTCTTGTCTGGTACCTAGAACCCAATGACCTATTTGCAATGAACAGTGTGGTCTCTGGTAAGGTGTTTGCAGTACATTAAATTCACCTTTTCCTTTAAACACACTGTTCTCTATTGGGGAATTGGAGTTAGCTCACTCGTTAATGAAGGATTCTGCACTAGGTCTTGTCTGGTACCCAGAACCCAATGAGCTATTTGCAAGGAACAGTGTTGTTTTAGGTAAGGTTTTCACAGTACATTTAATTAACCCTTCTCTTTAAACACTCCATTCTCTATGGGGGAAAAAGAGTTAGCTTTCTCGTTAACGAAGGATTCTGCACAAGGTCTTGTCTGGTACCTAGAACCCAATGAGCTATTTGCAAGGAACAGCGTGGTTGCAGGTAAGGTTTTTGCATTATACATTCAATTACCCCTTTTCTTTGAACAAACTGTTCTCTATGGGGGGATTGGAGTTACCTCTCTCGTTAACGAAGGATTCTGCACCAGGTATTGTCTGGTACCTAGAAACCAATGAGGTATTTGCAAAGAACAGTGTGGTTTCAGGTAAGGTTTTTGCATTGAATTCTCAATTAACCCTTTCCTTTGAATACTATGTTCTCTATAGGGAAATTGGAGTTAGCTCTATCGCTAATGAAAGATTCTGCACCAGATCTTGTCTGGCCGTTGAAATTAATGAGCTATTTGCAAGGAACAGTGTGGTTTCTGTTAAGGTTTTCCCATTGGATATTCAATTAACCCTTTCTTTGAGTACTCCGTTTTCTATGGAGGAATTGGAGTTAGCTCTCTTGTTAAAGTGGGATTCTGCACGTGGTCTTGTCTGGTACCTAGAACCCACTGAGCAATTTGCATGGAACAGTGTGGTTTCAGGTAAGATTTTTGCATTGAACATTCAATTAACCCTTTCCTTTGAATACTCTGTTCTCTATGGGGGAATTTAATGTAGCTCTCTCGTTAACAAAGGATTCTGCACCAGGTAGTGTCTGGTATCTAGAACCTAATGAGCAATTTTCAAGAAAAGTATGGTTTTAAATAAGGTTTTTACAGGACATTCAAATAACCCTTTCCATTGAATAGTCCATTCTCTATAGGGAAATTTGAGTTAGCTCTCTTGTTAACGAAGGGTTCTGCACACATTCTTGTCTGGTACCTAGAACCCAATGACCTATTTGTAAGGAACAGTGTGGTTGCAGGTAAGGTTTTGGCAGGATATTCAATTTAACCTCTTTGAACACTCCGTTCTCTGTAGGAAAAAAGGTGTTAGCTCTCTTGTTAACGAAGGATTCTGCACACGTTCTTGTCTGGTACCTAGAACCCAATGAACTATTTGTAAGGAACAGTGTGGTTGCAGGTAAAGTTTTCGCAGGATATTCAATTAAACCTCTTTGAACACTCCGTTCTCTATAGGAAAAAAGGAGTTAGCTCTCTTGTTATCGAAGGATTCTGCACCAGGGCTTGTCTGGTACTTAGAACAAAATGAGATATTTGCAGGGAACAGTATGGTTTCAGGTAAGGTTTTCGCAGGACATTTAATTAACGCTTTTCTTTGAACACTCCATTCTCTACAGGGGAATTGAAGTTAGCTCTATCGTTAATGAAAGATTCTGCACCAGATCTTGTCTGGCTGTTGAAATTAATGAGCTATTTGCAAGGAACAGTGTGGTTTCTGTTAAGGGTTTCCCATTGGATATTCAATTAACCCTTACCTTTGAGTACTCCTTTCTTCATGGAGGAATTGGAGTCAACTCTCTAGTTAATGAGGAATTCTGCATGAGGTCTTATCTGGTACCTAGAACCGAATGAGTAATTTACAACGAAAATGGTGTGGTTTCAGGTAAGGTTTTTGCATTGAATATTCAATTAACGCTTTCCTTTGAATACTCTGTTCTCTATGGGGAAATCGGAGGTAGCTCTCTCGTTAACAAAGGATTCTACACCAGGTCTTGTCTGGTACCTAGAACCCAATGAGCTATTTGCAAGAAACAGTGCGGTTTAACACTTGGGCCTTAAGAGAACCTAAAAGCATTTTGTCTCTAGACTGACTTATCAAAAATGGATTCAAATGTATATCCAAGAATTGTAGCCCTTTTTTCTTTGCTTAGACATGTGAAATTTTGTGATAATATAGTGTTGGGAAGTTTATGAAGTGTAAGGCAAGCCGTATTCTAAATACCATTGTGTACATCCGTCTTTAACTATATGCAAATCACAATGTCTAGTAGTGGAACCTCTAGAGTGTTACCTTGTATTCTTGAGTATTCCCCTTTATAAATGATAATTGATTAAAAATTAAAGAAATTTATAAATGTTAAGCAACATTGCCTTGGAGATTTGAAGTGGATTGACCCAAAGAAAAAGCCAGCCAATGGAGGGGTGGCACAAACTCACCATAAAAACGGAAAATTCTGCAAGACATTCTCTATGAAAGAGGTTGTGGCACCCTCTTTTTGGATAGACAGAGTGTACAGCTAGTATATTTTATGGAAAGATAGACAAACCTAACCACACCTTATACAAATTACACCAAACCTTCACAACGATGCTACACCACACAGAACTTGAGGAAATAATTCAATACACTAACAACTATACACACAAACAACTACAATTCTTCAGAAACAAACTAAAACTAAAGCTACATAACCTCACAACACAAAATAATATCACTATCTACACCAACCACCAATTTCACCCACGCACCATCAACACCAAAAATATCAAATTCAATACAAATGAATTAACATTATTAAACAAAGGACTAAAATATAATTTACATCCCAAAAAATACAACCACAAACAAATGTCTGAGATACTTTTGGACACGGAAACAGCAATTCAAAACACAGACCCTACACACCATGAATATATTAGATAAGACATTAAACATAAAATGCCCAACATAAACACCTTAAACAATAAAACAATCATAAATAATGAACTTTCAACCCTTAAATCAATTGTACAAAAACAACTAAACTTCTTAAAAGCAGACAAAGACAATTCCATCGTAATAATGCACCAACAAGACATTGACAGGAAAGTAAACTACTTCATAACAGAAAACAAAATAACCGAATTCCGATCAGACCCCTACACCAAAATTTCAAACACAAATTAAAAATTCTCTAAATAAATGCACCGAAATCATGTAAACAGAACAAAAGAAATATTACAAACAAATAAAACCCCGAGCTCCCACGTTAAATGCTTTACCTAAAATTCACAATGAAAACACCCATCTGTCCACTAATTAATCATCCGTCCACACACAGGCACCATCACATAAGCTAGCCAAATACATAGATAAACTTATCAGAGAGAACATAAACGTTCAAAATCACACATCCATACACAGTAATATAGACCTTAATCACAAAATCAAAGACATTCACATACCACACAACTCCATCATTGCATCATTCGACATAAACAACCTATACACTAATGTGCCCAAACAACTCAAATACTACAAAGAACAAATACTACAAAACATGCTCACAGCAAACAAAACTCCACATAAACTCACTCACGAAATCATAACACTCACCAAACTCGTCACATCACAAAACTACTTCACATACCAACACAAATTCTAGACACAGAAATATGGTCTCCTTATGCATTCCCTCCATCTCAGGCATCCTAGCAGAAATATTACTACATCACATTCAAAACAATAGATTCTACTAACAACAATCATACACAAAAAATAATTTATTACCATAGATAGCCTATATAGACGACATTTAATATTATACAACGGCAAATGAAACAACTACAAAATTACATTAATACCATACACAACCATACAAAATGTTTCAGGTACTGAAAGGCATTTGAAACAGTAATTTCTCGTGCATGTTTTTGATACCATTATATTTATTATTTACAGTTTATTTTAAAAATATACAAAATTTATTAAAAAATCCAACCTGGTTTAAATTGAAACTGTTGTTAAATGAAATAACATTTTGTTATTTTTCAGTTTATTGGTTCTAAAAATATGTCGCTAACGTAATTATACATGACAATAAAGAAGGTGAATGAAAACAGTGAATTCAAGATAATTACAAGTAACTGTAAGAAGAGTTTTAGCAGAAAAATACTACTGATTCAGTGTAGCAGGCTATAAAATGATACCATTTTCAAAGTACTAAGTATTTAACACATAAAGAAACATGTAAGGTTTTTCATATTTCTTTAGTATGGGTTTTTTAGTAAGCACTTATCATATATGAGTAAAACTATATACTTTATGAATCTAGAATATATTCCCTCAAAAATTGAAATTTTTATGAATATTTTATATACAAAATGTATATTTGAATATATAAAATATTTTGAATTTAAGTTGGTTGAAAATCAAACGTAATTTATCAGTCATTTTTCATATACATATTTTTTCTAAAGTACTTTATATATATTCTAGTCTATAAGAAAAATCTAGTCGTTAGTGTATTGCATTATTTCCTCAAGTTCTGTGTGGTGTAGCATCGTTGTAAGGGTTTGGTGTAATTTGTATAGGGTATGGTATTTGCGTAAGATGTAAAGTTTGTCTAACTTTCCATAAAACCTACTAGCTGGACACTCTGCTTATCCAAAAAGAAGGTGCCACAACCTCTTTCATAGAGAATGTCTTGCAGCATTTTTGGCTTTTATGGTGAGTTTGTGCCACCCCTCCATTGGCTGGGTTTGTCTTTGGGTCAATCCACTTCAAATTTCCAAGGCAATGTTGCTTAACATTTATAAATTTCTTTAATTTTTAATCAATTTTCCATTATAAAGGAGAATACTCAAGAATACAAAGTAACACTCCAGAGGTTCCACTTCTAGACATTGTGATTTGCATATAGTTAAAGACGGATGTACACAATGGTATTTAGAATACGGCATGCCGTCAACTTCTTAAACTTTCCAACACTATATTATCCCGAAATTTCACAGGTCTAAGCAAAGAGAAAAGGGCTACAACTCTTGGATATACGTTTGAATCCATTTTTGATAAGTCAATCAAGAGACAAAATGCTTTTAGGTTCTGTTAAGGCCCAAACAGAATATCAACATTTGTTTCATATGCCTAAGAGGAAGAAGTAAAAAAATTTGCTAGAAGTCTAAAACTGGATTTACCTTAATTACTACACCTAAAGATTCTTGTGTGAATGTTTTTCTTAATAAATATGCTCACTTCAAATAAAATGCTGTTTACTATGTAAATCTAAATATTTGTTTACAAATATTAGTAATTTATAAAAATAAGGAACCTTGTCAAAGCAAAACATCTACTTTGGCATGTTACACCAATTTAGCTGTTTGTGACATGCTTTATAAAAATAGCCTGTCTGCATATGAAACTTTTGAAAATGTAGGTGTTAATGAAGCAGGTACAGGGAGTGACATTGGGGACACAGTGGAAGAAATCGATGAAGAGTGTATAGAAAATTTTGAGAGCTTAGATGCTAATAACTCTTAACTATTCAAAAAGGAAACAAATGCATATTAATGATTCTGGAAACTAAATTTTTTTCTAAATTGTGAAACTGGAACAGATTTTCTCAGCCTCCAAATATATAGGTAATAAATTACAAACATTTGGAAATGAAACATTAGATGCACTATTATTTCTTCATACCAACTTCCAGACATTAAAATGA
Source organism: Prosapia bicincta (assembly GCA_036971475.1). Taxonomy (NCBI): domain Eukaryota; kingdom Metazoa; phylum Arthropoda; class Insecta; order Hemiptera; family Cercopidae; genus Prosapia; species Prosapia bicincta. The sequence continues at coordinate 81,761,437 of JBAIZL010000001.1, read as the reverse complement.
AAATGTCGTGAGCTAAGATTTATTAAAACCAATCAAAATTAATACTATATCAATGAAGCCTATTTAGATCAGTATGTTTATGTCATAAAATACACTTTATATAATGTATGACAATATTTGAAAAAAAACACATCAAAACCTCTCCTATTTAGAACATAATATATCTAGATGTAATATGACAATTAATAAGCGTATTTATTCATACCGTCGGGCCAGTTCTCTGGTGCCAGCAGTTGGCTCTTTGTTCTTTCCCAACTCAACCAATAGTGATTGATTCTTCGTATCGTTCAGTTCACTAGTGCTCTACAGATTGGTATTACCAATATGTAGTACTCGTACACACAACAAATCACTAGCAGTTATAATCACGGATATGGATTCAGGAAAAAGTGTTTCAGAGCGCATAAAAAATGTATAATTGTAGCTTTGGAATGCAATTAGGCCAATAGCACTAGTTAAATCATGGAAAAACTATTGGATCATAAAACAAACAATGAGGGAACTGAAAATGTATTACAAATGAAAAAAACCATGTTAGTGAAACAAACGAAGAAATCATCGATCTTCTACAAAACATTCTTGGTTATAAGGACATAAACTGTGTTGGCATTAATGGATGAAAGAGGATGAAGTTCATGAGTTTACTACTAGTGATATTATAGACTTAGTGAAAACAAATCATGACACATAGTGAAGCTTTCCAGGCATTAGACCAGGGTGATCGAGTACATCAAACAAGATGAAGCAACAGCAACCGATCGTCTACTTCTCCGAAAGTGGAGGAATATTTTATCAAAGAAATGTGTTCAACAAAACAAGCAAACAAACATCACATCTTTTTCTACCAAAACTGTTTGTTAATGTACATATGTATCTATAGGATACTATCAAGGAACTGTAAATTGTATGTACAGTTCTATATTGCTCTTAAGATATAATATTCAATAAGTGCAACTCATTACTTAAAATAGTCATACATCTACTTCCAATTGGAATGGTTGTGATGATGTAGTACAAACATACATCACTACACAATCCATCCCATATCAGGATTTTTTGTTATCTAGATCAGGCTGTCGCCACATTGACTTGGATATGAGAGGTTTACTGTATAATCTTTTCATATGAACTAAAATATATTTATAAAGTTGAAGTAGTGAAATTCGATGATCTACTGCATACATAATAATAAAAGATTTAAAACATTCTTATTTAGGGATATTGGTTGATAAAAAGCGCCAATACAATTGGCATATATTATCCTGGGATAAACACTTTCTAATCCCGAAATCCTAGGACTACAAATATGGTCCAGGATTGAAACCCTTTAGTCATGCTTATTCTCAATCTGTGGTTGTCAATTTTTTTTATTAATTCAAGATGCTCTTTATCTGATAAAATCACTATTTTTTTCTTTCATTAGTTATTGTACATTAAAATCACAAAGGTGAACTGCTACTTGAGTTGAAAGAAAGTAAAATGAGGTGGTAAAAGGAAAAGAATCTGCAGTTTTAACAAATTATATGACTAATTTTAAAAATACTCAACTAAGTGAATACGTAATTGTTTACTTGCTGACGAGTTTCAAAACATTTGTTCGTTTTACAAAGCTAACCCTCTACTGGCGGCATCAATTAGGTGTAAAGGCTATAACGGGAATGGATTTATGACTGTGGAATGGGGTGGGTTGTCGTGTTAGTGTGTAATATAGTAGAAAAGGCTGTTGGCTTCTCAGATGTGTGGATCATTTAATAAGTTTTCTTTATCTATTGCGTAGTGTTTGTATATTTCAATGTCTCAAACATAACCTAACACTCAAATATAATAAAATTACAATAAATAACAAAACACCTGCTGCACAAAAAACAACAACACAAGCACAGAAAATATTTGATCAAAAACAGCATCAAACAATTATACGCTAAGAAAGACAAACTTAAACACACCGTACACTAATTACACCAAACCCTCAAAACAATACTACACCACACGGAACTCGAAGAATAATTCAATACACTAACAACTATAAACACAAACAACTACAATTCTTCAGAAACAAACTAAAACTAAAGCTACATAACCTCACAACACAAAATAATATCACTATCTACACCAACCACCAATTTCACCTGCGCACCATCAACACCACAAATATCTATTTCAATACAAATGAATTAACATTATTAAACAAAGGCCTAAAATATAACTTACACCCCAAAAAATACAACCACAAACAAATGTTGAACATTCTTTTGGACACTGAAACAGCAATTCAATACACAGATCCCACACACCATGAATATAAAAGACAAGACATTTAACATAAACACCTTAAACAATAAACCTATCATAAATAATGAACATTCAACTCTTAAATCAATTATACAAAAACACGATAAACACAATCTAAATTTCCTAAAAGCAGACAAAGGTAATTCCATCGTAATAATGCACCAACAAGACATCGACAGGAAAGTAAACAGTTTCATAACTGAAAACAAAATAGCCAAACTCCGATCAGACCCCACACCTCAATTTCAAACAGAAATTAAAAATCTTCTAAATAAATGCACCGAAATAATGAAAAGAGAACAAAAGAAACATTACAAACAAATAAAACCCCAAACCCCCACATTAAATGCTTTACCTAAATTCCCCAAAGAAAACACACCCATCCGTCCACGAATCAATCACACACATGCACCGTCACATAAGCTAGCCAAATATGTAGATAAACTTATCAGAGACAACATAAACTTTCATAATCACACATCCATACACAATAACATAGACCTCATTCACAAAATTCAAGACACCCACATACCACACAACTCCACCATTGCCTCATTCAACATAAAAAACCTATACACTAATGTGCCAATAGAACAAACACTCCACATACTACAAAATATGCTCACAGGAAACACATTCCACATAAACTCACACATGAAATCAACACACTCACCAAACTCATCACATCACAAAATTACTTCACATACCAACACAAATTCTACACACAGAAAGACGTCCACCCTATGGGTCCCCCATCTCAGGCATCCTAGCAGAAATATTCCTACATCATATAGAACAACAATACATTCTACTGAACAATAATCACACACATAAAATAATTTATTACTACAGATATTTAGATGACATTTTAATATTATACAAAGGCAAATCAAACAACTAAACAATTACATTAATAACATACACCAAAACCTCACATTTACCCTCGAATTAGAAGAAAACAATAAAATAAACTTTCTAGACCTTACCATCACCAAACACAACACCAGACATAATTTCAAAATATACAGAAAACCAACAAACTACCGATATTGTCATACATAATACATCTAATCACCACACACAACACAAACAGGCTGCATTTAATCAAATGTTAGACCACCTAATCAATATACCAATGCTACAGAAAGACTACGACGAAGAACTAAATACCATAAAATACATCGCTCAACAAAATGGCTACCAACACACACTCATAGACAACATACTCAGGAAAATAAAACATAAACACCATCAAACGGACACACAGACAAACCACACAAAAAAAACATATACATATCCCTGACCTACCACAACAAAAACACACACATAATAGCCTCCACATTAAAACAACTCCACTACCAAATATCCTACAAAACAACAAACACTTTTAAGACAGCCCATACAACCTTTTCAAAAAGAAACTGACAAATACAAACTCTCAGGTATTTACAAATTAACTTGTAACGATTGTCTCAGCTATTACATCGGCCAAACCGGCAGGTCATTCTATACACACTTCGAAGAACACATTACCCAAAGAAAAAAAAAACAAATAAACCCTAAATCTAGCTAAGCAAAACACACACAGACACACTGACATACACACAAATTTAAATGTCCTACACACATTAAAACAAAGTAAAAACTAACAACTTTAGAAATATATGAAATATGCAAACACTATACAACAGATAAAGAAAACGTATTAAATGATCACACACATTTTGAACCCACCACATTCCACAGTCATAAATTCATTCCCATTAGAGCCGTTACACCTAACCAATATCTCCAGTGGAGGGTTAGCTTCTTAAGATGAACGAATGTTTTGAAAGGCGCCAGCAAGTAAGCAATTAGGTATTCATTTAGTTAAGTATTTTTAAAATTAGTTTAAGCAGTGATTTCAAGATGATTACATCAAGCAACTTCAAATTATATGACTCATGTATTGTCGGGTATTGCACTGGTAAACAAGAGTGGCATTTTCATAATTTCTGGGTTTTATCCTGAAACTTCTGTCAAAAGTAAAAAATATAGTTTTTTAGGAAGTCAAAAAATCTTTATATAAACCTACAGGTTTATAATATAACATTACATAACATTTGTTTTTCTTAAACAAAAGCAACTTTTATTTCTAAATGGTAAAACAATACAAGATAACCTACACTTCTTACTTTTTTTTAGTATAATATTTATTTGAAAGGAAGACCATGGATAGATAATCTGTAGGGGAGATATTCACTCCTTGATATTTTACTGAATTCAAAATCTAGAGGAAAATATGTCCTAGGGTCTGAGGCAGCATAATAAACAACATATTCCAAAATAAATTTATTTGACAGTATTTATTTTAAAAGTACTAAAGGCGTTAAACAAATAAAACGTTATTATAAACAGACACTATCCACTATTTATTAATATATAAATTTACATAAAATTAACCATGCCCACCAAGAATATTAATGCTCAAAGCATACAGCTCTGACACAGAACTTCAGTACCAACTATTTAAAATGTTCAAGCTTGTTATAAATATTTTTAAATGCAAGAAAAAGCCATGTAGTATTCTTCCATCACGTGTACTGAATAATTCACACAACAGTATTTTTCAGCTGTCCAATTCCACTAATTTCACTGACTATGACATCACCAGGCTAAAAAAAATATAAACATTTCCTTTTTGTAATGTTAATGTGGAACAGAAATACATATAATTAAATAATACTTAACAAAGTGAATACATAAAGGCTTACTTGCTGATGTGTTTTGAAACTTGTTAGCAAGTAAGCCCTTATGTATTCACTTAGTTGAGTATTATTTAATTATAGTTTAATCAGTGAAATCTAGATCATAACAACAAGCAACTTTAAAAATACATAGATTTCAAGAGTATAAAATCAAATTAACTTCTATATAAAAATTTACTTTATCATACACTTAGATAACCACACCTTATTACAAATAACATTAAGAAATAAATTCAATAAAAAAATTTCAAAATTAGTAAATTGTTTTATTTGAACATTTTCCTTTATCTCATTTCATTCCATTTAAGCTTTCAAGTTCCTTGGAGACATCTGTCCAAGTCCATTCTTTATCTTTATAAATAGTTAATAATATATTTTTATCTCAGTTAATAATACCCTGCATCACCAAAATGAGGATGTTGTAATATTGGTGTTATTTGTTGCCAATATTATTGTAAAGCATATGGCTTTTACCAATTTAGTAAATTTTTACCAATATTTTTATTGGAATAGTTCGAGAGCAAAGTAATTATGGTTTGTGAATCTAAAAACTAAGGAGGTTTTTCATCAAAAAGGTATGGGAAAATAGTGTTGTTATCTGACCTCATAGTGAACATTAATTACAAAAAAAACCATTTTTCAAACTACTCAATACAATTTTTTAACTAAATAATAATAATTTTTTAATTACTCAGTAAAACTTCTAGTTCCATTTTTGTAACTGTGGGAAATGAATTTAAAAATAAGACAGCTTTATTGGACACACTATGATTTATAAGAAGACATACACTAGCTTGTATTTGAAATTTTTCTTGAATCATAGCCCATGTATCATTTTTTAAAAATCTAAATATTTGTCCATATGAGCTTATGCTCAATCACAAAATTAACTAATTCAGATGACAACTTTATAGATAATTTTAATAAAACGACTAACTATAAAAAAATATAACAATAAAAAACAAATCTTAAAGTTAATTGTAACAACTATTATTTATGTATTGATCAGGTTTGTTTGAAATAATTTGACAAGCAATAAAGAAATACAAAATGTATACAGCCCTTAGGAATGTACGAGTAATATAACTACATTTTATCAGGACAAAACCTAAAAGAAAAGGCAAACCTGTAGGTACTGTGTTATTGTATTAATTACATATAAAAATAGGCAAGACCAAGATACCAATGGGTGTTAAGGAACATAGGAATAGCGGTTACATTTAGGTCTAAAACGTTTGAAAGAAGAAACTGCTGAGCAAGCAGCATGTTTGGTTTGTAAACATTACACGAATTTTTAAAATGCAAAACTAATACACTGTGGACAAAATTTTTCTAAATATTTTTAATTACAAAAACTATTATTAATTAGTTAATAATATTTTTAATAAAAACTTAGATGTTTTTGTTTTTTTGTGAGTATATGTTTACTCAAGTGTAGAGTAGTATGTAAAACCTTTACAAAACAAACATTATACAAATCAAGAATCGGGTGCAAGAGACATTTCTGTGGCCCTCTATTGCTCTGTAGATTGATATTGCTCCAGTAGATTTGATAGTGACAGCAATAAGCATTCCAACATGTATTTTGGATGAAAGGGGTGCAACAGGAATTAATATTAACATGTTTAATGGTAGTGCGGTTTTACCTCTGTTAGTATTTTATTTTATATCCAAGAAGAGGAGGCTTGAAAGAAGTGAACAGTTTGTTTAGGTCTTCATATTGTATTTATAAGATCTTAATTTCCTGTAACACTCATTGTGTACTGAAAATACAATATTATATACAGTATATTATATTAAGATTGTTAACTAACTGTAGGCGCGTATCCAGCGACTTGCTTTGGGGGGGGGGGGCGATCAATGCATTATATATATATATATATTTTTTTTTTTTTGTTGATATATTATGAGTGATACATATGAGTGATTCGACAATGGTCAAGTGACCGAAAGGTGCCTCATCACTCAAGGTAAAATTATTGCACTTAATGGTGGATAAAATTACTTACAATAGTAATATATTAACTTCATATATATATATATATATATACATATGTATGTATATATATATACATACATTATATATACATTAAAAAAAAAATAAAAATAATATCATTAACGAACAAATACAAATAAAATCAAAAAACAATAAATTATTCAATCTAATAGACAATATTAACCCCAAAACAAACTTTAAAAACTCGCACAGTGCAGTGAATCTAAAAATAGAACATAATGGTACACCAAGGTCAACGGGAAACCCACTCAGCTCGCAGTCTACAACAACCTGTTCAGTATGCTCGAAGATAATGGCACAACCAGTCATTGAAAGTTAACTCGCATAAATACCAAGTAAGATTCTTGTTTAAGTACATAAGTGTATATAAGAAAACAGTGTTGCATAACTACAAATATATATATATATATATATATATATATATATATATATATGTGTGTGTGTGTGTGCGCGCGCGCGTGCGTGTATGTAAAAACAGAACAGAAAAAGTTCTTTCTACGCTTGCGTTAGAAATCGGTAACGTGATAAAGATTCGTAGCAAATTAGACTTTTTAATAAATAATTATTCCAGTTTCGATAACACTTATGGCTAGAGAATATTATTAATTTCATAATAAGCTATTATTATAAAAATGGTTTATTAATTAATATAAGTAGTTATTCTTCCAACACGAACAATTCCGGAGTCAACTGCGAATATTACGCTTGCAAAATTACGTATTGAAAATCATATGTTCGAGACTAAGCTTCACTATGATTTATCTGTTGTTGAAACGTTTAGACATTTACGAGGGTATGCTGAGAGAACGCGTCACGTTTTCAAATTAAAAATTGAAATTTTATTTTTTATTTACAATAAAAGACGAGTTAACTTAAGTAAAAGTCTAATTTAATAGAAAGTCCTAATTTAATAATATATTGTCGATTTTTAACCCAAAATTCTTGAGGGTTGGGGGGGCGATCGCCCCATCCCCCCCCCCCTGGATACGCGCCTGAACTACACCCAATATTATATATAGAAAGTTCGGCTCATGTCACACTGCTCGGCGGCGATGCTCTTGGCGAATCAACTCAAAATTCGTCAGTAGACCGATAGCTTATATAATTTTGTTTAATTTTCCAATAGGTTGCCCTGGACAGCCCTCAGTGGCAGCTATTAGTCATGAAAGGATCTAGAAACATTTTTCAATTTTGGTTAAAAATAGTATCATTTCTATTAATGTAAAAGTCCTTAAAAGAGCTTTCAGACTTAGGCAGGGTATGTGATTTGGCATGTTTTGTTAACATGACTCATCATTTGATCAACCTGAACTTGAAACTATAAGGTTCTGGAATACTGGTTAGTGTCATGTACTCCCAACTAAAAGCATTTCAAAACAAGTTAAACTCTTAAAAAACAAACACTTAGCTAACTTTTCAGCTTGGGAGTTTCCTACAGAGGAATTTAACAATAAATGCCAGGCTGTTTTTACTGAAAAATGTGTTGAAGTAATTCATCTCATACAAAAGAGATCCAGCTGTTCTGAAATCCTTTTGAAGACAATGTACTTAATATTCAAGAACATTTGCAGATGGAGGTGATTGACCTACAAGCCAATGATACATTGAAACACTCATTCATGAATGACAATGCTACAATATTTTATTCACAGAAGATATGCTCTCAATTTTTGGTACAACATACATGTGACATAAAACCTTTTCCCACATTAAGGTCATTAAACATACATCTTGGTGAATACTAACAGATGAACAATTATATCATTATTTAATAACTTTACTTAGTTTATGACTATCCAAACTTTAATTTGTTGTAAATTTGTAAAAACTTACTGAGATACAACATTTTCAATCGCTGCGTGGCAATCTTTATCAGTGTCTAAATTTTCCGCTTGGAGTTGTTGGGTTAAGCGGTAGTGTCAAAGAGTATATGTATTGGGCCTGTTCATTTAATATGTTTGTATTTTGTGTTTTTGTAAATTTCATACTATTCTAGATTATGGTTAATGTCTATGTGTGTGTGTGTGTGTACCCTGTTTTGTTTAGCCGATTGACAAATGCTGGGTCGGTGTTATGTTTGAGTGATTTATGTGCTCTTTCTGGAAGCTGCAACCTGTTTGTACATTATAGAATTTGTTGCATTTCGTAAAGTTTAATTTGTATATGCCTGGTGCTTGTAGTTTATCTTTGATCTTGGTGTTGTGTTGTATTTTGTTTTGCAGTTTGTTATTAGTTTTAAATGCTATTTTGTATCTTGTTTTTTGGAATTTGTGGGTGATTTTATTTGATGATCTGTTTGTGTATGGTATTGTGATAAATTTGTTTTCCCTCCTTGTAGTGTTGTTTTGGTATTTTTTTTTTTTTTTTTATACTGTGCCATAATTTGTCTATTATTGTTGTTATATCCATTTGTGTATGCTAAATGTTTAATGGTATCTAATTCTTTGTTTATATTTTCTGTGGTTATTGGTACTTCTTTGAGTCTATGGAGAATGGATCTAAAGGCAGCATGTGTTGTGTTGAATAGGGTGGTTTGAGGTGTTGTAGATGAGTGTGTTTGTTGTTCTTGATTTCTTGTATATGTTGAAGGTGTGTGTGTGTGTGTGTGGCTTTTTGTTATGGTGAGGTCAAGGAATTTAGGGATAGGTTAGTTTCAATTTCTGAGGTGGAGTTTTTGGTGTATTTTGTTAGTGAGGGTGAGGAGTTTTTCGTATTGGCGGCTGTTGCCTCCGTATAGTGTTATATCATCTATGTACCTGCGCCAGTAGATGATTTTATGTGCGTGTGTATTGTTTGAAAATATCTTGGTGTTTTCTATGTGTTGTAGGAAAATTTCGCTTAGGATGCTGTTGATAGGACTTCCCACGTGTAGGCCATCTGGTTTTGAATAGAGGTTTGAGTTGTTGGTGAAGTAGTTTTTATTTGGTGATGGTATGGAGGATGTAGAGGATTTCGGTCATGTGGGTTTGTGGTATGTTGTTCTGCAATAATTGGGACTTTAGCGTGTTGGGGTTTTGGATATAGGTATGTTGCCGTACATCTTTGTTATGTCGAGTGACAGTAGTGTTGAATTGTGTGGTATGTTTATGTCTTATTTTATTTATGAGTTTGATCTGTTTTTTTTTTATATAAGTGTCTGTGTTTAACATGATAGATTGTCTGATATTTTACTCAAGTATTTTGCTAGTTTAGGTACAGGGGATTTAGGTAGTTAATGATGGCTCAGATGAGGACATTGGGTTTGAGAATTTTAGGGAGAGCAAAATATAAAAAAAATTATATCATATTTTAAGACAAGGTTACTATTGAAAAAGTTGGTATTCAAGATGCAAGCCAAATTATCTCATTAGGTTTATTTTTGTGTTTATATATAGGAAAGGAGATTGTGTTTTAAATCACATTAAACTTTAATAATTATGAACTGAGACAAATTATCAAAAAAAAAAAAAAAAAAAAAAAAAAAAAAAAAAAAAAAAAAAAAAAAAAAAAAAAAAAAAAAAAAAAAAAAAAAAAATAGTTTTTGACAATTTAATAGTGCATAGGTTATTATCTTAGGTTTGTTGTAACATATCTATAACAAACTATAATTATGTTGAAACAAACATGTGTATGTTAACTAAATACTAACCAATGGAGAAAAGCAAAGAAGCATCAGTAAGAGAAATCCGAAAATAATCAGTTTAAATAATAACAAACCTACCTATATATTCAAAAGTATGTTATAGCCATCTAAACATAGATATTATTTTGATTAATTTAAAACAGTTGTAAGAAAATAAATGTTATAAACAGCATTATAAAAATTCACTTAACAGCTACTTGGTGATATAGTGTCTGATAAAGCAAATTTTTGTTACTAATTCACAAATTCTGCAACTCGCGGAAGTTCTTTCATTAACTGCCACAACATATCAGAGTTTTACTATAATAGCAATAAATTGAATAATAAATCGAGAATAAGTTATATAAAATTGTAACACATACAAGCCAAGATCCATACATAGCCATGATAGGTTAAACATGTAACCCATGTGTAAGCAAATGTTGATCATTTGACATAAACAATCAATCAATCAATCACCAGGAACAGGCACAAGTGCATAGATAGGCATTCATTAATTTTACCTATGAACCTACAGCTAAGCAACTTCCAGTAAAAAGAGATAAGTTAACAGTGCTGTTAGGACTTATACTTCATATATATGAACACTGTGTTGCATGATTAAAATCAGGATGAATTTTCATTTACAGACATTATGCATTTAAGACATTTACAATCTATCATAAGAAAAAATTAAAGATTAGCAAATAAACATTAAAAATAGCAAATTTTATAGATGAAGAATAAATGACTTTTTAAAATTATTTTATTAGTATTAGCAAGTTTTAGCTACATTCAGCAGAAAAAAAACATTCATTGTATATAATAGAGTAAACATAAAATAATTTCTCTCACTTACTTTTAAGAATTCCTTAGGATTTCTAAAAACTCCGACTCCACTGGGTGTTCCTGTTAATATTACATCTCCTGGTAATAGTGTAAAACAGCTGTAAAAAAATGTAGATAATGATTATGATAGTTTTGAAACAAGTGGTGATTTTTGCAGTAATATTAATACAATTAAGTGATAATTGTTTTACTGTAGTTTTGTTTTTATTGATGCTGACGAGTTGTGTTTATTATACCCCCTTAACATATTTTGACATTTGAGAAAAAAGGAATTTTCTTTAAAAAATATTTTAATTTATTTTGGAGTTTGGCTTTTAAAAACTTCTAAAGACGTTCTACTTCTTTTCTACTGGTGTTTAGGATTAATTCACTATAGTTATCAAGCTCACTAAAAACCAGAGTTATTGCAAATTTAAAGGTTTTTTTTTTTGCTAAGGACTAAAGTTTTTTTTTTGTTATAAAATATATAAACCCTAACAACTGATAAAAATAAATAACTAAAATATATATGCTTTTATTTTATATATACAAAATAAGACTTCAAACTATAATAACACAGAGAAAATAAAATTACAATAAAGGGGACAAAAAGTAGTTGGGGTTATAAAATAAATAAATATATTAACTTTTAATAAAAAAAGTTTAGGTGGCAGAAAAAGGTGATAATCTTCAACAGCATGATATATTTTCAAAGAATGATGCAGTACAGTATATAAATTAAGGGGAGTCTGGTGTCCAAAATTTAAAAAAAACTCATTTTAACGATTATTTTCTTTTATTTATTAAACAAGAATTCCTGTTTACTTTATTGAACATTTTATGTATTTCAGATCACTATTTTCTAAGTTATAATTATTTAAAGTTATACTTGCATAGAATGTATCACTTGTTTGTGAAGCGCTAACTTCCCTTCAGTTGGTGTGAGTACAAAAACCTATTGAAATTGGGAAGCTCAATGAACACAATAAACAAATGCACTTTCCCCAAGCTGTTATGAATGAAATCAAGCCTCGCACACCCTAACTTGCCTAAAAGGTCTCTTACAAGGAGGTATGCAAAACGCTAGCGAATTGCTAAAAAGCGTAATTTGGTCCTGTCTACTGAATTCTACTTTCGTTATGAGAGAAACACTAGGATTAGGTTTTTATGAAGCTATAGCTAGCTACAACGAGGGCAGTGTTGTGAAATGAAGGATTCTAGAAATTTTAAGATTCTTTTTTTTGGTTTTATTCAGAAGATTAACGACTTTAATTTAGGTCGAGGATATTTTGATATCTTCCTTAGCTTCTCAGTAGAAAAAAAAATTGTAATCTTTTTTAGGCAAAAAAGTTTTTTAAAAAAAAAAACGCTAAGTAAAAGAATTTTAATTATTATAGTAAATTGGTTTATTTCATTTATAGAGAAGAAAGTGGGCTTTCATATAAAAAAGTTTAGAATAGTGGGACTTATACTTTTTTCAAAATAGTACATCAAATAAGATAAACTTAACATTACGAAGATAGAGACACCTGACTCCCCTTAAGTTTTCAAAGTTTATATTGCTTTATAATTTTTTTCCCTTTTACACTGTAGAATAACATAAGTTGCTGAGATATGTTGATAATTTTTAATTTGTGAGATCTGATGAAACTGTGCAGGATCTTTTTGATTGGTTCTTTTTTCATGGGAACCTCAGATCAACTGCCCAGGTAACACTGGTTAAGAGGAGTCCTACTGTACATAGAAATTTATAAATAAAAAGTATTCACAAGCTCCTCAAAAAGTATTTTCAATTTTTTTTAATGTCATTTGTACCAAAGTAGATTACCAGCCAAGTAGATTTTCCACAATCTAAATTATCAAATGATTGTTTACATGAATGGACTTCTTCCAGCATTGACTTCTTTCTGAATGGACTATCAGAACTAAATTTATTATTTTTGACTAACATATGTTAATTAAATTGAATTAATTTGTAACTAGCATATGTTATTAATATGTATATTTTTTTATAGCAAAAAACATGTCTACAATCTGTTTTTGAAACTTCTTTATAAAGATAAGTCAGATGAAAAGCTCATAAGTTGATATACGAGGTCTGTTCAAAAAATACGCGGACTGTTTGAATTTAGTGGCTCAAGTTAGTTTCAGGAGAATCCGCTTGGTGTCACTAGGTTTGTATAAATCAGCTGATTAAAACGCGGTATTTCAGTCGCAGATATCTTTATTTGTTGATGAGTTACATGCAGTTTAGTAAAGAATGTTTTTTTCGTTTTTGTTGGATTGTAAAATAAACAGCCTGAAGGAGCAACGAATTGCTGTGAAATTTTGTGTAAAACTAGGGAAATCTGCAACAGAAATATCTGCCATGCTTAATACGGCCTATGGCGATGTTGCCATGAAGCGTACTGCATGTTTCAAGTGGCATGTACGTTTCAAGGGTGGCCGACAGTCGATTGATGATGATGAGCATCCTGGACGTCCTTCAACGTCAACTGACGACCCACACGTTAACAAAATCAACACCTTGGTGCGCAAAAATCGACGTTTGACCATTAGGGAGCTTTCCGAGGAGTGTGGGATATCAGTTGGATCTTGTTACGAGGTTTTGACCGAAAAATTGAAGATTCAGCGCGTCGCTGCGAAATTTGTGCCACGCCTGATGACCGACGACCAAAAAGCCAATCGAGTCCGGGTTTGTTGGGAACTGCTTGATCATTCAAATGATGATGAGAACTTTTTGTCAAGAATTATAACCGGTGATGAATCATGGGTGTATGGTTACGACATTGAAACGAAGGTCCAATCATCCCAATGGGTGAGTCAAACGTCCCCAAGACCCAAAAAAGCTTGCCAAGTTCGGTCGAATGTCAAGGTGATGCTGACAGTTTTTTTTTATGCTAAGGGTGTTGTTCACTACGAGTACCTCCCTGAAGGCTCTACAGTCAACCAGATTACCTATAATGAAGTACTGAAACGTCTGAGGGACGCCGTCCGACGCAAAAGGCCAGAACTGTGGAGAAGTGATAACCGGTTTTTCCATCACGACAACGCTCCAGCTCACTCAGCACTCAGAACTCGTGAGTTTTTGGCCAAACACTCGATCACTGTTCTTTTCCACCCCCCCCCTACTCAGCTGACCTTGCTCCTTGTGACTTTTTCTTATTCCCAAAACTCAAAAAACCCCTCAAAGGAAGAAGATTTGAAACGATTTAGGAGATTAAGGCAAATGTGACGAAGGAGCTGAAAGCCATCACAAAAGAAGCGTACCAGAACTGTTTTAACAAGTGGAAACACCGTTGGGATAAGTGTGTGTGTTGGGGTGGAGAGTACTTTGAAGGAGACCCAGACGTGTAACTTCCAAATAAAGTACATTTTTTTTATGACCTCAGTCCGCGTATTTTTTGAACAGACCCCGTACACATAAAATCAAGTGATACTTTTTCAGTTTATATACATTATTATTATTGTTTATAATAAAAGTGATAACTTTTATAACTTTACTGCATATGTGAATTTTAAATGCAAATATTTTTTACTTTTGTTCTTGCAGGCAGATATATACATGGTTTCGGTTTTCAACCATAAATTATTTTTAATACTACTTCAAATTGACTAACAGATTTTTGTAATAAGTAAATACAGATGAAGTTGAGAAATTAGTTTTTAGAACTTGGCAGGGTGGCATAAACTGATGGGAATTTTTTTATTTGTAAGTTGGGTATGAATATTCATAAAGGGGAAAAACTCTCTGTTACAGAATACAATGCGAAAGGAGAGACGATTTTGGAGAAATTGGATGTGCAGTCAGGCACATAACTCTTGATAAACTCAGTCATAAAATGTATACTCTTGAGTTTCGACTTTAACTTAGTTTTTTTGACTAACCTGAAACATTCTACCTAACTCTCTACATCATTCTACTTGTATTGTTCGGTATAAACTGATTTCTGTACATATTTTTATTATGGAGCTATCCTAGTCACACAAAATAAGTAACTGCTTGTCAACCAACTTTTGCCTGGCATGGCTAATGAATAAGAATGTGATATTCCATTAACTTGAAACAGATATATCCGAGAATGTTGTGTGTGTGAGAAGAGGGGTTTCTAAATGTATTTAATTAAAAATAAACTGGAAATTATTTTTAAGCAGGTCAATTCTTTGAGAAAATTAATCATTCATGAAAATAACAATTTCATTAACCCTTTTATAGCATTCACGTACTAGTAAGTGAGATCACACAACGGCCAGCGGGAGCATTCCCGTACATGTACGTTCTACCATTTTTCTCAGATTAGCATTGCCGTATGTTTACGATTTGTTTTCCTGTGTATTGTGTTGTATTATAGGGTAAATATTTGCAACTATCTGGACAATAAATACTACACAGAGTACATAGTCACCATTCTTTTGTGTCCAAAGTCTATGGGTTTTCACAGTCTATGTACTTACAGATCGTTTTGAAGTTTGTGCGATATTTTACAATGAATAGGCGATTGAATGATGAATAAATATTTTTTTGTCTAAAGTCTATGATTTTTCCAACCTGTTTATAGATCCTTTCAAAGTTCTGTGCGCTATTTTACAATGGATAGGTATTTTACAACAAAAAAAAATTAACAGATAATTTTAAGCAAAGAAATCGTCAGTAAACGTAAGGTAAAGTTTGGTTAACATGAGAAAATAAGTAAATTTTAAAAAATATTAACAAATATTACTATAATTTAATGGAATTAGAGAAAAATTATAAAAAAGAAAAAGTGTAAAAATCTTTCAAAAATATGTTGCTCAAAGAAGCCATATCAGGACAGGCGCATGTTGCTAATCAATGGATTCATTTATATTTTCATTAGTTGTAAACACTTTGTACAAAAAACTGTTTTAGGGAATCCTACCCTGAAGCTCAATAGCCATTACATATAATCTGGTGCAAGAAAACTTTCTATGGTATAAACCACTTTACCTATTAGTGTTTAGAAATAAAATTGTCATATTACAATATGGTGTTATGAACAGTAATATGATATTAAGTCCATCGTATGATATTATGGTGAGTAATATGGTATAACTGCCAGAAATATAAGGTATTATAGTCAGTAGTATAGCATTATAGCGAGGTAATAATAATAGTTATATGTTATAATGGTCAGTAATATTGAAATATTTTTTGTGCAGCAATGGAAGTATTATATTATTGGCTGTCAATTTTTACCTACATACAAAATGATTACCCTCAATATAATACACTAAAAAGCAACTATTATTAAAAGTCTGCAATTGTCAGTAAGACTTTGAATATCCAATACCAGGTTACAAAAAGGTATTCTCATTATTTTATTTTTTTTTAAACAGTATACATTATTTTTTCTTTATCAAACTTTACTTAGAAATACTTCTATTTCACCTTTAAAATCGAAGTCCTCTACATTGGCAAAAATATTTTGAATGTCCAGTAGTTTGTTCATTTAAATGGTTCCTTCCACATAATGGTTTTATATGCAATATATTTATAATAGATTTTGTTCTAAGAGCTCTGATTTGTAAAGGCTTTCTAGAGCTTAGCACAATGATTTATAGGGTGTTTAAATGCTTCTAAAATTAGTTAGTTTCAACAGAAAAATGACTTATATCACCTCTGCACTAAACACGTCTATTGGACTATAAAAAAACCATCTCTTGTCCAGAAATATTGGAATCTCTGCTTGGAGTAATTAGGACAGAAGTAATAGGGTACTAAAACCATCTCTTGTCCAGAAATATTGGAATCTCTGCTTGGAGTAATTAGGACAGAAGTACTAGGGTACTAAACCCATCTCTTGTCCAGAAATATTGGAATCTCTGCTTGGAGTAATTAGGACAGAAGTACTAGGGTACTACCTTAAAAACAGAAAGTATTTATTTATTATTTTTTTTAAAGAAAGATATTATGCGTATAATATTAACATGAACAAAAAATCACTAGTGTCAGAAGGCTTTAGCTACCAGAAAGCGCAAATAAAACTAGAAAGATAACTTTCATTACTTCATATCTCTCATCTCTACAAATCTGAAGTCAAAGAACTAGCAGATCACAAGACCTATCTGCTCCAAATTTTAAGCAGAGAGATATGGCAGTGCAATCATCTTAATCGGTTTATTTTCAATTTTCAGGAAATTTCAAAACAAATATACCTCAAATTTACATTTAAGAGAGAGTCAACAAGTGCTTTATGCTTTCTTGGACGATTAACATTAAAATTATACATACAAAAAAAAACATAAATAATACAAAATAAAGATAACATGCTTGGAGGACTCAAAAATATAATACTTATCCATTGCACGCATGCGCGCGCACACACACACACAAGTAATAAAATTTAGGATTTAAGTAAAACGGAGATGTCTAACCAATCACTAGTCATACTTTCTAAATTACTTGAACAAAATTACAGAAACATCACCAAATGACTAGATAAACTACATATCTACTGGTTTGCCTCCGTAGATTTTGTGGATGAACTGGGCATTTACTCTTATTAGAATTAGTTAACACATTGACTGCCATGACGGTCACCGGTGACTGACACTGTATTATTTCATAGGGCAGCAGTGGTCACCCTTGACCGATAATATAGTCCTAACTTAAGATCATCACACAAGGCTATTGGGCACATTCACGATGTATTTGATCATATGAGGTGTCCGACACAAAACAAAGAACAAAAAACAAGAACACCACAAAGAATTAAACAACATTACAGAACAAGCAAGTATATACAATATATTATTAAATGGTTAATATCAAATACATTACAACTATATTACTGCTTAAAAAAACTCAATAATCCTAAACCAAAAAACCTGCTTTATAAACCTACAAAAGTACTTAACACTACCTACTATCATAGCAAACACAGACAAACCACGACCATTTGTAAATATAATTATAAATAGCTTACCCCATCCACAAGAGCCTCAAGTCAAACTCAATATCACAAACAAAGAGATATATACAACTCCATTTGTGTATATAAAGTATAACATGCAGTTCATTCTCGTCTTTGCATAGGCCAATCAGGAAGGTTATTTCACACACATTACCATGAACACATAAAATCACTCGCAAAACATAACACTCAATCAAACTTTGCTGAACATCACAAAACACAACTGCACAAGCATATCATCAAACCTTGAAATTCAGTACAAACTAAATGAAAATATCAGAAAAAATTACATTATTCAAGCATTTTTTTGTTAACATCATTCATCCAAAAACTCCCTAAAAATCACCAATAGTTACTCTAACCTAAACCTGTTCCCAATCATCCCACATCCATAAATAATCAAAAACACATCTCTTCAAACAGCAGTTTTCGTTTCGACAAAAAGTAGGTATTTATATTCGCAAGCGTTTATATTTTGATATATGTTCAGGTATAAAGGTATAAGCTATTACTTCAAGTCAATGATTCTAAAATTACTTTAATAATATTTATTAGTGTTAAAAGGACAAACTTCAAACAGTAATTGTGTTATTCTAGAATATAGAATGTCTAATTATCTCCTCACTTTATAGAAATGAAACGACAATTTGTCTTTTGTCCCTAATATAACAGTTCTGAGCTGATTATTCAAATGATATATTTCATAACCAAACGAAATTATGAGAAGAACTTGAAATCATATGCTCCTCCAACAAGATCAGTTTAGCAAGGATCTGTATAAAAAAACAGTCAAATAAATTTTACCTTTCAATCTAAAACGAGATGGTGGCCTTAGCCCTCCTTTATATTAACAAAGATAAAGTTACATCAAAAGCCTAGTACATAATAGTTTAATTCTTCTCTAGAAATCATGCTTAATTAACTTCCCATGAGAATTGAAAAAGGAAATTAAGAGCATCCCCCAAAAAAACAATCCAGCCTCCTGTAGAGCTCAGAATACCAGATATCACAGAGAGAAAGAAACTGATCAAAGTGCCCATTTATAAGCAACAAGAAAACAGCCTAATTGCGTGTAAAATGCAAGAAGACTATTTATGGTAAGAGCATGACAGTAAGTGCACATACTGTACAGTAGAGTCCATTTAGTTTGATAAAAGACAAAAGTTACATTTTAAGATGTTGAATGTAAATACCCTCAATTTATTTTGCTATATCAAAACTAGATAGTTTTAATATTTTTATATTAGGTGTCTTACTTCTACGGTTTTTATAATTTTTATGTAATGTTTGGTGTATTTAAATAAAACAATTAATTACTTTTATTGCTTGTAATTTTTTTATACAAAGACTAAATGTAAATAGTATAGCAATACGTTTACTTTAATAAACACGAAATTTACTTCATAGACAATTTTTTATGTCATTTCAAAATTAGTTTTTTTGGTATTTACAATGACTGCTTTCACTGATTTACTATTTGTTTACACATTTATTACTTTTATGTCCAAACACATTTACTTCTTTTATTGCTTCTACTGGTTTTATAAGAAACCATAATAATTATTAGATAAAAACTATTTGTGTGTAGTCTTGGTAAAACATTTTAAATGATTTATTACCTACAAGTTCAAAGTAAACATGCAAAAAAATGACCATCATATCACGTTATTCCTTTTTCTATGATGTTTTAAAAATTACATGTTATTGTGGATTCTTTAAATTCACATTCTAAAAAAAGTATAGGTAGAAAAAAATATCAAGCTCTGAGTGCAAGACTTAAGTATTGTAACAAATTAATCTCATGCCATTATTACTGACCATTACGTCTCAAAAAAATATTATAGGCAAATAGGATTATAACTGGCAACTATTTTGGAGAAGAATATATCAAACAGCTGTTCAGTGGTATACATAAGTTGGTCATCTGATTTATGGAGAATCATCCCTACGACAAATAAACCCACTTAAAATACATTACACTTTACAAATATAAAACATTTTAAAAACTTTTATAAAATTAGCACTCGTTATAAAATATAAAATGTTTAATGTCAATTTTTGGAAAGTTTTTCATGTTAATTATACGAGGGCAATTCAGAAAGTAAGGAACATTTCTGCCTGACGCCGCTAGGTGCGCACCGATGTCGTATATTTTGGTGCGTGCGCACTCGGCAACTAAGTCGGCGTCCAGCAGTGACAACGGGAACATTTCCGCGTTGCCCGTTTTTTCACAATTTCAACTGAAGATGTGCGCTGCAATTGAAAATCCCGCCAGTTGTGAGGTGCAGTCAGTGATACGGTTTTTGTTGGCAAAAAACTTAAAACCGATAGACATTTATCACCAAGTGTGTGAAGTTTACGGAAACAACGTAATGAATGAAAGTTCTGTGAGAAAATGGTGCATTCAGTTTTAAAATGGCCGAACTGACGTTCATGACGAAGCAAAGAGCTGACGCCCAAGCATTGTGACTGATGAACTGGTTGCTAAAGTTGATGAAAAGGTTCGCGAAAACCGCTGATTCACGATAACGGAGCTTTCGCTTGGTTTCCCACAAGTTTCACGGACTTTGTTATTTAAAATTGTCACATAAAGGTTAAGCTACCACAAATTTTGTGCAAGATGGGTGTCGAAAATGCTCAATGACCGCCATAAAAGTCAGCGAATGGAGCAAATTTTACATTTCTGGATGCCTACGACAGAGTGATTCACTACTAGAACGCATCGTAACTGGTGATGAGACATGGGTAAAACACGTTAATTGCGAAACGAAATTACAGTCCATGGAGTGGGGGCAAACAAGCTCCCCCAAAAAACCAAGAAAATGTTTGCAACATTGTCAGCAAGGAAGATTATGGAGATTATGGTTTTTTTGGGACAGGCAAGGTGTGCTTCTTATTGACTTTCTTGAATATGGTGCAACAATAAACTCTGAGCGGTACTGTGAAACTTTGCTCAACCTTAGGAGAGCAGTTAAAAACAAGGGAAATTGACGTCAAATATTTTGTTTGTGCATGACAATGCCCGACCTCACACATCAAAACCGCACCAAAGAACTCCTTAAGTCATTCAAATGGGAGGTTTTTCCTCATCTGCCCTATAGTCCTGACCTTGCACCAAGCGATTTTCACTTGTTTCCAAGAATGAAGACCTGGCTAGCAACACAGAGCTTTGACGACGACATGGAGCTCAAGGCGCGTGTCACTGAGTGGCTGACATCGCAGGCGGCAGATTTCTATGATGAAGGAATTTCAAAGCTTGTCCACCGCTACGATAAATGTCTCAATTTGTTTGGCGACTACGTAGAAAAGTAGTATTTTAGTTGCTTTTTCAGATATATAACAAACGTTTTTTATTGTACTTATTTTTTTTTTATTCAAAAACGTTCCTTACTTTCTGAATAGCCCTAGTATTTGTTTAATATTTAGGAGCTCAAATTTAAAATGGAAACAAAAACATAAAAAATACCAAATACTTTGTTTTCATAATATTTTTTTAAACCAAGAATTCAGACCTTTAAACAAGTTTAACTTTATATTAACAATCAGCTGGGAACAAGTTGTTTCACAAAATCAACAACTTTTCGAATAAAGATACAATATGAAACTAATAAAGTCTATATGTTAAACTACAGACAAATACATTCTAATTATATTTTTCAGAATATATTAATGATGTTTCAAATTAATAAGGTGATATATTTTTCTAAAGTTGTTGAACAGATATGAGCAAAAAATTGTTGAAATACCAGCATATATGTTTTTCGTCATATCTGGCTGAATAAATAATAGAACAATAATTAATAATAATAAAGATATTAATATTTAATAGAATGAGGTAACGTCACCTTACTTTTTTTGGTTAAACTATTCATTACAAGATAATGTTACAATATTTTTGAAATCAGTGTCACATTGTATTCCAACTTGAAAGTAGTTAACTTGGGAATTAGTTAGCAATAAACCAAAAGATAAAAGGGTCGTATAATATAACAAATGGAGAAATTATAATATACCTGGAACACAAATTATGTATTCTATGCTTTCAAATTATAACTATATTATATATACACTTTTCACTTATATTAAATATTTATTTTTCACTTATTATTTAATAACATGATATTATTTCAGTTTTACTATTATAGAAGACAAAATGAAACAGGCATGCGTAGTGATGTAAAATTCCTGGAATATAGATTTCCAGGATATATTGCCGGGAATAGTCCCAAAATTCATAAATCTCCGGGAATTTAAGGGAACTTATGATTTTATCTTAAACACATAAATGATTCGTCACCCTAACATTTTTTTTTTAATCCCTTAGAAGTAATCTATTAATATGAACATATAAATCAATTCGTAAAGAGTTATATTAAAAAAATAGAAATAATTTAATTTTAAAATTTTGATACTTGTTTATTTTAACAGTAAACTGGCTGTGTCCGCCTTTAAATGTTATTGAATACCACATGATTGCTTGGTAGATCACAATCATTTTTTCCGGTATCAAAGAAAATTATCAAATTTTTAAACCTTTTACAAATATATGTTAGAAAATAGTGCAAAATACTTCCAAATTACTAATAGGTGATTTTAACAAATTAAACCTTAAATCCAAAGTATTAAAATTTTTAATAATTTTGATTATTTAAATTATATTTGATATCTTCACTATTTGTGCAGATCAGGTCTTCCAAGAAAAAGACAAATATGTCTGTATTAACACTATTTGCTATATATTGTGCACAATAAATTGTACACTTTATTGAATTGTGCAGAATAAATGAGTGTAGTTGTTAATAATTAATTTTCATCATCTTCCATCTCATCATCAGGTCCAAATTCATTCTCATTTTCTTTCTCATTCATTCCTAACCTGAATTCCTCTTCCTTCTCATCTTCTTCATCTTGATTTTGGGTTTCAGTCTCATAACCAACCGAGTCTACTCTCAAAATTTGTATCACGGTTAAAATAAAAGTTTTTGCCATGGTATATCACAATATTTTTTGATTATTTGGCTTTGTTATTGATCATTTAGAACCAATAAGGTTCCAAAACAAACAGTTCCAAACACAAAAATAAACCCTATTTGAATGAGTTTATTCCATAAATTCCCTCGTTTTGGTAACTTATAAAGCTTTCGGGAAGTGCCCTGGAAATATTCCCATTTATAAATTCCCTTTCCACTGGGAATATTCCTGGCTCACATCACTAGGCATGCGTTTTGGTACATAACTGATATAGTAATTGGTCCTAAGTAGTTTCACAATAACTGCAGGACAAGAAAAAACAGAAACAGGTCAAATTGAAAAGTTTTTTTTTTGTAAAAACCGAATGAATATAAAGAGCTTAAGAATTATATTCATACATAGTATGGAATACAGATATTTTTTAATATTGATTTTCATTTTGTGACTTTTATACATTATTGATTGTTTTTTATGTATTTTCTTAAGCAATAAAGAGCTTGGATAATTAATTCATTTTCCACTTGCATCAATATGAGGTAAATGAAAAAAGCAGTTGATTTGTGAGTTAAATATAAATATTCTATTTCATTGGTGATGTTTCGGAAACAAGTGAAGCCAAACTGTTTTCAAGTTCTTAGTTAGTTTGTCCATGTTCATGAATGAAGGCGAGGTAATTTTAAGAAAGTTTAATAGTTTATATACAATAACAATGAATCATTTAAGCAAATAAGATTGTACTAGTTCAAGTAGGCAGGTTTCAAGCTGGGCAGACATAAATAGGATTCTGCATGTAAAATCAGCTAACAAGACTTAGAAGTACATGGTTGCAGATTTGACAACAAGATTTCTTATGCTAAGAACTGTAAATTTGAAATCTTTAGAATAAATGTAATTAAATAGTGTAACAACAATAGGTAAATAATTGAAAGCATACTCAAAACATGTAAAAAAATTAATTTTAGGAAGGTTAATAAAGGTAAAATTTTTTAAACTAAATAAATAAAACCCACTAACCACAATACAAAAATCTTTATTTTACTACAATTACTTTATGCACATTTTGATATGCCATTTCATGTACTTCTGAAGATAATTAACATGTAATTGAAATGTACATTAATTAATTGTAGTAAAATAAAGATTTTTGTATTGTGGTTAGTGGGTTTTATTTAGTTAGTTAAAAAATGAGTCGACAATGCTCACTCAACAATTTTATTTAAAGGTAAAAATAATCAATGAAACAGTAATGTATCAAAATTCACAGAATATGTGAGGTAAAGACCAATTATTAAAATCTGTAATGGACAGTAGAAGTGAGAAGAAAATTCTAAATGTGTGAAATCTTAAGAATCGATATAATCTCAATACACTGGAAGTATAAGTAAAACTAACACTAGAAACATGAACAACGTTTCTTTGAAAAGCTAATAACATGAAACAGAATCTCCTATGGACAGAAATAAAATAATTAAATTATTTAAAAAGTTATATTATATAATAAATTTTAAATGATTTTTGTAAAGACATTAGTGATAAATCAGTGCCGAGAGATAAAGGAAAATATCAATAGTGGGATGTACTGCCAGCCAATAGAAGTAGTTCACATAATAAAGGATGGGGACGCTAATGAAAACAGAAAGAGGACAGTGGGAAAGGAGGTAGCAACTGAGAGACGTTGGAAGAATTGGAATACAGAGCATGCCTACGGAAGTCTGTATGACAAAATTTTTCAAAATGTGTAAGGAGCCTTGACAGGCTTAAATTTCAATTTTCAATAACCTACCAAGTAAACTAAGTCGGTTTCTCAAAGATTTCCCACCGGAAGATTTAAAAAACCTCAACAGAATTATTTTGCAAAGAATAATTTTAAAACCGTAAATCTGTGTAAAAGTATGAATAAGTTTTTCATAAAATAAATTATTGAAAAATGTTTAACTATAAAACCAATTACAATGAAAATATTGGAAAGAACCGCAATACCACAAAAATAACAAATAAAACAAGTTACTTAAGATTAAACCCTTATGTACATGGTCATCGAAATATACATAAGGATTTAATCTTAAGTAACTTGTTTTATTTGTTATTTTTGATTACTTTTGTGGTATTGGGGTTCTTTCCAATAGTTTCATTGAAATATATTGTACCACTGTGCTCTTGATATTGTGTATAAAACCAATATAAGACAGAACTGCCAAATAGAAAGAGAATGTTATATTTGAGGGCTTGACAGCTATGTCAGACGATTCTAGGCTATATGCCCGGGAATGGGCACGACAACAAAGATGTTGAGTTCTGAGGGACTATACTACAAAGACGAAACGCAAGTCAAAAGTCAGAAATACTTAAATACTTTTCAAAACTTCTGTACATATAAACTTGACTCGCAAATCAAATGATTTTTTTCATTTAGCTTGAATAATTGTTTGTTGTTTTCTATAATAAATTAGTCATATTATAATTTAAAACAATTATTACTGTAATGGTAATTCTGGAGAGGTTTTATCATGAAATCATTTGTATAAAATTAAGCATATTAAAAGATATGGCCACTTACTGTGAGAGGTAAGCAATTAAATCATCTACTTCATGAATTAGGTCGCCTGTATTAGATGACTGTTTTATCTGTCCATTCACTGAACATGAGATTGTTTTACCAGAAGGTTGTCCAAAATACTCTTTCATTACAACTGAAGGTCCTAATGGACAAAATGTGTCCATACTTTTCCCTATAAGCCACTGACCATTATTTCTACCTTTTTGCCAATCTCTTGCGGAAATATCTTGTGCTATTGTATAACCAAACACATAGTCAAGAGCTTTACTTTTTGACACATCACGTGCTTTTTTTCCAATGACTACTGCCAACTCAACTTCCCAGTCGAGTGCCTAAAACAAAATTTAACAAATGTTATAGTTATATATAAAACAATATAATAACAGTTCTATATCCAATCAAAAAAGAACATGATTATAGCAAAAACTCCATGAGTTGGAAACACAAACACAAAAAAATATTTTTAAGAAACAAAAATGTCTTCGGCTTGAGAAAATCTGTTACTGTTTATTAATTTTTGAAACAAAAGAATCTAATCTTTGAAGTTGGATATTGATTTGCAGGAACTATATATAAAGTATGAAGATATTAGAGAGTATGGCGATTTCAATAAATAAAAAGCAAAACTTTCTACAAAAAACTTTAAAACAGTTACAAAATGAACTAAAGACAAGAAATAATTTCATTGGAATATAATGAAAATGCATTGAGCTAAAACTAAAAACCTGAAACATATAAAAGAATTGAAATAAAATTAGTTCTTACTTGGTATTTTAAAGTCAATTAATCCTTTTAATGAAGAAAGTATATAACAAATCTGTATAAAAACAATTTACATTGCTTTATATAAAATTGAAACCATTTTTAAAAATGTAGATAAAGAAAAGACTTAAATTAAATACTGTTCTACATTAGTTAGATTAAAACAAAATATTGGTAATAACAGTAATGATCTTTTTTTGTTTTTTTTCCAACCCCCTTCAAATATTAGATTAAATTACTGGATTAAATTTAACATAATATTGTAATATAAATTTATTTCAGTAGGAAAGTCATGCTTGTTACGCATGTCCTATCTGGCAGTTCTGGTGGAGGTTCACGTTAATAATTTGAATTCATTATTTCAATTGCTTATTTCCACATCCATAGTTTGGAGATTAAAATCTTTTTATAACACAGTACAAAAAGAAAAATTTCCTTTACCTACCAGTTCCTCCTCTTTAAAGATAGGAAAGATTCTTATCAATACCATTACCCTACTGTATCCTTACCAAGCAATGGGACCATTAGCTTTTGGTAAAATATTTACAAACCATTTGTTTCACCTCATAAGATCGTAAGCAATTTGCTTTACCTTATTTGAACTTTATAACATACATAGTAAATTTATTTCATTTGTTTTTTTTATATATTAGTGACATCCCAGTATTTTTAATGCACAATAGCCACAATAGATATTTTTTATATATTAGGGACATGCCAGTATTTTTAATGGCACAATAACTACAATAGATACTATTTTGTATATATTAGTGACATCCCAGTATTTTTAATGGCACAACAACCACAATAGATATCTTTTTAAAATTCCATAAGAGTAGGACATTTTTTTAATAATAGTATTTTTTTCTAGAGATTCGCCTACAAGAAACACTATGTGTAAAAATGAACGGTTTTTTATAATTTCTTTTAAAATTGCATTAAAATGACTACTTTTTTGATAAAATTTTCAACATTTAAAAATTTTAAAACAAATCTTATTCAAACAATAGTTGAATTATATTGAATACTTTTAGATTTGTCTTTCGAGATAGTTTATCTTTTTTCATAAACATATCATTCTGATATGGCAATGTCACAAATTCAGATATAATGCTTAATAAAATTGAGGTCTTTAAATTTAATAAAAATTATAAATCACTACTCCATGTCTTTGTTATGCAACTTAATATTTGAATATCGATAAAAATTTTAAAAGTCAAAATTATTATAAGGCGTTTTCAAAGAAACTTCACAGTCATCTATCTGGAAAGCTTATAACAGGCTCTGTAAACTTAAAAAAAAAAAAAAAACGCACAACTAAAACCTCAATTTAACAGAAAGATAAGTACAGTGCTGAGGTCAACAGCAGGTTGGCATCCTTGGGGTAAAGGGAACTTTTTGTTTAGTATTATTTATATAAATTTTTATTACTAATAATACTTGTGGATTCTTTTGTTCATGACATCCAACAAAACATTTACACTTAAACTAGTTAAGCTTATACTTATTACACTTTGATATTAATTGCGACCAGACTTTTTGTTTACTATAAGTTGTTTAATTGTTGACCTACACTAGGAGGAAACGTTTTCGTCTTCGTTTTTGTCTTCAGCCAGGGAGGCTGAAGAAGTCATAAGACGAAAACGTTTCCTCCAAGTGTAGTTTAACAACTTATAGTAAACAAAAAGTTTGGTCGCAACTAATATCAAAGTGTAATAAGTAATTAACAACCAGCTTATAATGAACAGCAACAAGATTTCGATATTTAAGCTTATACTTCAAATAAATGAATGAAAACTCAAGACAAAATGTTTTAAGAACACTTGGCAATCTTCATCAGGGTCTAAGTAGGCCACTGGGGTACATTATTAAGACAGACGGTAGCTGCTTTAAATTGTGTAATTTGAAATAGGTTTATTCAATTATTGTTTTATATTGTGTTAAAGTATGTTTGAAAATTGTATATTGCTTTAGTGTTTAGAGATATGGTCTTATTGTTAGTGTGGAGAATTTCTAGGTAGTAGTTGATGTCTGTGTAAGTTTGGCCTGTTTATATAACCTGGTTAGCAAAAGCCTGTGTCATTTTTATTGAGTGTATACGTTCTTTGAATCTTTGTTGAAACTGCAAGCTGTCTGCCTAATGTACAATTTAATACAGTATATATAGTTTAGTTTGTACATACTTTTTGATGTAAGGTTTTATTTTTTGTTTTTTTTAATAGTTTTTTTTCAAATTATAAATTTGATAGGAAATGTTTTTTTTAGGAATTGTTCAAATATGTCAGTAGCTGATTTTTGTGTCCTTATTGTGTTTTAGGCTAGGTTATCAGTTATTACGTTACTGTATTGATTTCTGTATGGTAGGTATGAGAATTGTTTAATTGTGTTGATTTCCTAGTTAGTGTATTGGTAGACAACTTGTTTAGTTTGTCCATGCTATTTCTTTTAATGTAACATGAATGTAAAGTCAGAATGTTTATATCGGAGTATGTGATTTGAAGTGTTATCTATAAGTGTATCTATTATTGTTGGTTTTCTCTAGATTTATGTGCAGATATTTTGATTATTATGTGGTCAAAGAAAATAAAAAACTGGTCAGATTATATTTCTTTATTATAACTATGGTATATTTCATACATACTAACTAGTAAAAATATACACAAAACTCACAAATTATTCATTTATTTATTCATACGCGTTTCAATGACCAAGTCATCATCATCAGTGAGTGTTACTACTACAAACTCTAACTTAAAACTGTAAGAACTAAGTTGTAAATTAGAGTTTGTATTAGTAACACTCACTGATGATGATGACTTGGTCATTGAAACGCGTATAAATAAATAAATGAATAATTTGTGAGTTTTGTGTATGTTTTTATTTGTTTTTAACATAACCTCACAAGCTAAGCTCAAAGAATATTTGTTTATACTAACTAGTGTTATTTATAGATGTTGAGTGTGGGTCAGTTGAATAGGACCTATGGGCCTACTGGCGCATTACCTACATCAAGTGAATTCAGATAAAATCAAGAAACTAATCTGTGTTAAGTCTGAACTCTAACTCATGGAGGTTGATGTTTTATTTTTGACCTTTCTTCTGATAGTGTATAAGAAACTTAATTTCAGAGTAATTTTCAGGACTGGATGTTTTTGTGCCTTGCACTGGATATTAGATTCTTATTGATATTTTAACAATGTAGTTACAGTTTTAATGATTGTGTATTGTAAAAAACTTTACACAATACCATAAAACTGTACAGTTTACCATACAGAAAAGTATAAAAATAAACAAAGCATTTCGTGTTCTGAGCTGTGCTGGGAAACCAGCATGAATGCTATTAATTGGTTTGACAAATACCACAGCTAACAAAATATAAATAATAAAGAGTTGTACATTACTGCAAGTGCCTTAGTTTATATATATATATATATATCGGGAGTAAACCCCCGATTATCCGGCGGTTTAACCGGTTTGCGGATTATCCGAGATCTGCCATTGTTTTACAAATATCCAATTTTTATTCCAATCAGATTCATGTGTTTAAATTTCAAAACGGTGAATTACGGCGTAAATACATATAAGGCTTATTAGAAGTTAAGATGAAGGGAATAGATATGAAAATATGTACGTACTAATTTTTACATTGAAAGGGCAGCATCCTGATGTGGGCCATCGAAATAAAAGGGGCGAGCAGACTACTGTATATAAGAGACAATGACAAAATGCTTGGACGCCCGAAAACCTAATGTGTATCATAAGATTATAAACAAATGTCAGCTAATCTTGGCTATAAATAGTCTAGGACGTGACATATGCATTATCCATGTCTGTCATATACATTATCGATCTTTATGGCTTTGTGAAACAAGTAAACACTGTGCGACAAAATGGTTCTCAAGAAATTTAGATCACACATTCAAGCTAAATCAATGCTCACAAAAAAAGACGAAAGTGACAGATTTTTTTGTTAAAAAGTGAAAGTATTATGTGTAAAGGAAATTACATATGTACATACTCTTACCGACCATTTACCCTGCCTTACCATGGCCCTTTCTCTTCTCAATTGTTAAGTCAGTAAGAAAGTAATGGTTTATCCAATGACTACGAACCTAGTTTCATAGACCTGATCCTAAAGGAATAAACCTCTCAGAGGAACCAACCCCTGAATTTTTGATAAAACCAATTAGCCTCCGATAAACCCTGTTCAAGCTCCTTTTCGGGTAGTGGAATCTTTGAGAGACACTTGTGATTTAAAGGCTATACCTGGATATCTAGTGAACTTATCTTATTTAGAATGAAAATACAGCTAATTGGAAAATATACCTTTTTATTTATTTGTTCCAAGGTTCAAATTAATTATTATTGTTTTTATTTAATTTAACAGGATTTTCTTGACTAATTACTTTTTCAAAATTTCATACAACTTGCCATTTAATTAAACATTATTATCTCATTCTATGTTTTTAAATTTTCTTATTATCATTAATTTTGTATATAATTTAAATTATCAAAGTTACCATAATTAATTTTGTATATAGTTTTGATTGTTACAGTTAAATTTAACATATTTTAAAATCTGATTCTTTTTCAAACACTTAATATTACTATTTAATGCCTTTAGGCTAGGCCTTGAACAATTAACTTCTTTAGAAATTATTCATTAGAAATTTACTTAGAAAAAGCCATATAAGATATAAACCTTTATACTTAATCCATACATTCCCACAGCGATGGGAATGGAAAGTCAATTTTGAATCTTTGTTACTTAAATTTGGGTAACCTAAGAGAGTTGACTAATCAGTCCCTTAGGTTATTCCCATCTTATTTAATTTTGAATTTAAGTTAATATAATTTGAAGTAAAATGTTATTTAAAAAGAATAATTAAATTGATTATATAACCTTGTACTGTAGAAATCTTTTTATCTTCATTAATTTTGTCATCTGTCGGTCCCGTTACAGCTTCAAGGGTCTTGGTAAGTAGGCGTCTCTCCATAATTTCGTTTAATCTTCTTATTTTCTTTAATTTTGCATTTTGGTGGTCGAAATTTTGTTCTGGGTATATATGAGCCCTTGCTCATATATATCTTCCTTCCCCTGATCACATCGTAGCACTTTTTACTCTGTTTCTAGCACATTTTTTCTTGTCCTGGTCGCATGGTACTAAAACACGTCTGCCCGCCGAGTGAGCCTAATGCATTCTAATTCTGGATAGCGTCTCTTTTGTGAGGCCCGTCTTCTCCAATTTCAAACTTCCCACGCCCTAGTATCCATTTTTCAACTTTTGCCCAATCAGAAAGCCGTTGCCATGGCAATTGACTTTGTTTGTTCGGAAATTCTGAACTAAGATTAGTTTCACTTTTTGTAAAAGGCGTTTCTGTATTCTGATGTGTCCTTTCCATTTTTACCTTTTATTTAATAACGTATTTGACTTTATTTCTTCTTATTTAATTTAATTTTCTTTTTAAAATTCCTAATCCAAAGTTCGACTGTAGCGCTTTCGTTTCGTAGTGACAAGATTTATAATCAATACCCTAGGCGGATTTTTCCGGAATCAAATATGACTGCTTCTAGTATAACCTAATTTCTAGGCTATTACATTTTAACATTTAATCTTTACTTTTACATAAATTCTATTTTCCCTAGCTAGGCCTAATTTACTTTCCTCACATCTTATAAATTTACATTCTTTATTCCTGATTATATTTAAGTACAATTATTTTAATAGCCAGCATCTAGGCCGAGTTTGTTATACTACACAATTACCGTCTTTTTTGTATACATAATTTAGGCTATCCACTTTGAAGTGATAATTTTTCTTATTGATTATAATTTATGTTTTTTAAGTCTAAAGTTATTTCTAATTTTCTTCATTTTACTATTATTTACCCTAGTTTTAATATTATTATTATTATAATGCTTTAAAATTTTTACATATAAATTTAGCCAATTATTTAACCAGGTTAGGTTTGATTCTGGTATTCTGTACAATTACCCTGATTCTTTGCATCGGACATTCTGGCCGCTGCAAAATTCCCCCCTTTTTAAAATATGAAAATTTTGGTTCTTCTCTCCCTTGAAACAGATAAACATAATTAATAATATATTTGTGAAAAGTAACATTAATACTTATACTAGTTTATATTAAAATTTTCATATTCCTTTCATTAATCTACTATTTCTATTCATCTTTATAACTTAATTAATTTTACTAAAGTTCACAATTTACTCTCCTGTCCCTTTCACTCACATATATATCATTGTCACATTAGTCACTTCACATTCTATTTACTCATTTATTACTCCTGTCCTTAGTCACACTCTTTTTTATTTAATCTTATTTCAAGTTTATATTAACTATACAATATTGTATATTGTAATCCTTATATTACACATTCATTGTTGTTTAACACAACATTTACTTTAATAAATTCAATGAATCCCGTTCATTTAACATATGGCTTTTTCTTTTACATTTAATACTGATTTTATATTATTTGTCCTATGTATTTGGATTATGTTACTGCTTTAATCTACTACTTAGATTTATTTTACATTTTTATTTTTATTACTTAACCGTTATTCCCTATGTCACTGATGGATCATTTTTTATTTACCTTGCCTTATTATCCTTTATTCTTTAAATATCTTTATGTCTTTGATGTCATAGATCCCCCTTATATTCCCTGTTTCCAAGTTTGCTATTTCATAAGTTTTTGCCCCCAATCGTCTAGCCACTACATATGGACCCTGGTAAATTAATAGCATCTTCTCGGTTTCTTGACGGCTCAAGTTAGATCTATTTACCCTTGTTACCAGTACCTTGTCCCCACATTTCAATTCCGTCTGCTTCGTCTTTCTATTTAATTTCTCAGCCCTGAGCTCTCCTGTCCTTCTCATTCTATCGTATGCCTTCTGCACACGCTGCTGTTGTTTTTCCGTTACTACATTTTTACAAACGTCTGGTACAAATCCCTGCCACACATATTCCGGATCAACCCCGAACTGAATCTGCTCTGGAGTGTATCCAGTAGCTTCATGCGGTAAAGCATTGATTACTCCTTCCATGTATGACAGGTACTTCCGCCAGTGCAATTGGTTATCATAGCAGTAGGTCCGCAATATCCTTCTCAGTTCTCTATTTACTCTTTCTGCTAAATTCACCTGCGGGTGCCGTACTGAGCTCAGTATGTGTTGGATTCCTTCACACCTGATCCAAGTACGCCATTGCCGTGATGTAAATGCAGTTCCAAAATCTGTAAGGATCTTGCTTGGTTTCCCTACTGCTTGAAAATAATGCAGTAACTTCAACTTTGAGCTCCTTGTTGTGGTACTTCGTACTGCATATAACTTAACATACTTCGAGAAGCTATCTATTACTACCAATATATGTTTTACCCCACCAACGCTGGTTGGTAAGGGCCCTAGATGGTCTATCGCCACCATTTCGCCTGGCCCTCTTGAGACGATTGGTTTCGTGCTTCCTTGGAGGTATCTATTTGTCAGTTTTGCGTACTGACATATCTGACATCTTTTTATCACTTGTAATATCCGTTTCTTCATTTGCTTTATATATATGCTCTGGCTCATTATATTCGTTATTTTATTTCTCCCTATGTGAGCATATATCTGATGTATGTTCTCAATTACCTCGTTTATTATTGATTCCGGGATTACTATCTTTATTTTATTTTTGACTTCTTTACACAATATCCCTTCTTGTATTGAATATTTCTTAAATTTGGTCACGTTTTCAAAAATTTTTTCTAATTCTGGTTGTTGTCTTTGTAAGTTTTTATGTTTTGAAACTTTGCTTTTAGTGTTTCTTCACATCTTATTTGTAACCGTCCTACTTTTATAACCTGACGGTTCTGACTGTTTCCCTTATTATCCATCTCATTCTGATACATCCGACTCACGACGTCACACGGTATGTTTTCCTTTCCTGGGCAATGTATCACTGTTGGTTGATACTCCTGAATCGCCAATATCCACCTAGTGATTCGTGAATTAGTGAAATTGCACGTGTTCATAAATTTCAATGCCTTATTATCCGTTATGATAGTTAGTGGCGCTCCCACTATTAATGGCCGAAATTTTTTCAAGCCATGCACTATAGCCAATAATTTTTTCTCGCATATAGTGTATGCCTTCTCACAACTCTGAAGTGTTCGGCTGACGAACCCTATTACTTGCATTTGCCTTTGTCCATCTCTCTGGAAAATCTGACTGGCAATTGCATTATCGCATGCATCTGTCTGTAGGAACGTGCGTTGCCCTTCGATTGGATGCATCAGAGTGACTGACTCCGTAAACAAGTCTTTTACCCTATTGAAGGCTTTACTCATGTATTCATCCCAGATCCAGGGCTGATCTTTTCTTAGTAATTTCAACAAGGGTGAAGTCTCTTCAGCATGTTTCTTTGTAAATCGTGCATAGTAATTTACAAAACCTAGAAACGATTGTAGTTGTTTTTTGTTTCTAGGTTTTGGGAAATCCTGTATTGCCTGTAGCTTCTCTGGGTCTGTGGTGACCCCTTCTTGTCTGAAGATATATCCTAAGAACTTCACCTCTTGTTGACAGAACAAGGTTTTCTTCGGGTTGATGGTTAAATTCCCCTCTCTGAATCTGGTGAAAATTGTCCTCAGGTGACTGAGGTGCTCATCGAATGTCTCAGATAGACACAAAAGATCATCGACATACACTAAAAGATTTTCCACTAACTCCTTACCCAAAGTGATATCTACCGTTCTCACTAGAGCCGCTAGGGAGTTTTGGAGTCCGAAAGGCACCACTTTGAAATTATATACTTTATTATTAAATAAAAATCCTGTATATTTTTTGGACTCATTAGTCAACGGTATTTGCCAGAAACTTGACGTTAAATCTATTTTTGAAAAATATCGCCTGTTGCGACCTTTCCTTAGTATATCGTCAATAGTGGGTGCACTTTCATAATCCGGCACAGTTATCTCATTCAACTTCCTAGTGTCTAGGCACAGACGGATGGTCTTGTCTGGTTTTATTACTGTCACCATTGGGTTGATGTAAGGAGTTCTTGAGCGTTCGATGATGTCATATCTGAGCTTTCTAACAATCTCTTCTTGGACCTGTTTACGGTAATTAATTGGAATTGGATAATTCCTTCATACAAAAGTTTTATTCTCTATTAGTTTCAATTGATGCTTATATTTATTTGATCTTCCCGGTATCTCGCTAAATATATCGTCATATTCCAATATTAGCTGGTTTAATTGATTTTGCTGTTCTTTGTCTAATATACATTTATTTTCTGTTTCTTCTTCTTCGATTCCTAAATGGTTAATTCTCAAATATTTTCTTATTATCCGTCCAGCTTTATCTTTCTTTTTCTTCTTTCTCCTTTTCCAATTTCTTAACTTTCCCTTATTCTCCTTAAATCTACCTTTTATTTTTCTGTTTTTGAATTGTAATGAAATGAAGGTTCTTCTCGTATTTGGATTGGTTCTCATTTTAATTGACTTTCGAACTTTTGAACTAGTAAATGGGTTTTTCTTTTTTCTTTCTTTAATTTCAATTTCTTTCCTTTGGGTTATCTCTCCAGAATCTAAAGTCTTAGTCATGGGCTTCCGAGCTACTTGTTGGTTATTCATTTTAACCTCGTTGTTCCCCCCTTTTAATTGTTTCGACGCGACGTTTATACTTTTATTTATATTTATTTTCTTATTTATTATTTTTCCACTCACATTATTTCCCCTTTTTGGCACTATTTCGGCCTTACTTTGTTTATATTTTGTTTTGCTCTTAATCTCAGCTGCAGCTCTTCTTTCCATGTCCTTTGTTTCTTTATCTCCTGTATTGACTCCCTCAGGTCTTAAATTAATTTCCTTATTTATTATATTTTCATTTTTGTTTTTTAATTTTTTGTTTTTGTTTAATTTTTCCTCTGTTTCATTTTTTATTTTTCTTTGATATTCGTTTTTTATATTTAAGATTTCCCCTTTACTTGTTTCTTGTCCATTTCCTCCTTCATTCATTCGACAGTGCCCCTGCTTCTCGCACTGTCGCATTAACCCCTCCTTTTTGCTTTGATGCCCTATTGTTGATGCATCTTCTTTTCCCTGGGTTATCTGACATATTTTTCGGACTTCTTTATTTTCCTCTATCTTTTGTATTTTATTTTTAAAGTCCTGGTACACCATCTTCTCTTCTATCTCGAAGGTCACAAAGCGTCTATCCATGTTTATCCGTGCCTTTAGGTCATACAGTGTGTTGCACCCCATAATCATCTCCGACCGAAGTTTGGAGACCACTATGAAGATGCAGTCCACTTTTATGCCTTTAATTGTTAAGGGAATTAAGCATTGCCGGGTAGCCTTTATCTGTGCAGTCTTAATGGCTGTTACAACTCCCACATTGTTGATGGGTAGTTCCAGGAACTTAAGCCCATGCAACTTGAGGTTGTTGTAAGCCTTTTCTTGAATGACTGACACGTCTGCACCCGTGTCAATCTCTACCTCTATAGAGTGCCCTTCTACCTCACAGTTAATTACAGGGCATGGCTCTTTCCTCTGGTTACCTTCGCCAATCTCCTTGTCCTCTTCTAACAATTCAGCACGAATATCAAGAGATAGTCCACCAACTCTAAGCTCTTGATTTTAGTGTACTTCATTGTTATTTTCCTATTGTATTGTTTTTTTATTTTTGTTCTTTAGGTCTTCCGCCTTTCCTTTATTTAATGTTCCCTGTTTCTCCGGGTAATATTTCCTATATTTTGTTTGTTGTTGGATCTCTAATGGTTTTCTCCTCTTTTCCTTCCTACCATTAGGGATCCTCTCATTTAGTTTTTTGATTGACCACTTGGCTCTGGATTTTGTGATCTCTTTTCTTTTGTCTGTGGGCCTTCTTTTGTTTGGTTTTGTGGCCTGTACTCTGGCCTTTGTTGTTGCCACTGATTTTGCGGCCTATTTCTTGGTCCCTCTCTTTGGTAGGGCCCCTGTCTCCAGTTTCCTCTCCCTTCTACCAGGTAAGGCTCTTGCCTCCAATTTCCCTTGTATCCGGGGTTCTCGTTTGGTGTGTCCACCCTCTCCTCTCAGGTTCCCGTTCTTCAGTCCTAGGCTGAGTCCGGTTCCTGGTAGCTTCCTGCTCCATGTTCCTTCGGATGTATTTTACCGCCTCCTCTATGTCGGTAGCCGCCATCCGGGAACATCCTATATACATTCTGTTCTCATAATGCTTAATAATCTTCATAATTAACTTCGCCTTATTGTATGGCGGGGTTAGGTGTCTCGCCGTGTACACCATTTTTAAGAAATAATTTACCATGTTGTTTGTGCCTCGATGGTATTCATATTTTCCATTTTCGATTCTTCCTCAAATTCTCTCTTGTGCATGAGATCCCCAAAAGTGGCTAAAGAATCTCTCCTTAACTTCATCATAATTTTCCTCCTCCATATTCATGGCCAACCACCATTCTTGTGCTGGTCCTTTAAGATGTCTCTCCATTATTTTCCGTTTTTGTCCTTCCTCCATGTCAGGATCAATTTCGGACATCATACCTTCTAGGTCAGAGGTCTTCAAATGGCGGCCCGCGGGCCAGGTCCGGACCGCTAGCTCGTTTTGAACGGCCCGCGCAAAATATTTGAGTTATCTCACAACGACACAACTTTGCACACTGACGCAGGAGGGGTGACACCAAGGGACATGTGGTCAAACAATAGGTTCCCCCACTCTCCCTCCCGACCACAGCGTAATTCCCGTTACTTATGGGTCCCCTTTTTTACCCGGACGGTCTGGTCTAGCGACAGTCTTTTACTATCGGTGTCGGACGTCGGTGTCATTGTCACTCTTGAGCTACCTGCTGCTAGTACATAGTGGACATTATTTCAGTGCCGTTGTCTGCATTTATTGTGTTTAACGTTTTGTCGGGTGTGTTGTAAGTTTTAAAAGTGAGTTGTTTAAGTTTGTTAACAGCTACTATGGAAGGTAAGAAAAAAAAGTTGACAGCAAATTCCTATCAGAATGGACTGATAAATATTTGTTTATACTCCCAAATCGCGCTGGTGCCGTACCTGTATGTTTAATATGTCAGTAGACTGTATCTATTGTCAAAAGTGCGAACGTCAAACGTCACTTTGAGACAAAACACAAGTCTTTTGATGAAAAATTTCCAATTGGCAGCAATTTACGCAAGTCAAAAGTTGATTCCTTATGTGCCAGTTATTCAACTTCCACTCAAATAATGAATCGATCTATGACAGTGCAGTAAAAATGTGGAGAAGCGTCCTTGCGCATTTCTTGGACTCTCGCTAAACATATGAAACTTTTAGTGATGGAGAAATAGTTAAAGAATGTATGTTAGCGGCAGGGTGTGCATTATTTGACACCAAACAGGACGTTGTTGACACTATTAGTCGTATTCCTCTTTCAGCAGCTACAACTACTAGAAATACAGAGATTTTAGCAGATGAAAATAATAAAATGTTAAAGCAGGTTTTAGCAGCTACAGACAGTTATTCATTGGCCATAGATGAGTCATGCGACATCACTGATATGACCCAGCTAGTAGTTTTTGTGAGATTTTTAAATAAAGCTAAATACCAGTTCATTGAAGAACTTTTAACTATCATACCAATGGAAGGTCAAACCCGGGGAGAAGACTTGCACAAAGTTTTAACGGACTTTTTTGAAAATGCTAGTTTTGATCCTAAAAAGTTAATTTCGATAACAACAGATGGTGCTCGTGCAATGACTGGTAAAAACAAAGGTTTGGTTGGTCAAATAAAAAGTGACGCTAAATTCAATGAAAATCTGCTGTTCTACCATTGCATCATTCATCAAACTGTTTTGAGCTGCAAACTGAGCTCTTCTCTTGAATGTAAAATGCAGGTTGTGATTAAGATCATCAACTTCATTGCATTTATTAACGATATTAAAGTGTTTCTGTCTGAGTGCAAAGAAGACATCGCAAGTGAATACTTAGGCTTCCTACTTGACACAGAACTGAATGTAGCTACGATTGCCTTTCTAACAGATATCTTCAGACATTTGAATTTCTTTAACTTAAAGCTACAAAGGTAAGGTCTGCTTGTGTGTGAACTTTACACGGAAGTTAGAAGTTTTTCAAACAAAATTGGTATCTGGTGTGAAGATATCTCTGATGAACGATTGCACTTTCCTAACCTAAAATCTATTTGTGACGAAACTGATGGTATTGATATCAAACCATTTTAAAATGTTTTGAAAGATTTGAAACTTGAGTTTGAAACTAGGTTTTCTGATTTTGGGAAAATAGGAAATGTTGTAATTTAATAGATGCTTTTCTTTAAAACCAAATGGTGAATGGACAAGTAAAGCAGCGAAGATTTTCCACTCAAATAAGTCTGCCTTGCAAATGGAGATGGTCGACTTTCAAGAAGAACAACTTGCTTAGAATTAGTTGTACAACCTCAAATCCAAACTTCAAGGAAGTTGTTCAAACTAAAAAATGTAATTTTTCACACTAAAATGTATTTCATATAAGTTTCAAGATATATTGTTCTCTTATTGTAGTATCTTTTGAGTCTAAATATAAACAAATTACTTTACTTCTTTGTTCAAATGTGTTTAAGTTCTTTACCCCATGAATATATATATATATATATATATATATATATATATATATATATATATATATATATATATATATATAAAGGCCCGCGGCGGACTTTAGAAAATCCAAAATGGACCCTGACTAAATGTAATTGAAGACCACTGTTCTAGGTGTTTAATGAAATCAATAGGGTCTTCATCTTCCCTACCGTAGAATTCCTTCTTGCTTTTGTCTCCATTATCACCCATCTCAAACATCCTTGATTTAAACAAGGTAGCTATATTTATTCCTTCTCCCATATTCTTTATCTTATTCTCAACTACTTGTACCCTTCTTTCTACTTTTTTGACTTCTCCCTTAACTGTTTCTACAGTCTGTTTACTTTCACTGACTGTTACCTCTAAGTTATACATCTTTTCTATAGTCTCTTGGATTTTATTTCCCATTTCCTCATTCTTTCTTGTAATTCCTTCATTTATTTCATCTATCCTCTTATTCATGATTTCCCAAAGATTCTTAATTTCTTGTTTATCCTCCTCTCTTTCTTTCTTTCTTTCTACTTTTTTCTCCTCTCTTTCTTTCTTTCTTTGTTTCTCTATCTTTTTTACTAATTCTTCTTGTTCCTTTATTCTCCCTTGTTTCTGTTCCTCCATTTCTTTTAATCTTTCCTGTTTTTGTTTCTCTTCCTCTTTTAATCTTTCTTGTTTTTGTTCCTCCTTCTCTTTTAATCTTTCCAGTTTTTGTTCCTCCATCATTTTTTTAAAAAACTCCATCATTTCAGATGGTTCTGTGTCTTTTCTCTGTCTTGTCGCCATCTTAAAGTCTCGTATTTAACTATCCTTTTATTCAATTACTAACTTCTCCTACTTCTATATTTTTACTATATACTGAGTACTTAATTAAATATTCATTTAGAATTGTGCTCGATGTGATCCGGTTCAGTGTTCCCTTGACCTTGTCTATCTCACGCCTATGTATTCTATTTACTTTTATTAATAACTAACATTATTTTTTATTTATATTATATTTCTTTTCTTTATTATTTTTTTTTTTAATTTTTTTTAATTTTTTTTTTTTTTTTACTTAATATGCCCTACCGACGCCTACTGAATTTTATTTTACTTAATTATTTCCTTTTAATTATTATTATTTATTCTAAGTTCTTTTTAATTTCATTTTTATTTTAATTAACTTTTATTTAATTTAAAGAACTCCTTTGGTTTTCATTTTATGATTCCTATTATTATTTACAATTTTAATTGAATTCTATTTAATTAATTTTGTTTCACTAGGCTCCTTAGTCGATTTAAATCTGTCTCTATTTGATGTTGACCCGATGTTACAATGTAAGCATCGAGCCTCAAATGTTGGGCGCCATACTATTCTTACCGACCATTTACCCTGCCTTACCATGGCCCTTTCTCTTCTCAATTGTTAAGTCAGTAAGAAAGTAATGGTTTATCCATTGACTACGAACCTAGTTTCATAGACCTGTGCCTCAAGGAATAAACCTCTCAGAGGAAACAACCCCTGAATTTTTGATAAAACCAATTAGCCTCCGATAAGCCCTGTTCAAGCTCCTTTTCGGGTAGTGGAATCTTTGAGAGACACTTGTGATATAAAGACTATACCTGGATATCTAGTGAACTTATCTTATTTAGAATGAAAACACAGCTAATTGGAAAATATACCTTTTTATTTATTTGTTCCAAGGTTCAAATTAATTATTATTGTTTTTATTTAATTTAACAGGATTTTCTTGACTAATTACTTTTTCAAAATTTCATACAACTTGCCATTTAATTAAACATTATTATCTCAATCTATGTTTTTAAATTTTCTTATTATCATTAATTTTGTATATAATTTAAATTATCAAAGTTACCATAATTAATTTTGTATATAGTTTTGATTGTTACAGTTAAATTTAACATATTTTAAAATCTGATTCTTTTTCAAACACTTAATATTACTATTTAATGCCTTTAGGCTAGGCCTTGAACAATTAACTTCTTTAGAAATTATTCATTAGTAATTTACTTAGAAAAAGCCATATAAGATATACATCTTTATACTTAATCCATACATTCCCACAGCGATGGGAATGGAAAGTCAATTTTGAATCTTTGTTACTTAAATTTGGGTAACCTAAGAGAGTTGACTAATCAGTCCCTTAGGTTATTCCCATCTTATTTAATTTTGAATTTAAGTTAATATAATTTGAAGTAAAATGTTATTTAAAAAGAATAATTAAATTGATTATATAACCTTGTACTGTAGAAATCTTTTTATCTTCATTAATGTTGTCATCTGTCGGTCCCGTTACAGCTTCAAGGGTCTTGGTAAGTAGGCGTCTCTCCATAATTTCGTTTAATCTTCTTATTTTCTTTAATTTTGCATTTTGGTGGTCGAAATTTTGTTCTGGGTATATATGAGCCCTTGCTCATATATATCTTCCTTCCCCTGATCACATCGTAGCACTTTTTACTCTGTTTCTAGCACATTTTTTCTTGTCCTGGTCGCATGGTACTAAAACACGTCTGCCCGCCTAGAGAGCCTAATGCATTCTAATTCTGGATAGCGTCTCTTTTGTGAGGCCCGTCTTCTCCAATTTCAAACTTCCCACGCCCTAGTATCCATTTTTCAACTTTTTCCCAATCAGAAAGCCGTTGCCATGGCAATTGACTTTGTTTGTTCGGAAATTCTGAACTAAGATTAGTTTCACTTTTTGTAAAAGGCGTTTCTGTATTCTGATGTGTCCTTTCCATTTTTACCTTTTATTTAATAACGTATTTGTACTTTATTTCTTCTTATTTAATTTAATTTTCTTTTTAAAATTCCTAATCCAAAGTTCGACTGTAGCGCTTTCGTTTCGTAGTGACAAGATTTATAATCAATACCCTAGGCGGATTTTTCCGGAATCAAATATGACTGCTTCTAGTATAACCTAATTTCTAGGCTATTACATTTTAACATTTAATCTTTACTTTTACATAAATACTATTTTCCCTAGCTAGGCCTAATTTACTTTCCTCACATCTTATAAATTTACATTCTTTATTCCTGATTATATTTAAGTACAATTATTTTAATAGCCAGCATCTAGGCCGAGTTTGTTATACTACACAATTACCGTCTGTTTTGTATACATAATTTAGGCTATCCACTTTGAAGTGATAATTTTTCTTATTGATTATAATTTATGTTTTTTAAGTCTAAAGTTATTTCTAATTTTCTTCATTTTACTATTATTTACCCTAGTTTTAATATTATTAATATTATAATGCTTTAAAATTTTTACATATAAATTTAGCCAA
Source organism: Prosapia bicincta (assembly GCA_036971475.1). NCBI lineage: Eukaryota > Metazoa > Arthropoda > Insecta > Hemiptera > Cercopidae > Prosapia > Prosapia bicincta. The sequence continues at coordinate 81,717,842 of JBAIZL010000001.1, read as the reverse complement.
TTATTTAACCAGGTTAGGTTTGATTCTGGTATTCTGTACAATTACCCTGATTCTTTGCATCGGACATTCTGGCCGCTGCAATACATACCTACTTTTGACATATACTTATGTACGTATTGTAAATAGTTAGACATATAAATGTACATGTTATAATCCGTCAAACACATCGACATTTTAAATTATTTTCTGTATTTATTTTGTCCTCTGAAGGGATTATACGGGGAATTCGTTATCTGGCGTTGCCGGGCCACCCTATTCCACGGATAATCGGAAGTTTACTGTGTATATATATAAAGAACAAAAGTCAAAATACAAATACAAGAATTATATTTGAATTTACTATCCGTAAATTCAAATATAATTCTTGTATTTGTATTTTGACTTTTGTTCTTTATTAATACACAAGAAAACATATTGCGATATATATATATATATATATATATTATTTACTGTGCCTAATATAAAAATAGAAACCATTTGCTTAGTATAAAAACAGACACACAGTTTGTTGAAATGAAAAAAATCATATTTATTACTAAGAAATGTTTGTGAAGCATTATGACTAGTATTATGTTAAATCGGGTTAATTTAAAATCACCAAATATTACTACATAATGTTTTCTACACAACATTTGTAAGTTTTTTACATTTTAGCCCTGTCACTATATTCATTTTTTAGAGCTCAGCATCCAAAATAACTACTTTTACTTTTATATGTGTTTAGTGTTTACTTACTTTTATTTAGTTTCAAGTTAATAAAATTAATTGTACATATACAAGTAGGTATGCATACACACAAATGCCTTGAATGTTTAAAAAGAGGCATAAATTTATAGGTGTTTTCAGCTTTAAGTAATATTTAAAGACTCGTTATTCTTGTTTTTGAATATCATATACCTTATCCAAAGTAATATTTTTTGTATCTTGGGAAAAATAATATTCTTGAAAATGTCAATTAATATAGTGAAGCAATATTAAAGCCGACAAAACCATGCACTATGCTGATTAATTTAGATAGTTATATCTTTATTTTTTGCTCCGTCTGTTTTACAATGTTTTATAACTTTTTTTATATATGACTGACCTCTTTTTTAAGATACGAGAATCCATATGTTTGTGTGTGTAGATAAATATTGACAGGTTATTTACCTTAATCCCAATTATTATATAATAATTAACAATACACTGTAATGGGCTTAAATTGTATATTTACAGGTTACAATGAAAATTTTAAATTTAACAATATAAAATTTTGAAATTTATAAAATCCAAAGATTTAAATCAGAATATCATGCCATATGCATATAATTAATGATTACAATTCAAAAAGAAGAAGCCATTTTAAAAGAGTTGTACATTTGAAGGAGTTTGAAGCAAGCAAGGAAAAGTGAAGAAAAATCAAAATAAAGCTAGAAAGACCAATGACATTAAAAAAATTAATAGCAAAAAAAATAGGAATAAAGTCGAGAATGTGAAAATTTCATAAAATACATAATTCAAAAGTTATAGCGAAATAAGTCTGTTTGGACAAAATCTGCCCTTCTAGGGAGAGTCAACACCAAGCCAGGAAAAAATGACGTCACATCGTCTGATACATCATGCGATATTGTAAAAATTTTGTGATTGGACAGTTCACTACCAGAGGAAGGGTAGGTGAAGTTTGAATGAGGGAAATTTGAGCGTGCATTGAAAAGCCAATGACAACGGAGGTTAATACTGAGCTTTTTTTGTTAATTTTCAAAAAAGTGTATAACAATGAAGATGCAGTCTTAAGTTATCAATGGTGGTAGTAAAAAATGTGACTTTGTGAGTTTCCAACCCATTTGGGAAGGTTACTCCCTAGCAGCGGTTTTTCTTTAACATCGCTTTGTGTTGCATTTTCCGAAGTAGTAGTTTCCATAAACAAAAGGATATGATACTCAAAATGTAAAAGTTTTAAAGTTGAAGAGTGACTAAATTTCCAAATTACCAAAAGTAAATTAAATGCAGCAATATTTACTGCATATAGGGAAATGGTTTGGAAAATTTTTTACAATAAACATTAAAATTTTGGACTATGTTCAAATAATAATATATGTTATTAAGAAGAAATTTTGAGACAGTGAAGTATTTGGTTTGAAATAGTTCAAATTTTTTAAATTCTAAAATGAAATTTGCGATAATGCACAAAAGGGTTAAAATAAAACAATAAAGAGAGGAGGGATGACTGCCTATAGCTGATGCAGAGGAATGGACACCAGTGAAATCTAAGAGATCAGGGAAAATGGCAGGTGAATCCTGCGTACAACATCCCAAGATCATAGGACATTGGCAACAGTGCGAGATATAAATAAAAAGGTTAGAGCCTTCTTCTCTTTTTCAAATAAATAACACTTAGATTAAAAATTTTTGGGATAAATTGAAAGATTAGGAAATTTTTTTATATACAAATTTTCATAAAATATAATTTTTTAAATACATTTGTCTTGTTAAGAGAAAGTAGAATATAGACTACTAATAACAGAATAGGTAATAAGTAATACGTAAAATAAAGACTACTGTTGAACAGAACCATAATGGCAAGCAGGAAATAGATGTAAAACAACTGCCAAGAAATAAATTCAAAGTTGTAAATCTTAATCTAAGATTAAGTCATTTAATCTTAAATAAAAAAAATTTTTAAAGGAGTATCAAAATTTATGTGATTACAAACTTCTTTAAATAAAGGGATGTAAGATTGTTTGTAAGAAGTAAACATTATGCTATTATTTTAAAATAGGTTTAAAATTAACTTATTCTGTTTGGGAAAATTAATTCAATTTTAGGGTTAAACACAAGAAATTATAAAAAAATGAGAATAAAATTGAAAAGAATTTGCTAGGTTTTCTTTTGTAAATTATGTAGAACTCACAAATCTTGGTTTTGAATGAGATAATTTAGTTATGAATCTGACTCATTACTCATTTTTTGAATCAGGATAGTAGTGTTCATTTTTTAAAGAAGTAACTATTGTGTGGAATTGTTACTAGAAATTATTTGTTAAGATCGCAGAGTTAAGTGATGTATTGGAAACGGATTAAGAAACAATAGTAAGATTTTAAGGTTAGGCAATTGATAAATTTTGATTCTTAAATAATTGAGATTTTATGATTTAATTTGACCATTTATTATGTTTTATTTGAATTAACTCTGATTTTTATATAGTTATTTTTATGACTTAATGCTGATTTTATTATACATAATTTCATGATTTAATTTTAAAGTTTAATATGTGTGAGTTGTTAAAGAATTTTGACTTTTAAATAGGTTTTTGTTATAATGTAAATTAATTTGGATTTTCAAATACAGTAGAGCCTCGAAATTCCAAATCACGACATTTCAAGCTTCCATTACATTCGGGCTTATTTCTATTTGAGCCTATTTTATCTATTTAAAAGAAAATGATGAGTCGAGCTACCAAGAAATGTTTTTATCAGTATGATATGCAAAAGACATGAGTATGGCTTTCAAGAACTGTTTATAGACATACGGTATGGAAGGAAAGGAGTCAGGCTTTCAAGAAATGTTCATTTCAATACGGTATGCAAAGGAAATCAGTTGGACTTCCAAGAAATGTTCATATAAAGTTCTATAAACTTATTTAGTGCATTTTTAGTTACCTATAGTATTAGGGTTCATTAAAACTTCTATTTTTTCTAATGTACAGGAACGCATTTCTGTGTAATCCAAGTTTTTGGTAATTTGAGGGGTGCTTGGTCCCATTTACCTCAAATTATGTAGACTCTATGTATGTCTGTTTTTTCAGAGTAAATTTTCTGTTTTCAGGAAAAAGTTAGGGGTTTAAACATATGCTTTTTATGTTATTATCACATCACAAATTTTATATGTATTCCTAAAAAAATTAACGAGTAATCAAAGTTTTCTTCTTGGTTAAAATTGGGTTTAATAGACTAAATGTTAAGCTAAGGAAATTTAGAAATTGAGGGAAAATTTTTCAGGGAAATTATGGTTTTGAAATATATTATATTCTATGATACATGCCCATGATACATTATATCTTTTTTCAAGGCCAAGGAAAACAACAATGATGGTTTGATACAAGAAAGAGGAAGTTTGGATAATTGACTCTAACAAAACCATTTGGTCCAGAGATGAACATCCTTCTCTGAATCCACACAGTTCATTGCTAAAAGGTCTGTTGGTTTCAGGTAGCAGACAAGACAGGGGTTGATCATTTCCAGGAGTTTGCATAAAGAACTTGTTAAAGATATTAACCAAAAACTACTGAGATTCTTTTCGTCTTTTCTTTTTTCATAAAGAAGAATTACTGTTACTTTCAATCATGCTAAGGGAAAGAATGCTCATTGAATAAACAATGTACATTCAAAGAAGAACAAGTTTTATCGATGATCAGCGATATTTAATCTATAATCAGGACCTGGACCATTTGTTGTTGCAAGAGCAGACTCTAATTTGTCTATAGAGAATGTAGTGTTTAAAAGAGAACCTACAGACAACCCAATAGTGAAAAAAGTTGCTTCTTCCTTACTTAATGTGTCTAGAACATAACACTATAAGCAGCAGTAAAAAAATTGTTAAAAGGATGATGCAAGACTATATGGGATGAGTTTTTCATCCAATCACTTCAGCCTGCACGCTCGCAAGCACACTCACACACTTTATTATGAAATATGTAGCCAAACAGTTTTTTTTACATATTTAAAACCCAAATTTAAACTATTAATTAATTTTATATGTCTACCACTAAAAAACTCACTTGAGTGTTTGGAGGGTGTTGAATGACACAATCAGGTCCAACAATTGTACTTGGAAATTTATTAAAGAAGAAAGGTTCTTTTGGATACGGTTTATTTTGTTCATCACAATGTCCTTTATAATTAAGTCCAACGCAAATAACTTTGTCAGGTTTTGTTACAGGTGCTAGTAATTCCACATCTTTCAAGTGAGAAATTGATTTCCCTTCAGCTACTATCCTGTAAATAAGTGATTTTATTATAAACACTGTTCATAATAATGATTTTTCCTGATCATAATTAGTATGTGTTTGAACAGGACAACTGTTGAAAATTTATCTGCCTTAATTTTTTTATGATACCATATTTGAATTACACAAATATGGAATAAGTAAAATTAGATAAATAAATTATTGCTATTGTTAATAAATTATATGTTTCTGTTATAACCTATATAATTATGTTAAGTACAGTAATCTTCAAAATTTTGCCACATCATTTATAGTTTAGGAATTTTAGATGTCCTAGATTTGTCAGCTGACTAACACCTTATGTTTAATCATGATTTTTCATCTTCATAAAAGCCAGTTTTTGTCTAGCAACAGCAACCCAGAATTTTAATGAACTACTCAACAGACTTTTAATATAAAAAATGAAATCTAATTCATAAAAACAAATCAATTTGTTTCAAATGATTATTTATGAATAATTATTAATATTTAAAAATAAGAAAGAATACTAGCATATCATAATATATAATTTTGGTAGCAGAGAATAAAAAATGTTCAACAAAGATTAGAAATTGAAAGCTAATATAAATTGAAATTTGAACCAGCTTGAAATATTAACAAACCGGAGAACCATCTGCTTGTAGTTTTAATGTAGGCCTGAATCAATTTAATAAAATTTAATGTTAAGGTTGAGTTCACAGCACTTACCCCAAATGTTGTTAAAAGTTACCGAGTTTGTGTAACAATAACTGGAGACATGAAGACCAGATTTGCGATACACATTTGTTCAATAGTGAGTGTATTTAGTACTAAAACACTTGATAGTCACTTGGGGACATTTTACTTTCACAAGAATGAGACTAAAATAAACTTACAAAGTACGTTATTAAAGCTTATAAATAAAATTCCTCAAACTCAAGTAAAGGAATAATAAAACATAATTATTGTTATAGCACGGATTTAACTCAAGTAAAGACTGACAATTGAACAAAAGGTCAGTTGTGGTCTAAATTGAGAATGGGATACATCTCCCAAAATGGACGTACACACTAAACTATAGGCAAGTGTGTCAGATTAATATATGTTCAAAAATTATATACATATTTTACAATATAGTAACATGGAATTTGGTGATGATTAATTGGTTTAAAATAATAATAATAATAATTCACTAGGTCAGTACATTATGCAATGCGAGTCAGGATAAGACTGTTGCATAAGTGGTGAGTCTGTGGTGTATTGCAGTTCTTTGGTGTGTTACTGTTCTTGTTAGTGCATCTTGTGGTACATGTTCTCCCTACAACGAACACATAAAAGACATAAAAGACACAACCCAAATCAAATTTGGCCATACACATATAAAACAACTATACTCACAGACTAACATAGACACCAATCTAAAAATCCTACACTACATAAAAAAATCAACAAACTTGACACAACAGAAAACTACAAGATATACAAACACCATAAATACTATCTATAATACATTCTAAAAGACAAAACTCACTCACAATCAAATACTAAATTTGAGCACATAATTAACAATTACTCTATGAACAATAACAAAGGTATCAGCACCACATTTCACCTGGTATACAAACTTAATAGGATTATAAAAAACTCTCACATACATCTTATTTTTTTGTGATAATAGGTTGCGAAATTACTCAAAAGGACGAAACAAACACTTATAGACAACATTCCATTCAGAAAACAGAAAATATTGCATTTTCACGCCTTGTATAATTTTTGTTGATAAAATTGGTTACATGGTAATAGGAAATAAATGAAATAATGTTTGATATTTTACAGTACCATACGTATTAATTACAATATATACAGTCAATCTTTGTTAAGGAGAAAGACAAACATATAGGTCAACTTAGTTACTTTACTTTTGTTTAACAAAAGTAGTTGTAAAGCTACTTTACATTTTAAAAAACTAATTTTAATTCATTTATAACCAAATCTGTTAAAAATAAATACTTTATACCTACGTATACTTTATTCCATACACCTTTATAGTAATGCTTTACAATATATTGAGGTAATTCCTCAATAATAACTTCATAAAGGAGTATCATTCTAAAATGAGGTAATTTTGTACGTTTAACCAAATGTACACATGTAAGGCTAGAATAGAGATCACATGACGAAATATAACACCGCGGAACTAGACATCTAATTAGGTAATGTCGTATAAACTTACAACCGAATCTATTCTGACTGGACACTTAACCAGGGTGTTTAGTAAAATAGCTTGAAGAAATTCCCTGAGTTTTCCCTGACTTTTCCAGGGTGTCTAGTAAAATAGCTTGAAGAAATTCCCTGAGTTTTCCCTGACTTTTCCCCTTTTAGATGTCTATAGAAAGCCCAGTTTACATTGGGCCCATCCATTGATATCTGAAGGATCTTGGATAAATCCAGACTTTGAAGAACGAATTGAGTAACTCTTTTGCTTTTGTGTCTGTAGGGAACACAGAACTAAAATATCGAGCTTTCACTTCATCCGTCTCTGCATCCCAATACCTAACACTCAAATCCATTTGGGCTCTTTGTGATATTTTGTTTAAACTTTCATCAAAGCCAATTACATAGTTAGAATTTGAATTTAATGATGTCAGTAACAGGTCTTTAATATAATTTGATAAACCGAATACAACACTATAGGAAATTTTATCTTTCCCCAATCTCATGTTCTGTGCAATGGTGCTATCAGGGAACATCCTTAGAAAGAGGCACACACTACCTTCTGCATTGCGTAAAGAAGTGTTGCATTACTAAATTCACGCACCATATAATCTCTGCTTCAGTCACTTTATCTTTTAGTTTATATTTATCCTAAGGAAGGAGGGGAGGTAATGACGACATCTGCATGACGCGCTTGCCTGCTACGGCAATGAAAACTGGAACCTTCCATGTTGAAATAAACAGTGTACAAATAATCACCGTCATATAAAACACATACTATCACGAGTCTAGACAAATAGCTGGCTACGAATGTTTACACAGCGTTCTGTGTGGTCAGAAACAGAGTGAGTTATCTGTTACCCCCCCCCCCTGTCCATATGATAACAGAACCACTGCGCACCCCAAGGCCACGGTCCAGGCTAAAACCTCCCAGCTGTACCAACTCGACACGTTTAATATTTATTGACATAAGTCCTGAAGTCATAGCATTGGGCTTATCAAATAAATAATGTGCATCTAAATAAAGAAGTGTTATTTCCTGACTGCCCTGCCCCTAAACCGCTGGCTTACAATACCAAATATTCGAGAGCAATGGCCACTAGTTTTGTTTCTAATCAAAATAAATATTTTCCCGATTTTTTAAAATTTTCCCTGAATTTTCCAGAATCTTAAAATTCCCTGACTTTTCCAGGTTTTCCCTGTCACTAGACACCCTGTTAACAGGTATTTTTAATAAAAATATATAGGTATGTATAAAATTACAACGAAATCTATCATAACTGGAGACTTTATAGGATATTTAAATATATGTATGTGTAGTACAGCGCACCGTTAATACGCTGATGTAGTACTTTTTACTATTCTGCACTGAATTGTTTACCCAACTTTAATTTGATAAAATGGTAGTTATTTCCTTGAGCGGGAGATTTTGTTATTTTTTTCGTATCCCTGATGACTTTCTGCATCAGCAGATATAATTTTTTTTGCTAAAATTGTACACGTGGACATAGGAAATAAATACCATAACTTTATTCTTGTTACAATTTTTGGGCAGTTGATTATAAGAACGGCCACCTATGATATTTTGGAAAATTGTTCAAATCCACTAAATAGGATAATATACACAAGATTTTTTGTTTACTGAGGAAAGTTACTTTTTTTCAATTTAAAGTAGGGTAAAAAATACAGTGCGGAGGCATAAGTTGTGAATGAGCATGGAGTGATACAAATGATTCGTGATATCACAGTGCAGAGCTTCAAGTTGTGCATTGGCCGCGGAGTGGTACAGTGACGTCACGCATACACCTTATGTGAGTACATATTTGAGAAACAATGTTTTGGCTTAATTTTTATGGTTTTTGCATACATATATTTAAATATACTTATTAAGTCTTCAGTTAGGATATATTTGGTTTTAAATTTATACATTGCTATATACCAATATTAAAATATACCTAAAAAGTGTCCAGTGTGGATAGATTTCCAGTTATAATTTTATACATTACCTAAATGGTTAAATGTATAAAATTAGAACCAAATCCATCCTGACTGGATACTTCATAGATATATTTCAATATAGATATATAAAATTCACCTTTACTGGCAATAACAAAAAACATAATTATCAATATAATAGCTTCAATAGATGTTTTTGTTACATAAAGTTTAGATTGCTGAAACACCAACTACAGTTGTGACGTCACAAAACATTTGTATCATTCCACCCCCATTCACAACTTATGCCTCCGCTCACAATTTTTTACCCTACTTTAAATTGAAAAAAAGTAACTTTCCTCAGTAGAAAAGAAAAATTCTTGTGGATATCGTTCTATTTGGTGGTTTTGTTTTCCAAAATATCGTAGGAGGCCGCTCTTATAAACAACTACCGATAAACCAGCTAGATCCGAGTAACTTACAAATATCAAAGTAAATATTGTAAATTCAGAACTCATAAAAATATAAAATGATATATCACAATATATGGATATACTAAATTTACCTTTTTGATTTTTCCATAAGATTTGGTGCTCCTTCTAAAAACTGAACGAGGTTATTTGGAATTGATGAATCAACAGCACTTATATCAATTATATCTCCATCTTGAGTCAGTTGCACACCTAACCTTTGAGGCCCTTCTTTCAAACATCGAAACTGAACAAAGCGCATTCTTAAATTTTTTGTACTTGATAAAAATCTTACTGGTTTAATTCCCAAATTCTGAGTAACTGCAACATTTGAATAATTAAAAGGTAAACATCTAATTTTTCTAAGTAGACCACTAATACAATTGAAATTCGAATTCATTTGTAACAGCAAAACAGACTAGGTATATATTCCTAAATTTCGGCAGTGTTGACCTAAAATTAGGATAATGGTGAATTGGTTGTTGATTTAATTTTTATTAAAACTAATTCCTTATATTTGTTTCAAGAAATATTTGTAATTATAGTACTTTCCAGACTATGAACTTCTTAAGGATAGAGCTGATAAAAATCTGTTAGATCATATATTTCTTTAATTAATAACCTTCTAAATTTTAAATATTATTCACATTCCATTTAGAATTTTCACTTATAAAAAACAAATAATTTCTGTAATTAAATTATTCTTGAAAGATATCACAAAAAAAGAATTTCTCTTTCAAAAAGAAACCACTCAATTCAACAAGTTATAAATAAATTCACATAGTAAGGAATTTTAAACTGATAACGGTACAAACGTAATAACTACTACGATAACAATAAGTACTACCAACAGCTGTCCTATAGCTCCTGTTAATTGTAATTTAAAAAAGTACAGTTGTGGAGAAGATTATTGGATCTCAACTACGCTTATACATTTGAGGTTACCATATTTTTCAAGACTTGTTTAATTCAACTTAAACTTTTTATATCTTAGTATTTTCAATTAAATTACACCTTAGAATCAGTAGTTTTGATATTTACAGAAAAGCGTTTCGCACTTGGTCAATATGAGTGATTTTTTAAAGTATTTATTGAACTACTGATAATTTTTAAACTAAAGATAATTATAAGTAATATTCAAATAACATGACTATATTATGATAAAGAAATGGATGACAATAAACAAAAACACACAATAAAAGAATTATGGCTTAATAACTAATGTTACAATGTAATTCAATCTCGTATAAGTAACTTTGTAATTTTTAGATCTTGTTAAGCTGGTAGATCTGTCTAGAACTGGTAGTTAATTACTTATTACACCTTTGCTTTTACTTGCGACCAGACTTTTTGTTAACCCTTAACTGACACCATGTTAAAACATTACTTAACAAACACCATACGTTTGACAGACACCATTATGTATTTTGGAATTAGTAATCATTAAACACTTTTAAAAACTTATTTTAATAACATAATCTTAATATATTAGTGCTTTTTACAAAGTGATGCTTAAAATCGATTAAAAATAATTTAATATTACTAACAAAAAAAATTTCTTTACCGGAAAATTGTTTTTTCTTTAAAATATTTATTTTGTAATCTAAACATCGTAATTTGTGATAACGTAAAGCTATTTCAATGTCGTAGAGCTATACAACATAATAGTAGTGGTAATAAAGTAAAATAGAAAAAAACTCACTTATGTTCAATTCTTTTTTAGTCCTTCTTTCTAAAGCAATTTTGGCACACTTTCCTTGAATATTCTACACACATCGCTACTCCACATTGCTGACAAGGATATTTTGTTCGTCTCTTCAATTTTGGGAGACAGGTAGAGCACGTTTTCCTGGTTTCAAAAAATTCTGGGCTATCAAAGTTTGTCTCTTGATCATCAATCTTTAAAATTCTCCGGATTGAAAAAACTAAATCCCTGGGCAGATTCCATATGGTTTCGATTCTTCGTCTCATATGAAGATGAGTTAAACTGTTAGCCAAACACTTCATAAATTCAAAGCGACTGAGTCTATTGGTGTCTTTGTAACTTTGGTGAAGTATGTAACTATTTACGCCACATCCAACATCAACAAGAGTATAGAAAATAGCCATTGGCCAACGTCTAGTTCTTCGGCTGGCTGTATAGTTGGCACATTTCTGATCAACTCCATCAACACCCCCTTTTGTCATGTTGTAAAAGGCAATTATTTCTGGTTTTCCAGAGCACTCATCAACAAAAGGCGTGTAATGCATCGAAGAAACCAAAATGACAGCTTTGGATTTCTTTGGAACGTGAGATAGAATAGTTATGTCTTTAGTGAAACCATACAAACTAGAATTCACTAAACGTGATTTGTTTGGTTGAAACTTAAGAGGAATTTCCGGCTTGTTCTTTTTTAGGGTACCAACATACGTCAATCCTCGATTTAACAACTCATTCACTAGTTCGATTGAGCTGAACCAATTATCAGCTGTAATATTGTGACCCTTCAATGGGCTTTCCTAGTTTTATTACAGCTTGAGAAGGAATTAGTAAATGTTTTTCATCATCTGATAAATCCTTTGCACAACTTCCTTTTCCACTATATATTTACCAGTTGTACACATAGTGTGTCCTAGCATCTGTCATGCACAAAATCTTCAATCCATATTTGGCAGGCTTCCTTGGCATGTACATTCTAAGCTTACAGCGTCCTCGGAAAGGGACCAGCATTTCATCAACGCACATCGTTGGACCAGGAGAATAAAGGAGTCGGGAGTTCTCAGAAAATTTATTAAATATTTTGGAAACTGCAGCTGTAGGGTCCTCATCTTTCCTTCCCTCACGATCAACAGGGTTGTCAAATTGTAATGCCAACAATAAAAATAAAAATCTATTTCTGGACATTGTACAACGAAATATGTCTCGACCTGTTCCATCAGTACAATAAAAACTGTCAATTGACTCGTTGCTAGATTTGAAAATAGCCGTATATATCAAAAGTCCGATGAAACCTTTCAACTCTATCATGTCCAAATCAGATGAGTAAGATTGAGGTTTTGAAAAATTACTCCTGATCGAAGCAATCTTTTTGTTTGTCCACATAATAATTTCATTCAAAATGTCATTAGAAAACAAAAGTCCCCACACGTCCTCAACAGTAGGGTTAGTTCCCAATTTTTTTGCAGGAGCTTTTAGACCTGGTAACTGCACAATTATATTATGTCTTCTTGTTCTAACATTTAGAGGCTGGTGCACTTTATTCCATTTAAATTGTGTACTGTTACGTATTTTTTTCCATAGAAAAAACCATCTTCTAGAAGCAGGGGTTCAATACTAGAAGAATCTATCACACCTGGATGCTCGTTAGACGACTCTTGGTACACATCATAATTTTCTTCACCCTCCTGTTCTGATTCGGAATCGTGTTCGCTATTATATTGATAATCTGGATCTCTATCGCTGTCGTATGGATCAGGTTCTGAAGGTCCTTCCAAAACATCATACACCAAATTCTCAAGATCGTTATTGAACCCATCACTATTCACAGTTACTAAGTTCATAACTGGTTTTCCATGTGATGGACCAGGTTTATCAGGGTTTTGATAATCCATATTTATTGAAAAAGAAACGTAAAAAAGCACACACTTACACTAAAAACACTATATACAAAGTTTGGAATGAACAAATAATGTTACTTAAGAGACACGATACGTCTGAGAGAAAGGAGAATGGGACGCACTACACTAAAATGGCTTTGGAAAAGGCAAACGCAGACAAAAACAAACAGGACATTCACTACACAAACTATACCACTCAACTGAAAGGTAGACGGGTGGGGGACGCACAAAAAATTCGTAGGCGGAAGATACACGGGTTTTTAAATTCGCGACCGTCTCTGAGACGTATGGTGTCAGTTAAGGGTTAACTAAAGGTTGTTGAATTGTTAACTTGCACTTGGAGAAAAGGTTTTCGTCTTACGACTTCTTCAGCCTGCTGTAAGACGAGAACCTTTCCTCCAAGTGTAAGTTAACAATTTAACAACTTTTAGTTAACAAAAAGTCTGGTCGCAAGTAAAAGCAAAAGTGTAATAAGAACAATTTTATATTTGGCTAACTTCACAATTAAATACTATATAAATGCATTGTAAATAATTGTAGACATCATTATTGTACAATTTTAATTTTCTAAAAGTCATATTTCTAAAAATATTTTGAATTATTAAAAAAAATGTAAGCAATTTATACTACACCACTCTTTTCATCATGGGAGAGGTGTTTGTGGGTTATTTTTCTGTAATAAAGTAATTCAACATCTAAACATAAACAATATTTTTTCTATCGAAATCTTGTTGCTGTTCATGACGAGCTGGTTGTAAATTACTTATTACACTTTTGTTATTACTTGCGACCAAACTTTCTGTTAACTAAAGTTGTTAAATTGTTAACTTACACAAGTGTTTGTAAGGTAGGTGCCTTAGGTCTTATTGCTTTAAGGTATTTTTCCTGTGTTTTAGATATTACGTGTTTAGTTGAATTAATTATGTGCTTAACTGTGTTGTGATATTCGTTTGTTGGGTCTTTATTTGTTTTTGAGATGTTGTTTGCCATAATGAATTCATACATTTTATTGTTTAAATCCTGCATATGCGTAATAACTGTAGTATTACCTTTATCTGCTTGTACGTATTTTAAATCGTGTTCTCTGGCTTTGTTTTAGTGATTTGGCTGTATGTATTCCATTACTGTGTGTTATGATGTTTTGGGTCTTGTGTGTTCTTATTGTGTTACTAATTAAATGTCTTAAGTGTTCTTGATCTTGTATTTCTGTCTGTTGTATATTTGTTTCTGTGTCAATTATAAGTGTAAGTTAACAATTTAACAACTTTAGATAATAAAAAGTCTGGTTGCAAATAATAGCAAAAGTGTAATTAGTAATATTTTTTCGTCATGGTAGGTCCTACATATAAAAATATGAAATTAATTATAATATTTAGTGAAAATAAGGAATATTTTTATTCAAATATATAACCTTAAAAATTAGTGGATGAAAAAAATATGGGCTTAATAACACAACAGGTTCTAGCAGAAAATTACAGTCTTTGTTGAAAAAACAATTCATAATTGTTCATTTCTAAGTTTACTAGTCACCATTAGTGTAGTGTGAACATGACCCACTCTCATGAGAATTATGTTTTTTTTTGCTGTTTTCCTTTGCCTTTCTGGTTCAGTATACCACAGCATTTTTAGTTTTTTACTAAAAAAAGGTTCTTTTCTACTGTAAAACTGCACTGTAACAGCTTCCTAGGGGACTTTTAGTGGGATTTTCTCTATAACATCAAAATCTGACAACATTTCAACAAATTCTTCATTTTCCGATCCACTTATCATGTCTTCATTTGTTTCATTTACTGAAACAGTAAGGTTCATTTCATTGATTTGTTCGTCCGGTTCATCATCTGACAAAGAGACTTGTTTTTATCAAAGAGCTGTCTAACAAAATATCTGGTGCAAAGCATTTATTGATTTTATTATTTTTTTTGACCACACAGCATTTTACGAATTCTCTCCTCTTCAAATGGAACAACAGTAAAATGTGAAACTTAGATACTAAAAAGACATACAACACTTAAATAATAATAACAACAAAAAAAGTAATAATTCAACTCCACAAAGTCTTTTGTAAAGTAAATAACTGCTCGAGGAATTAAGAACAAATAACTTACACGAAAAGGCGCTTGCGAACGAAACCTCCGCAATCTGACAGCCCGTGACAGAGATTAAATTCACACTAAAGCTATGAGAAAAATAGGATGAGCCGGTTCCTAGAATGCAGGTTGTGGAGTAACGAACCGGAAATAAACTTCTGACAACTAGAAAGACATTTTCTTAATAAATAATGATACATGCGGAAAAAACTCCACATGCTCCCTCTCGAAGGTTAATGAGTATAAATAATACTGTACATATTTAGCATTTGTAAATTTAGATTGAAATGTCCCATTCAGTATTCTCCTTAAGTTTGTAATGATAAAGAGTTTTGCACCCAGTACTACACATTACCTAACTACACAAGAAAAAGAGTTTACATGTAAATCAAACTAGCTATTGTCATGTACTATTAACTACACAAATATTATGGCGGTTTGTCCAATAATGTTTGCACCACATAGCAGGTGAAAAGGAAATACTACAGAAAAAGACTGCATAGTATATCGAAATACTACAATAGAAAACTATGTCATGCAGAACGTAATGGGAGAGAGTTGTAACTATACTGACATCTTGCATAGAACCAACTAAAAAACACTGCACCATTCATGGCGGAAGAGACTTCTGGCTAAAACCAAATCCTGAATAGAACTGCTAATTCTTGTAAAGGGCAAGGATCAGCCAATAAGAGTACCCACTCTCTCTGAAGCATTTACAACTAAGAGTTTAATATAAACCTTTTCCTTACTTGGTATAATACGTAACGACAGTCTTTGATAAAACACAAAAACAATTACTAATTGGTTCGCACAGGATATACAGTAAACTCTCATTGATCTGGCAGACATGGGGCTGGGATACTGCTGTATTACTGGAAGGTCTGTAGTTTTCTCACTGTTCTTTCAGATGTCATGAAAGGTAGCGTGACCAACCTCATATTCATTAGCAAGTGTAACCAATCTCTTAGCTTTGGTAAGTCTGTTCAAAATATTTTTTTTAATCAACTAAAGTTAGTCTTATTTTTCCATTTACACTGTAAAGATATTGTTTGCTTATACTTCAGTAACAGACACTCTATATAGACACTCTATATTACTGCAAAAATTTACAGCTTGAAATCATTTATATATCATGAGCTACACAACTAGAACTAATTGGCATGAAGGTCTCTCAGTCACTGACATCGACATGCTGTGAAAAATTTATAAGTTATGTTTAAATCTTCTGTCCTTGATAAAAGCACTGGATGAAGAGCCATATAGGTGAAGGGCCAGATTGTAGAGAGTTTACTGTATCAGTTTTATCATCTGTTTCAATAGAAACAAAATGTGCATTATTTGTGTCAATATTTTAAATAATCCATGTTTATATTATTTATGCAATCTAAAAGTTTATTTTGTATTGTTTGAGATGTGTATTTGAAGGTTGAGGAACTTATCAGATGATTTTCCACTACTTTATCCAGATTACCTGTCATTCACAACAAATCTAAGATATTACTATTAAGGTATAAAATAAGGCTATGTCTTGGTATGACTTTAAAAAAGCTCATGAATTCTGCAAAACATGAAACAATCTTTTACTCTACCAAAAATGCTTCTATTTTTTGATACCTGCTGATTATTTTAAAGCAAAATTGTAAGAGCAATGTCAATTTGTGTCGCTATATTTGTTGTTCCAAAATGTTAATATTTCAACACTTTTCAAAATGTAAAGCACACTCTTGATATTGAACAAAATATTTATTTAAATGTTCAAGATTCCAGCAACAAGCCTTTGGCCACTCTATTAAACAGTTCACTCCCACTACCAAATAGTAAATTATAAAACTAATTCAAGTTTTCATTTTATATACTAACAGTTAGCCAAGACATTTTTGTGAATCAACTACTGCAAAATTTTGTTCATAGATTCCTTTTTAAAAAAAATTTTATATTATAAGAGAACATAATTTTAAATAAATTATTTATTGTGTTCATGGCAATAATAATACAAAAAATTAATATAATCATAAAAATTTATTTATTGTATTATTAAATAATATTTCATTACTACCACAAAAGTAAAGGACTTCACAAAATAAGGGTTTACATACATGACACATAGCAATGTTGATTAGTTGCTAAAGGGACACATAAAATTAGCCCTTTAATGGTATACATTGTAAAGTAGAAATTGTTTAGCTTAGGCAGGGAGTAAATGGCCTCTACTCACAAGAGTAATGCTGTATGAAACAGGTCATAAATACTGAAACCTTTGAGTAGTATTGAGTTCTCCAGTCTTGTTTAGTTCTGCATGCATGCTGCATATCCCCATTAGATCCTTATGAGGGATCAACCTCTAATTAATGAAATGTTGAAATATAGTTAATAATAAAAAATTATTAATTTTTTAAATCCATTCATGAACAGGCGGTATTCTTAATTTCTGTCAGCTTATGATTCACACTGTGCCATTATTCATTCCAATCAATGAATAATAAATGATTTACAAACCATAAATAATTAAATTCCATGACAAACATCATACATGTCATCATGCTTGTAGCAAAATTCGCTGCTTTATCTGTTTTCATGTTTACAATTATTCCACCGTGACCAGGAATTCAGCAAAATGATACCTGAACATCTCTTAATTGAAGATAGTATACTGCACTCAAAATGTCCCAAAACTGAAGGGTTTAGAAAGAAATCATCCTGAAAAGCCTGAAGAATACTTTTTAAAACAGAAAACAAAAGGTAGTGGGAAGATGTAGATTTAAATAGAGTTAACGATTTAAGAATGTCAAATATTTCTGCTGTAAAAATACTGCAAGCTGAAGGCAATCCTTACTTGTTTGTAAGTGCATCCAAAAGCATAAAATGCACACCCGAAACTCCACTGTCCAGTTTTAAAATATCTGTCAAATTAATTTCTCAATGTGGATGGGATGCATAAATTTATATAAATTCCTGTTGGTAAATCACATCAAGAGTATCGAATTTTATAGAATTGGACAGTGAGAAATCGAAGTGAAGAAGTTTTATAATCCATGCAGAAAGATAGAGCATTCATTTGAACATAGTAGGAAGTTTTAAGTGATGGAAGGTTTTCAGAACATCATTATGCCGAATTGAGCAGTTGAACACTAACAGTCAACATAATATTCTTTGGGGGAGTTATTAAAGACTATTTTGAACGCTTGGTGTTCTGAATTTTTTCAAAGACCAGATAGGTATGAGATCTGAAGCATGTGATGTAGTCATGAAAAAGGTGGTTCACCACCCTCTACAAAAAAAACTAGGTATTAGGCTGGATCTAAAAGCATCAGTAGCAGGGTGACAGACTGCATTGAGAGTTTTTAGAACTGTAGGTCATACAGATGAATAGGCTACACAAATGAAATCTATGCACAATCCAATGACCAAGAAATAGAAACAAAGCATATTAGTACTATATGCTCTCCAGTTAGTACCACTAACAGCTTTTAACATATGTAATATCTTGTTACATGGATTTTTCAGATCACATAACATGATTATCCATGAAAGTCTTCCATCATATAAAAGACTCAAAAACCTAAAATTATTGGTGATTTGAAGCTGAATTTCATAAAGATTAATGATAGGCTGATGATGTTGCATATGACCACTAAAGGCCATACAATTTGTCTTCAAAGCAAAGAATTTAAAACGTGTTGTTTTTTATCATTCCTTTAATCTATTTATTACTATACAAAGAGATCTCTCTGCTGTAGCTATAGTATGAGCAACACATATATACAGAAATCGACTACAAACTGATAACAGTGGATTCCAGTATATTAGCAATGATACTGTTAAAGGCAAAGACCAACAGTGTACTGGACAGCATGTTGCCCTATAGAACACCATTCTCTGTTTCATAACTTTTGGACAAAGACGTATGATGATAGAATAATCACACTAATGCCATTTTGTTTAGCAATTATGTTTCTAATTCAGTTAATAATATGCAGTACAATCAGGCTAGTCCAGCACTATATTGGGATAGCGAGTGTTGGATTACTAAAATCGCCGGATTACTGGATATAAGAGTTAAAAATGTACGAAACATACAAATGCTAAAATTTAATAAAAACTCATTAAAGTGTAGTTATATAACATTGTTCAGTACTACAGTAGATTTTAAAAATTATGAAACTGGCAATAAAATACATATGACTGCTTATTGTTTGGGTACAGTATAGTAAAATGAACAGTAGTAGGTACATTACCTTACAGCACTTGAATACACTCAAAAATGCACAATGGTTTTTTTAATTGGTATCAGAAAATAATTGTACAATGATTTTCTGCTTTTTGGTATTAAAACAATGCCTTAACTCATTGCCTCCCAATGACGAAACTATCTTCCCCTCTAAAAACATGTGTTTAGGAGGCATATGCTATGCCGTCATTTTTGTTGTTGGAATGTTAAGTCTGTTTGACCTTATTCTTGGAGGTATAAAAGAAAACTGCTCCCCCTAGTAAGAGGAAGTACCGCAACACTGAGTACAGGGAGGATCCCGCTCCTGTGGCTACGGCTGGGAGAGAGTCTGGCATCGCCGCAGTCGGCCGAAGACCAAGCCGGCCCGTGTCGAGGAGTTGAAGAAGAAGTATTTCTTCTGGAACTCTGAGGAAGCTAATGACACCTGTACTGAGCTGATCCCGGACGAGGAGCTCACGGCATCGTTTAAGGAAATCACTGAGTTCGTTCTAGCTCCGGGAGCCTGCGTCCAGGACAAAGGTTTCGCAGAAGACCACATCCAACTCTACGAAGACCATATGAGTAACGATGTGGAAAAAGAGCTCAGGACTAAACGCCGGTGGCGCAACAAGCAGCGGGCATGGCGAAGTCGACGACGGATGAAAGCTGAAGCAGCCTCCCTAGTAAAATAAGTATTTCTATGTATTTCAATAAATTGTATTTTTTTCTAATTGTTTCTAAAGATGTATTTTTTTGTAAAAATTTTTTGAATAAAATTCCCAATCTGTTCTTATTAAAAGAATTATTTACTCCTGCACCATTATTACAGAAATCACTTCATTTGGACTGGATACTCCCTACAGAAATCGTGGGTACGTTTCTACCTAATATAAAAAAATTATTATGTTTTTAAAATTGAATTTTATTGCAGCTACTTCCATAGTTCACACGAAAATTCAAAGATCAGACTTTCAAAACATAATGACTTGGTTTTCTTTGCTTGGTATTAAATGGAAGTACAGTAGTCAATTTAGTAATCAGGCTAAATTCCAATGCAAAAGAAGGTTGAATTGATCTACTTTGATTTTAACTGATCATGTAAGCAAATTTTTAAAATAAATATGATTTTATTTTATCCAATTCAACAGAAAAACATCCGAAAAGCTGCTTATAAATAGAGTATATGTAGAACATGTAACTCTGAACAAGCAAAGTTAGTTATAAAACAGAATTTTAATTAATACAGAAATTCTGGAGAAATAATATATATGGAGGTAGCTTAGAATGATGACTAAAAAAAGTTATGAAATTTTGTAGAGAATTGGCAGATAGCTGAAAGAGAAAGCCAGTGAAGCTATTACATAACTTGGCCCAGTAATACAGAGAGAACCAAGAACAAAACCACTTTTATCTCTCACTTCTGCAGACAGGTAAGTTCTGGTTCTGCAGATGGTTTCTTTCTTGCCTACTTATATAATTTCAAAAGTATAGAGTTCAAACTTTACAAAAAACCAGAGGCTTGCTCCATAAAGGTATGAAAAACCATTATCAGACAATAAGCTTGGAGGTCATCCCTATATCACATATATAACAACCAATGAAGCATATAGTTGATATTCAAAATAATAATAAGTAGAAATATTAAGAAAGGAGCGACAAGGGTAGCTTACTAAAAGATGGACAAAGAGGGCTTAACCATTGTATATATCGGTTGATAAATCAGTCATGGGAACCTGTTGACAAAAGAAGGCTGCAGATATTTCTAAGGATTAAGTATTTTGGGAAAACCAAGGATAGTATGGGAAGCTTACACCTGTGACAGTGTGGGAAGTCATAAAATTAGCATGCAGTGTGAGAACCCACAGAAACCGTTGGCCGAACGTTATGCGTTCAAAATTTTAAGAAGTTAAATCTGATTGGCTGAAATACATAAGAGGGGATATTATACTCGTTCTTAAAAACTAAAATCATCGGGAAAAGCAGACTAAGTTTGGGGAGCTTCGGAATGGTGCAAACATATTGGGAGGGGACAAGTTGTAAGAAAATGTTTAAAAGGGGTTATTTTGTTTAAAAGAGTAAGATAATTGTAACAGGTTTCTTTTTCCTGGCGAAAAAGCAATTTTAGTTATCATCGCCAATTAAAAAAGGTAGACAAATACGGCAAACATTTTTGATAACACATCAATAAATAAAACAAAATACACAAAACAAACATAACATAAACATAACAGTGATAACATAAAATGTTTATATGTAACAATAAATGTATACCAAAAAGGAGACACGACAATAAATAACAAAAACCAACAATAAATTATATAAAACAATAAATATCAAAATAACAACAACGAAAAGTATAACAATAAATAAATAATAACAATATTATAAACATAACAATAGGTAACAATTGACCAATAAATAAATCTTAATAACACAATAACAAGAAGATAAAATAAATTTAATTTAAATAAATAGAAAAAACACACAGATAAATATATGTGTAAATAAAAAGAATATATTTTAAATATTAAATTTAAAAAAATATTTTCAAGTAGTGGAAGAAGGCAATCACTCGGCCAATGGCCGAAGCATTGTCCCTTAGCACAACCTTTAAATTACCTTTTAAATTAAAAAGGGCACGAATATTAGTTACTCTAATACAATCAACCAAAATATGTTTTATTGTGAAGATATCTCCACAATACTGACATATTAGTGGATCTTCACATCGCATCAAATATCCATGAGTTGCAAAAAATGGCCAACGTGAAGGTGTGTAACTACCACTTCCTCCCTATGTTTTGAACAAATTGAAGACCCCTATGGACAGACAGTAACTTTAATTTCCCTCTGCTTATTCTGAATCACGGTATGCCATTTGTCGTTCCAAGCAGCAAGCTATAAATGTTTCGTGAAAAATGCATAATCAGATGCCATAACTCGTTGAGTAATAGGCACCAAACCTGTAGCATTCTTCGCTGCTTCATCTGCTTTTGTGTTTCCGAGTATCCCGCAGTGTCCAAGAACCCAACAGAATGTTACCCCTACAGCCCGCAATTGAAGCCTGTGTACAGCACACAAAATGTCCCCAACTAAGGGGTTAACAGAGAAAACATCCTGAAGAGCACTTTTAGAGTCAGAATACAAAAGGTAGTGTGAAGATTGAGATCGAATATCCGTTAATGCTTTTAAGATGGAAAATAGTTCTGCCGTGAAAACACTGCAAGCTGAGGGCAATCCGTACGTGTAACTACATCCTGAGGCATAAAAGCACACCCAATGGCATTGTCCAGTTTAGATCCATAAGTGAAAATAATTTCACTGTGTTGATGAGATTTATAAATAGATAAATATTCCTGGTGGTAGATCACATCAGGAGTATCGTGTTTTATATAACGGGAGAACTAGAAATCGAAGTACGGCGCTTTTATTATCCATGGAGGCAGATAGCACATTTGTCGTTCAAACATAGTGGGAAGTTGCAACTAAAGGTCATCCAATATTCTTAACGTTTGTATGTGGAATGGAGCGGTCGAACATTGACGTGTATTGTTATTAAAGACTATTTCAAATGCAGGGTGATTAGGTTTGCTTCGAAGACCAGAAATGTAAGATATTTGTAGCATCTGACGTCGTCTAGAAAGGGCAGGTTTCCCAGCTTCGACAAGAAGACTAGGGATTGGGCTAGTTCTAAATGCACCAGAAGCAAGTCTAAGTCCAGAGTGGTGGACGTCATCGAGAGTTTTCAGAACTGTAAGGCAAGCAGATGAATAGACTTGACAGCCAAATATATATATGCTGATCTAACAACTGTGCAATAAAACCGAAGCATACTAGTTCTGTCTGCTTCCCAATTCGTACCACTAAGGACTCTTAACATATCCAATTTATTGTTGCATATCACCTCCAAATCACGAACATGCAGGATCCATGAGAGTCTTTTATCAAATAAAAGATCCAAAAATCGAACACTATCTGTGGCTTGAAGCTGAATCTCATCAAGATAAAAGATTGGCTCCTGGTGTTGCCTACGACGACTAATTGCTACACATTGGGTCTTCAAAGCTGAGAATTTGAAACCTGTAGTTCTTGACCGTTCTTCTAATCTGTATATTGCTAACTGCAAAGATCCTTCCGCAGTTGCCATACTACGAGCAGGAACATATATACAAAAGTAACCCACAAAAAGGGAACAGTGTACCGGAGATCGTATATTACTGGTGACACTATTTATTGCAACGGCAAATAGAGTGACACTCAGGACGCTGCCCTGCGATACACCATTCTCCTGTCTATAACTGTTTGAATATGCACCTCCAAGATGAACTCGGAAATATCTGTTTGAAAGAAAGTTATCGATGAATGCTAGGATATTCCCTTGTATACTCCATGATTTCAGAGTGTTCAGGATTCTTCTTTTCCATGCCATATCATATGCCTTCTCAAGGTCAAAGAAAACAGCAACAAGTATTTGACGAAAGAGAAAGGCATCTTGAATAGCAGATTCTAACAAAACCAATTGGTCAATTGATGATCGTCCTGGTCTGAAACCACATTGTACGTTGCTAAGAAGGTCGTTGGTTTCTAGGTACCACACAAGGCGGCGGTTGACCATCTTCTCCAGTAGTTTGCACAAGACACTTGTAAGAGACATAGGCCTGTAAATACTGGGGTTGATTTTGTCTTTACCCGGTTTTAAAAAGGGTATTACTGTTGCTTCTAACCATGCATCGGGAAAAAAACCGCTCCTTGAATAAACGATGGTATAATCGAAGGAGGACAAGTTTTGCCGATGATGGTAGATGTTTTAGCATGGAGTATACAATGGAATCAGGACCTGGTGCAGAATCCCTCGTTGACGCGAAAGCTGACTCCAATTTCCCTATAGAGAAAGGAGTGTTCAAAGGAGAGTCCCCAGACAACCCAACAGTAAATGGTATTGGTTCTTCCGTCAGTTTATACATCTGGAAAAGTTAGAAAATGATGTTCCTAGTACATTAGCAATGTCACCACTATTTATGATTAAGCCTCCATCTGGTTGCTTCAGCGCAATGGCTGGCATCGAAATGGAAGTACCACAACTGATCTAAGTTTCCTCCACACTGTGGAGGACGGAGTTGTTCGTTTAATTGTGCCAATGTACTGTTCCCAAGAGGTCTTCCTTCTCAGCCCAAATATCCTCTGTGCTTTCGCATGGAGTATTTTATATTCCTGAAGGCTTCCATTTGTTGGGTGTCACTTAAATCTCCTAAGAGCTGCTCGTCGTAAACGGAGATTTTCTGTGCATTCATCGTTCCACCACGGAACAGGTGGACGGCGTGCGTACACAGATGATTTAGGAATGGTCTTTTCAGTGGCAATCAAATTAGTCTTGGTAAAATTGTAAACAATTGCATCAATGTGTGTCAGATAATCCGTGTCAAGTGACAAGGTAATTCGAGTAGGCGTCCCAGTTGGCTTTTTGTAAAATCCAACGAGAATGTGGAGCATAACAGTGTGAGGAATTACATCAATTAATCTTAATTGGCACATGGTCGCTTCCATACATGTAATTAAGCACCGACCATGTGCATCTAGTAGCTAAATGAGGGGTGCAGATCGATAGGTCAACAGTTGTCCATCCACCAGTAGATGCTGCCAAATGAATAAGCGAACTGTCATTTAGCAGACAAAAATCCAGTTCCATTCTTATACTCTCCACAAGTTGTCCACAAGAATTGAAATTCGGGGATCCTCAAGACAAATGGTGGGTTTAAAATCCCCTACTAATAAGAACGGAGTTGGTAATTGGTTTATTAAACCTACTAAGTCTCTGTGTCAGATTGTGTCGTTTAGTGGCACGTAGACACAACACAGAGTGAACTTATATGGGACAGCTGGGTGGGTACATATGGTAACTTAACAGTGGGAAGTATCTTTGTTAGACTTATGGAAAAAATCAGAATATAATGGACTAGGGTAACTTTTGTGTAAAAATATTAGGTTATAATTTATTTATGCTTGGATAATGCCTGCTTCATTTATATTTCCCGAATGTGTAGTTTAGTGTTTTAGTTTGTTAGAAGTAAATACTGTACCATATTATTTCTATAATCAACAGCTTTTTTTATAAAAAGGTATGTAATCCTATTGTACTGTAGGAACTAAAATGATTACAGTATTTATGAGTTTATATAATGCCATTTGTATATAGCGCAAACAAGTCTAATTCGGAAAATATTTTCGGTCCCTTGCGGATCTGCTCAAGTTTTACTCTTCTTTAGAGTTATATGACCTGGGGGTTTGGTTTGTACGTTTTTTTTTGCTTATTAAAGTTACCCCTAACCCTCGTCAAATGCTATTATTCCTCCTGTACTCATATTTTGTACCACCTTTTATCAGGTGTTCATGGTAGCTGATCTAATGATCTAAAGAGGTATCCACCTTTTACAACCCCTTATAAGACCAGGAATAAGGAAGGGTGGATGGGATTATCTAGGATTAAGGATATAATGGTTATTCTAGCATTTCATGGGCAAGATGTCGAGCCTGAAGTAGACCTAAAGAAGTGTCCATTTTTCACAGTCCCTAATAAGACGAAGAATAAGGAAGAGGGGATAGGATTATCTAGGGTTAAGAATATAAGGAGAGTTCTGGCATTGCATGGGAGAGATGGCGAGCCTCAAGTAGACCTTAAGAGGTGTACATCCTTCACAGACCCTTATAAGATGATTAATAATTAAGGGTGGATGGAATTATTTAGGATTAAGGATATATGGGAGGTTTGGGCAGTGGTGGGCAAGATGGCGAGCCTGAAGTGAACCTGATGTCCGGGTATATAGAGCTGACAGCTGTCAAGCAGTATAAGTTTAGGATAGGCCACCTTTAGGGATTGACATATGGAGTCCATAACTAGGAAATAAAGTTTCAAAACTGCGATAAATCAAAAAATCCCCGAAATTAAAGATAATTACAGTAGACTTGTACTTGGCCTGTTGGTTTTTTAAAACTAAACGATCCATTTAAGAATTTGGTCATTGATCTAGAGAATTTTATTGGCTATGGTACTTTCTAAATATCAGAATTTTATTGTAATATATTTGAAGTAAAGCTTGATTGTTCTGTAACTATCACTAGTGAAAATTGCTCCGAATTGATCTATTATATCAAAATAATAGAATGATTTAGTCAATTTAAATTGACAAAGTCTTACAATTTCAGGTAATTACACATGGATAAATTTAGGTGATTAAACAGAGATACACATAATCAAACCCTGATACCAATAAGTGTTTATAAAAAGTATTATGACTATGGATTGCATAAAAATCTGCCCGATGAAATAATTTCCAAAGCATTTTTGTTCATACAGTGTGGATAAATAAGACAAAATTTAAAGAATGAAATTTCATGCGTTTTCCGCAGTTAAGGTGAAAGACATTGAGTTTTAAAAAATAATATATCCATGAATGTTAGAAAAATGAAAACATTTAAACCAATGGAAAAGGTGGTAAAATCATAAAAGGAAACTTGTGGTTGGCTAAAAAAAATTAGTTCTAAACGAAATTTTGATAAAACATGTTTCTTTTAAATTAAATATAGTTATCATTGTTAATTATTACACTTTTTCAACTATAAACCTCACATTGTAAAATTATTTTAAAAAACAATTACCAATGAGTTTTAGCAATTTATTATTAACACATGTGAGTACCACATTTAAGGCAGCCTATAACAATTTGATTCTTACAAAACCTGGGTATTGCTTGAACTGGTATAAATAGTTTAATGTATTTCCATATTAATCAAAATAACGGGTTTTAATATGTTCTGTAAACCATTGAAATTGAAGTTCATTTCTGGTATCAAATCTCCAGCTATAAAAAAATAATTCTAGAACATGGCGCTTAATCAATCATCTGTCAGTTTTATCTGGATTCATTAATATATTCCATTACACTTTTAGTATTACATGGCAAAAACCTACTACTAACTGATATTTTTCAGTAAATGCAATTTGTACTAGGTGAGTGCATTGTTCAATGCTATGAGTCACGGACATGCCTCCTTTATGACGTCTTGCCTGACTCACAGGATTAAACAATGCACTGACCTAGTTTGAAATGCGTCAGATGAAAAATATCAGTAAGTAGAGGATTTATCCAAATGATACTAAAAGTTTAATTTATAAGAAACACCTCAAGATGTACAACACAAAAAACTGCAAATATATACCATGTTTTTTGCAAAATTGTTATAGTAAACAAATTTCTAAATTTGGTTATGTCAGTAATATTTGTTGTTGTTATTTATTAGTTTCCATAATGTCATAATTATTTTTTAAAAATATTCATAAGTGTGGAAAACTGACATGATAACACAGACACACACACACACACACACACACACACACACACACACACACATATATATATATATATATATATATATATATATATATAAATAATATAAATATATATATATAAATTATCTATATATCGTGATATTTCACGTTGTCCATTATTTTTCCGCTGCACTGACTTTATGAAGTTATTATTATTACTTGTAAATAATTTTTTCGACCACTAAGTGCAATATTTTTACCTTTGTGATGAGGTATCTTTTGGTCACTTGACCTTTGTCGAATCACTGATTATTCTTCTCTATTTTTCTAATGTGAATGTTCGGTCCATGATGTTGACGTCATGCATATTTCTTCTTGAGCCTCATGTAAAATGTTTTTAAATACTATGTCGCCAGCATAGGTTGTCTGTAGGTTTATTAAATTGTTGTGTATGTTTTTATAAATGTGGTATTTTTCTAGTGAGTTTAGTTCTATTGGGTTATTATTTATTTCGAGTATGGTTAGGTTATTTTCGTAATTTGTTATTTCATGTTTATGTGATATTACGTGTGCTGCAATATTTAATGTTTTTGTATGCTCTGTAATGTTCTTCAAATCTTATTTTAAATGATCTGGTTGTTTTCCTTATGTAAAATGCGTTACAGTTGTTACATGTAACTTTGTAAATTCCAGATAGGTTATATTTTTCTGTATTTGTTTCGTAATTTGTGTTGTTAAGATATTTTATTATTTTGTTGTTTGGTTTGTATGTTGGAGTGTAGTATTCTTTGTTATATATATATTTGTTAATTTTTCTATTTTGTTTATCTTGTGTGTATTTTATTGCTCTATTTATCATATAAGTGTTAATTTTGTGTGTCCAGGGGTGGTTAGAATTGTAGTGTATTGTGGGGTTGTTGGTAGTTGGTTTTCTGTGTACTGTAGTTTTTATTTTATTATTATTTATATTTAATGTAATGTCAAGATAGTTAATTGTTTTGTTTGTTTCAGTTTTGACATCAATTCAATGACTAACCACATAAATGAAAATAAATACGAACAAATCCCAGACCCAACCAAAATATTGAATTGATGGGTCATCTGCCATATCCCTCCGACTTGCAACTTGGTGATTTTTTTAAATTCCTCAACATCAAAAACATAGTTCATGCAATCAATCGTTCTCAACACTTGAAGAAGCAATTTTTGCAATCAAAATGTTTTAGTTTTACCTCAGTCAGAGTGAAAAATACACTTAAAAAATAGTTTTGAATGCATGCAAAGATAATTAATTGTAATTTAGTAATTCAACTATGGTTGAATGTTCAACTATAATTAGAACAAAAATTGGGAGATTTTCACATCAATTAACTACATACATTTTACATAATTATTTGAGAAATTAAGTGAAAACTATTAATTTATTTGTTGACACGTTTTCAAAACAGTCGTTTCATTGACAAAGCTAACCTGCTACTGATGGTGATCAATTAAAGTTTTATGATTTATGGGTGTGGAGGTGTGTGGGATAAGTAGAATGGGCGTTGTGTAATTGAAAAGCATGTTAGATTTAAAGTGTGTGTGGTCATTTAAAATACATTATTTTTGTGTTGTGTGTAAACTTCAAATTTTTTTATGGTGGTTAGTTTTTACATAGTAAAAAGTATGTAGAGAATATATAAGCTAGTCTGGATGTTTGTGTGTATGTTCTGTATATGTATTGCACAGCTGGATTTTGGATTGATGTTTTTTAAATTGTTCATGTGTTCTTTGAATCTTGAGTTGAATGATCTACCGGTTTGACCAATGTAGAAGCTGCGGCAGTAGTTACATGTTATTTTGTATATCCCGGACAAATTGTACTTATCTGTTTGTTGTTAAAAGTGTTCTATGGATTTTTGTTGTTTTATATGATATTTGATTTTTCTGAAGATGGAAGCAATTTTGAGTGTGTGTTGTGGTGATAGAGATGTATTTATTGTTTTTTGTGGGCTTGCCACTGTGGCTGTTTTATAGTGTTGGTTATGTTTAATTTTCTTGAGTATCCTA
The DNA here is from genome assembly GCA_036971475.1 of Prosapia bicincta. Lineage (NCBI taxonomy): Eukaryota > Metazoa > Arthropoda > Insecta > Hemiptera > Cercopidae > Prosapia > Prosapia bicincta. The sequence continues at coordinate 81,688,015 of JBAIZL010000001.1, read as the reverse complement.
TCTATAAGTGTATGTTTGTAGCTGTTTTATTTGGTGATGTATTTTATTCCATGAAGTGCTTCACCATAGTATTTTGTTACATTGGGGTAATGATTAAACAGTATAAAATATGGTTAAATGCAGCATGTTTGTGTTATGTGGGGGTGATCAGAAGTGCTGTGTATGAGAGTATCAGTGGCTCTCGGTTTGTTACACATTTTGAAGTAGTGTTTGGTGGTTTTAAGGTCAATGAAATTTAATTTATTACTATCTTCTAATTCAAGGATAAATGATAGGTTTTTATGTAATTGTTTGATTTGTCATTGTATTATAACAGTAAAATGCCATCTACATATCTGTGGTAGTATGTTATTTTGTCTGTATGTATGTTGTTCTGTAGGATGAATTGTTATTTGATGAGATGGAGGAATATTTGATGGAGATACCTCAGATTGGGGAACCCATTGGAAGGCCATTGTTTTATGTGTAAAATTTGTACTGATATGGGAAGTATTTTGTGTTGTGATGAGTTTGATGATTTCTTGGATGAGATTTTGTCTAATTTATTGTGAGCATGTTTTCTAGTATTTGAAGTGTTTCTTAGGGTACAATGATGTATTGCCTCTGATAACTTTGTTTATGTATTTAACTAGCTTATGTGAAGGTACCGATGAGTAGTTAATTGGTGTGCTAATGGGTGTGTTCTATTTAAGGATTTTAGGTAATACATTAAGTATGGGATTTTGGGGTTTTATTTGTTTGTTGTATTTCATTTGTTTCGGTTTCATAATTTAGATGCATTTTTATAGATGATTTTTAATTTGTGTTTAATATTCTGGTGTAGGATTTAAATGGAGTTGCGTCAAGTTGTTTTCTGTGATGAATTAAATTATTTTGTTGTTAATAATTCACGTATACATTTCACTATACTCTGGATAACGTTAGCTTGAACATCCAAAATATTTATTTCACCATCCAAATCATGATAAAATACTAGAACAGTCACTAAAATCTCTAAAGTGAATCTATTTTACTTGGATTGCTCTTGTTCAATTCCTCAAAATACCACCAAAACAAAGTGTTATACACAATTTAGAAAAAAATTTGAACCACTGGATTGGCTGCTGTGTTCTGACTAAAACACAAGTCGCGTTATTAAAACCATGTACGGCATCAACCATCAATCTAGCAAACTGTAGCCTTGAAAAATGTTTATGTGAAAATAATATCTCAAGTATGAAGAGATATAGAAGTAAAATTCAATATCAATGAATTCATGGTATTATATTCTATTATCAATCTCATCATATGCTTCATCCAATAGTTCTTAGACCTTGTATGTATAAGTGATATGAAGTTCAAATTTTATTGATAGATTGCAAAAGGATAAAAAATTTGATATTTGTTTTACTTACATAATTTTTATTACACTATTTAAAAACTGAAAACAAATTAAAAAAACAAACAGCAAGTCTTTAAAAATAATACAAAAGTGAAAAGTAATAACATGAAATATTTTGAAATATGAAATGTAACATTTTTTATGTTGCCAACAATATTAAATGTCTTGTCTTTCTTAGACTGTTTAAAAACCAAAATTCTATATCTGACAAAACATTTCCATTATTTCTTCTTGAGGTCTGACGTATCTAATCATCTTGTTTCGGTTGATCACCCCTTTTTTCTTCTTTAGATTTACCCATTGAGTATTTCCTAATATATTTCACAGGTACCTGTTCATGATAATGGTATCTTAGATGAACTGGAATTTCTTCTGTTGGTTTTTCTTTACAAAGGAAGGCTACTCCTAAATCTATATCTTCTACTATCATCTTTGTTTTTTTTATGTCACTTTTAGTTACACCAATTTCTTTCAGTTTTTTTCTACTTCCGAATAAACTAATCTCACTTATCAGATGTCTTTCCAATTTTCTCTTCAGTTCTTCTTCAGTTATGCCCACCTCACCACTTTCCTCCAAAAAGCCTTCTTGACAGCTTTCCAATATTTTAATCTTATATGTTTTTGTTTCAAATGGTGTTTCCTTTTCAAACACGCATTTTATTATCTTTTTCTTATCCTCTTCTTTCAGTACTCCCTCTTCAGAAATGTCCTTTATCTCTTTCCTATCATCTTCCTCCAGCACTTCCTCTTCAGAAATGTCCTTTATCTCTTTCCTATAATTTTCTTCCAGTACTTTCTCTTCAGATATGTCCTTTATCTCTTTCCTATCATTATCTTCCAGTACTTCCACTTCAGAAATGTCCTTTATCTCTTTCCAATCATCTTCAAGTACTTTTTCTTCAGAAATGTCTTTCCAATCATCTTCTTCCAGTACTTCCTCTTCAGAAATGTCCTTCATCTCTTTCCTATCATCTTCAAGTACTTCCTCTTCAAAAATGTCTTTCCAATCATCTTCTTCCAGTACTTCCTCTTCAGAAATGTCCTTCATCTCTTTCCTATCATCTTCAAGTACTTTCTCTTCAGAAATGTCTTTCCAATCATCTTCTTCCAGTACTTCCTCTTCAGAAATGTCTATTATATCATCATCTTGCTTAAGTGTTTCTTCTTCATATTTGGCCATATCTCTCTGTGTATTATTTATTGCCACGACTCTCAACTCTCTTATCAGAGTCGCCAAAGATGCTTTCATACGTGATAAGTCTTTATCATGTCTTGAAATTTTCTTCATCATATCTACAAAATTTAAACATAAAATTATCAACTTGAAATATCTTAAATTCTATTATTTTGGAGAGACTGTTCTACTAGTGTCATGTTTTCATAATATTATAATATTCTATATATTACTTATATCAAAGTCATCAAGTTTGGTTTAAGCTACCAATCATTCATCTTAGTAGAGTTCTCCATGTAAGATTATAAAAGTATATGTTTACTTATTATTCAAAATGTTGGAACTTGATACACCTTACCAGTCGAAACTGCAAAAACCAATTATTAAATGAATTCAGTAATACAGCTATAAATCGCTTTTGTATGGATATTAAATTTTTGTGGAGAGAATGGGAACTAACTTCCTACTCCAAGAAAAAAAATTCAGTTTATGTCTTTGTGTGACACTAAAGTTAGGAACTAAACAAAAATAAAAAATAGAGTGAATTCTATTTGTTCCAATTTTATTAATGCTCCAAATTAGCGGTGCACCCAGATTTTGTTAAGGGGGAGACCAAGAACATCAACCTTGTTGTAATATTTTCCCAAATCAGTCAAGTTACTTCAGTGCATTTCTCCTTTTGTTTTACTTTAGTAAAATTGTGACAACTTTACAACAACATTGTATGATTAAGGGATAATCCTGAAGCTTTTTTTATTGATGCATATAAATATTACTACCATTTTAATTTGATAATTAACTAATACTCTTAATACTTCAGGCCAAAATAAAACTAAAAAATGTTGAAAACACTTATTAATTAGTAAATCTTGTGTAGTTCAATTTATAAATAGTAAATGCACACTATAAGTTTTTCAATGAAAGACAACACACATAGTTTCTTTTTTTTTTTTTATAGGCCTGGGGCCCTCTCCCCATTCCTTAAGTGTGCCACTGCTCCAAATTTAAATAATTTGGAACTCAACATAAAATTTTCATTTTTCAAACAATAAATGTAGGAAATATTTGTAATATAAGAAAAGTTTATGTGTGTGTGTGTATATATATATATATATATATATATATACAGAAGACATACTATATAAAAACATACACGCAGATCAAGACAAAATGCGTGTAACGTCAACAAATACCAACATCACGGACCGAACATCTACACCAGAAAAATAATCAGTGATTCGACAATAGTCAAGTGACCGATAGGTGCCTCATCATAACAAGGTAAAATTATTGCACTTAGTGGTGGATAAGAGTATTTACAATAGTAGCTTCATATTTGTTAGACAATTCTGTTATCATTTTTAGTATTGTAATTCCTGAGGATGTTGGTAATGTCAACCAACGAAAAGCTTTGAGTGTATTATTCAATAAATTAAATATTCCTGTAATAGTGTATATTATTTAATCTCAAACATATATATATATATATATATATATATATATATATATATATATATATATATATATATATATATATAAAGTTATTATTGTTAATTGTGAACAATTATTCCACCACTAAGTGCAATTACTTTTACCTTATGTGATGAAGCACCTTTCGGTCACTTGACCATTGTCAAATCACTAAATGAATTTTCTCTATTTTTCTGGTGATGTTGGTATTTGTTGACGTCATATATGTTCGTTTTGTGCTGCAGGCATGATGTTTTTGAAATGTACGCCGTCTGTTGATTCATCAAATTGTTGTGTATGTTTTTATAGATGTGGTATTTTTTTTAGTGAGTTTAGTTCTATTGGGTTATCATTTATTTCAAGTATGGTAAGGTTATTTTTGTAACTTGTTATTTCATGTTCATGTGATATTAAGTATTCTGCTAAATACTTTTTTATTTTTACTTTTGAATGTTCTTTAATGTTCTGCAAATCTTATTTTAAATGGCCTGGTTGTTTTTCCTATATAAAATGTGTTGCAGTCATTACATGTAATTTTGTAGATTTCAGACAGGTTATGTTTTTCTGTATTTGTTTTGTGGTTTGTGTTATTAAGATATTTTATTATTTTGTTGTATGTTGGAATGTAGTGTCCTTTGTTGTATATATTTATTTTTTATTTGTTATTGGTGTATTTATATTTTAGATTGATTTGTTTATTATTATTTTTGTGTTCAGGTTGTAGTGTTGTATAAAGGTTAGGTTTTTTTTTGTAAATTTATAGTATATGCCTTTTATAAGGTGTTTGTTGTATCCATTTACTATTGCTATTTTTGTAATGTTATCTAATTCTTCATTTAATTTTTGTTTGTTATCTTGTTTGTATTTTATTGCTTTATTTATCATGTTACTGTAAGTGTTAATTTTGTGTGTCCAGGGGGGTGGTTAGATTTGTTGTGCATTGTGGTATTGTTGGAAGTTGGTTTTCTGTGTACTTTAGTTTCTATTTTATTATTGTTTATATATAATGTAATATCAAGATAGTTAATTGTTCAGTTTGTTTCTGTTTCGTAGGTCAATTGTATGTTTTCGTTGTATGTATTTAGTTTGTTTCAATGTTTTTTAATTTTATTAACTAATTTTTATCTGTTTTTTATACTGTATGTGTTGTTGACATGCATTTTAGATATTATGATTTTGTCTAGTATTTTTGCGATTATGTAAGATGGTGCTATTTTGAAATTTATTAGTGCTCTAAATGGTGTGTTGGGTTTGTAGATTTTAGGCATGCCTGTTAATATTGGTGCATATGTTTTGAATGGGTAAAGTCTTGTGTGGTATTTTAATTTATTGTTATAGTTTAGGGTATTTCTGTGTGTGACTATTAGGTTTTCTATTGTATTAAGGTATTTGTTAGTTGGGTCTGGGATTTGTTTGTATTTATTATCTTTAATGTGGTTTGTCATTGAATTGATGTATTTGGCATTTTCGATTATTACTGGTGTGTTTGTTTTATCTCATTTTAGTATTATGTACTCATTATTTTTTAGTTTTTGTTTCAGTTCCAAAATTATTGATTTGTTAATGTATTGTTTTGTTTTTTTAGGTTAGTATTATTATTAATGCTGTTACTTATGTGTTTTGGTGGGTGATTTTACGGATGTTAGATTCCGTGCCAACTACAGTAAACTCCCGATTATCCGTGGAATAGGGTGGCCCGGCAACGCCGGATAACGAATTCCCCGGATAATCCGCTATGAACAAAGAATACGCAAAACGATCGATAATCGATTATTATACCATAAGTTACACAAATAATGACCCCGGTTAATGCAATTCACACAAATAATCTTCAGAGGACAAAATAAATACAGAAAATAATTTAAAATGTCGATGTATTTAACGGATTATAACATGTACATTTATATGTCTAACTATTTACAATACGTACATAAGTATATGTTAAAAGTAAGTATGTATGTACATATGTAATTTCCTTTACACATAATACAAAAAAATCTGTCATTTTCGTTTTTTTTGTGAGCACTGATTTAGCTTTAATGTGTGATCTAACTTTCTTGAGAACCATTTTGTCGCACAGTGTCTACTTGTGTCACAAAGCCATAAAGATCGATAATGTATATGATAGACATGGATAAAGCATATGTCACGTTTTACAGCCGAGATTAGCTGACATCTGTTTACAATCTTATGGTTTTCGGGCGTCCAAGCATTTTGTCATTGTCTTTTATATACAGTAGTCTGCTCACCCCTTTTATTTCGCTGGCCCGCGTCGGGTGCTTCCATTTCAATGTAAAAATTAGTATGTACATATTTACATATCTATTCCCTACATCTTAACTTCTATTAAGCCTTATATGTATTTACGTAGTAATTCACCTTTTCGAAATTTAAACACATGAATCTGATTGGACTAAAAATGGATATTTGTTATACAATGGCAGACCCCGGATAATCCGCAAAGCGGTTAAACCGCCCACGGATAATCGGGAGTTTACTGTATTAGGTTTTTGTTGAAATTGGGTAGGTTATATATGAAACCATTTGTTATTATTATTTTTCCTGTGAATTGTGTTTTGGTTGGGTTTATGAATTTTTTGTTGTTAGAGATGTGGTTTGGGTGTTGGTTTATTTTAGGTTATGTTGTTTTTGTAAATTAGTGATTTTTTGTTGTGTTTATTTATTGTATTTATTTTGTGTTAAATTATGGTTTGTTGCATTTTTTTGTGCATTATAAGTGTAAATGTATCAAAAGTTTTCATAAGTTTTAAATGAGTTGTGTACAGTTGTAGGTTAATTTGACCTTTTTGTGGTAAGCAGATTTGATATTATCTTTAATCACGCGTAATTCGGTTATTATTATTGCTTTGTCAATGACGGTATTGTGTTTATTTCTTATGTATAGTTTAGCGTATTTTGGTGTAATATTGAGAGTAATGCATTTTTTATTGAAAGTTATTTTGTTAATTTAGTTTTGAAGTTTGATGTTGAAGTTGAGAAATTTCAAGTAGAGCGGTTTACCTTTGTTGGTGTTAAAATCGTTATATTTCATGTAAATAATTTTTCCTTTGCACTGACTTTATAAAGTTATTATCGTTAATTGTAAACAATTATTCCACCACTAAGTGCCATTATTTTTACCTTATGTGATAAGGTACCTTTCGGTCTCTTAACTGATGTCGAATCACTGTATTAATTTTCTCTAATGTTCTGGTGTTTTTTGGTTCATGATGTTGGTATTTGTTGACATGATATATGATCGTTTTGTGCCATGGGCATGATGTTTTTGAAAAGTATGCTGTCTGCATATGTTGTCTGTAAGTTCATTAAATTGTTGTATATGTTTGTGTAGATGTGGTTATTTTCTAGTGAGTTTAGTTTTATTGGGTTATCATATATTTCAAGTATAGTTAGGTTATTTTTGTATCTTGTTATTTCATGTTCATGTGATATTAGTTGTTCTGCTACATTTGATGCTTTTTTATTTTTAGTTTTGAATGCTCTATAATGTTCTTCAAATCTTATTTTAAATGACCTGGTTGTTTTTCCTATATAAAATGCGTTGCAGTCGTTTCATGTAATTTTGTAGATTCCAGATAGGTTATGTTTTTCTGTATTTCTTTTGTGGTTCATGTTATCAAGATATTTTATTATTTTGTTGTTTGGTTTGTATGTTGGAGTGTAGTGTTCTTTATGTTGTTAGGCATCGTCCCTTAGCACCACCTTTAAATTACCTTTTAAATTAAAAAGGGCACGAATATTAGTTACTCCAATACAATCAACCAAAATATGTTTTATTGTGCATATATCTCCACAATACTGACATATTGGTGGATCTTCACAACGTATCAAATATCCATGAGTTGCAAAAAAATGGCCAAAGTGAAGGAGTGTAACTACCACTTCCTCCCTATGTTTTGAACGAATTGAAGACCTCCAAGGACGGGCGGTATCTTTAATTTTCCTCAGCTTATTCTGAATCACGGTATGCCATTCGTCATTCCAAGCAGCGAGCAATAAATGTTTCCCAAAACACACATAATCAGATGCCATAACTCGTTGAGTAATAGGCAACAAATCTGTAGCATTTTTTGCTGCTTCATCCGCTTTTGTGTTTCTGAGTATCCCGCAGTGTCCAGGAACCCAACAGAATGTTACCCCTAGATCCCGCAATTGAAGTCTGTGTTCAGCACACAAAATGTCCCTAACTAAAGGGTTAACAGAGAAAACAGCCTGAAGAGCTTGAAGGACACTTTTAGGTCAGAGCACAACAGGTAGTGGGAAGATCGAGTTCGAATAACAGTTAAAGCTTTTAAAATGGCAAATAGTTATGCCGTAAAAACACTGCAAGCTGAGGGCAATCCGTATGTGTAACTACATCCCGAAGCATAAAACGCACACCCAACGCCATTTTCCAGTTTAGATCCATAAAATAATTTCACTGTGTTGATGAGATTTAAAAAATAGATAAAAATTCCTGGTAGTAGACCACATCAGGAGTATTATGTTTTATGTAACTGGACAATGAGAAATCTAAGTGTGGGTTTTTTATTATCCATGGAGGTAGATAGCACATTTGTCATTCAAACATTGTAGGAAGTTGTAACCCAAGGTTATCCATTATTCGTACCGTTCGTATGTCGAATGGAGTGGTTGAACGTTGACGTGCCACGTAATCTTCATTATAAATGTATTTAAAGACCATTTTGAATGCCGGGTGATTAGGTTTGCTTCGAAGACCAGAAATGTAAGATATTTGTAGGATCTGACTATGTCTAGAAAGGGCAGGTTCCCCAGCTTCGACAAGAATACTAGGGATTGGGCCAGTTCTAAATGCACCAGTAGCAAGTCTAAGTCCAGAGTGGTAGACGGTATCGAGAGTTTTCAGTACTGTAAGACATGTGGATGAATAGGCTTGGCAGCCATAATCTATGCTCGATCTAATGTCTGCGTGATAAAATCGAAGCATACTAGTTCTGTCAGCTCCCCAATTCGTACCACTAAGGACTCTTAACATATCCAATTTCTTGTTGCATCTCATCTTCAAATCACAAACATATGGGATCCAGGAGAGTCATCAGATAAAAGACCCAAAAAAAGGATCGGCTCCTGGTGTTGCCTACGACGACTGAATGCTACACATTGGGTCTTCGAAGCAGAGAATTTGAAACCTGTAGTTGTTGACCATTCCTCTAATCTGCATATTGCTAACTGCAAAGATCTTTCCGCAGTTGCCATACTATGGTCAGGAATATATATACTAAAGTCATCCACAAAAAGTGAACAGTGTACTGGAGAACGTATGTTACTGGTGATACTATTTATTGCAACGGCAAATAGCGTGACGCTCAGCACGCTGCTCTGCTGTTCACCATTCTCCAGTTTAAAACTGTTTGAATATGTGCCTCCAAGACGAACCCGGAAAGATCTGTTTGAAAGAAAGTTAGCAATGAATGTTAGGATATTCCCTTGTATACCCCATGATTTCAAAGTGTTCAGAATTCCTCTTTACCATGCCATATATGCCTTCTCAAGGTTGAAGAAAACAGCAACGAGTGTTTGACGCAAGAGAAAGGCACCTTGAGCAGCGGATTCTAACAAAATTAATGATCGTCCTTGTCTGAAACCACATCGGTTGTTGCTAAGAAGGTCGTTGGTTTCTTAGTACTAGACAAGACGGCGGTTGACCATCTTCTCCAGTAGTTTGCACAAGACAAGACGGTTATTAGATATATAGGCCTGCAACTACTGGGATGGCTTTGTCTTTACCACGTTTTAAAAGAGGAATTACTGTTGCTTCTAACCATGCATCAGGAAAAGACTGCTCCTCGAATAAACAAATGTATATTATTATTAATTATTATTTGTTTGAAGTCTTGTAAATATATTTCTGACATGACTGATGATATCAGTGATCCCATGGGGAGTCCAGTTGATTGTTTATAGTATTTATTATTAAATTGGAAATAATTTTGGTTACATATGTGTTTGATTATTGCAATAATACTATTTATTGTATTTTCTTTCTCGTTATTTAGTATTAGTTTGTTTTTTATTATTTCTAAGGTTTCTTCTATTGGTATATTTGGGTACATGTTGGTTATGTCATAACTAATTATTTTTGTGTTGCTGTTTGTTTCTATATTTTTCATATTATTAATTAATTTGTATCTGTTTTTGTTATTGTATGTGTTGTTGATATGTATTTTAGATTTTCTTATTTTGTCTAGTAATTTTGCGATTATGTATCTTACATGCAAAAAATTAAATTTGCTATTTGAAATTTGTTAGTGGTTTAAATGGTGTGTTTAGTTTGTGGATTTTAGGTATGCCAGTTAATATTGGTGCACATGGTTTGAATGGGTAAAGTCTTGTGTGGTACTTTAATTTATTGTTTTAGTTTAGGGTATTTCTGTGTGTTGCTAATAGGTTTTTTTTATTGTATTAAGGTATTTGTTAGTTGGGTCTGGGATTTGTTAGTATTTATTATCTTTTATGTGGTTTGTCATTGAATTGATATGTTTGGTATTTTCAATTATTACTGGTGTGTATGTTAGTGTATCAAAAGTTTTCATAATTTCTAAATGAGTTGTGTACAGTTGTAGGTTAATTTGACCTTTTTGTGGTAAGCAGATTTGATATTTTCTTTAATCATGTGTAATTCGGTTATTATTATTGCTTTGTCAATGACGGTATTGTGCTTATTTCTTATGTATAGTTTAGCGTATTTTGGTGTAATATTGAGAGTAATGCATTTTTTATTGAAAGTTATTTTGTTAATGCAGTTTTGAAGTTTGATGTTTAAGTTGAGAAGTTTCAAGTAGAGCTGTTTACCTTTGTTGGTGTTAAAATTGTTATATTTCACGTTGTAAATAATTTTTCCTTTGCACTGACCTTATTAATTTATTATTGTTAATTGTAAACAATTATTCCACCACTAAGTGCAACTCTTTTTACCTTATGTGATACGGCACCTTTCGGTCACTTGACCATTGTCGAATCACTGAATTAATTTTCTCTATTTTCTAGTGCTGTTTGGTCCATGATGTTGGTATTTTTTGACGTCATATATGATTCTTCTTGAGCCGCGTGTATAATGTTTTTGAATAGTACGTCATGTGCATATGTTGTCTGTAGGTTAATTAAATTGTTGTGTATGTTTTATAGATGCGGTTATTTTCTAGTGGGTTTAGTTCTATTGAGTTATTATTTATTTCAATTATGGTAAAATTATTTACGTAACTTGTTATTTCATGTTTATGCGATATTAGGTGTGCTGCTATATTTGATACATTTGTATTTTTATTTTTGATTGCTGTGTAATGTTCTTCAAATCTTATTTTAAATGATCTGGTTGTTTTTCCTATGTGAAATGTGTTGCAGTCGTTACATGTAATTTTGTAGATTTCACATATATTTCTGACATCACTGATGATATGGGTGATTCCATGGAGAGTCCAGTTGTTTGTTTATAGTATTTATTGTTAAATTGCAAGTAATTTTGGTTACATATGTGTTTGAATATTGCAATAATACTATTTATTGTGTTTTCTTTCTCGTTATTGTGTATTAGTTTTTTAAAAATGATTTCTATGGTTTCTTCTATTTGTATACTAGGGTACATGTTGGTTATGTCATAACTAATTATTTTTGTGTTGCTGTTTGTTTTTATGTTTTTTATTTTATTAATTAATTTGTATCCGTTTTTTATATTGTATGTGTTGTTGATATGTATTTTAGATCTTATTATTTTGTCTAGTATTTTCGCGATTATGGAGAATGGTGCTGTTTTGAAATTTATTAGTGGTCTAAATGGTGTGTTGGGTTTGTAAATTTTAGGTATGCCTGTTACTATTGGTTCACATGGTTTGAATGGGTACACTTGTGTGGTATATAAATTTATGGGAATGGGAGTACCACAAACTGATCTTAACTTCCTCTACACTGTGGACGACGAAGTTGTTCGTCTAATTGTGCTAATGTACTGTTCCCAAGAATTCATCCTACTCAGCCTAAATATCGTCTTGAGCTTTGCACGGAGTATTTTATATTCCTAAAGGTTTCCATTTGTTGGGTGTCGCTTAAATTTCCTCACAGCTCTTCATTGTAAATGAAGTATTTTTGTGCATTCATCGTCCCACCACGGTACAGGCGTGAATAGATGATAAAGGAATTGTCTTTTCTGCTGCATTCAAAATCGTCTTAGTAAAATTTTCAACAATTGCATTAATAGGTGTCAGGCATTCCTTGTTAAGTGATACAAAATATTTCAAAACGGCATCCCAGTTGTAGTCGAGCATCAGGGAGAGGAGTCACATAAATTGATACTAATGGGCACATTGATCGCTTCCATACATGGGGCTGCAGAATGATAGGTCAACAGCTGTCCATCCACCAGTAGATGCTGTTTCACGTAGGCGAACCATCATTTAGCAGACATATGTCCAGTTCCGTTCTTACACTTTCCAGTAGTTGACCTCGAGAGTTGCAATTCGAAGATCCCCAAAACAAATGGTGGGCATTAAACATTTTGTACTTGGTGTTGTAGTGTCTTGCTTGAAATTTGGTCCTTTTGTCTGGGTTAATTGAAGTAACTTGTTCCTTATTATATTTGTTTTTAGTCTTACTTTGTTTCTGTACCTTCTTGATATATACATCAGATGGAATTTCTGGTACTGGTTCTTTGTTTACATTTCTTTTTGCTTTAATATTCTTTAGTTTTTTGATTTGTTTTTCTTATGTATTCATATAATTATTACATTCTTTCTCTATGAGTATTGGCATAATCATTCATAAACAGTTTTTCTATATCAATATCCAAAAGTGAGTACAAATTTATATGTCTTTGTAGAATTTCAAATCAGGTCAATTTTGCAACAGAATGTATGCTGTTGTAGGCAATTATCACCTATTTTACCTTATTTTCAACAGTGTCTTTTTTAATTCAGGTTAGTTATTTAATAACCTTATGTGCTATATTAAAGTTGAATGTAATTTGTCTCCCATTCTGTTAGATTGCAAGTGTTCTGTACTAATGAAGCGAATTTTTAATTTATGAAGGTCTATCATTTCTTTTACAAATTTATTAATTAATATAACACCATTGCCGCTATTATAACATTGGGTACACCATGATGAGAAAAAAGGTAAAAAATTTCCTTATGAACTAGTTCGGTTGCTTGTAGACCTGCAGTACGATATACTTGGGGTTATCTGGAAAAGCAGTAAATTTCTGCTTTTCAAGGGTAATACAATCTACATGAATTATTTGAAGTGGTCTCGAAGCAGTCAGTGTTAAATTCATTTCTAACCTTAGAAGTGTCCTTTCTTATTTAGTTTTTAAAGAAGTGTCACAGTTACTCACAAATTTTGAACGTAATTTTTTATATTTGCCCAATAATACTTTCTTTTCATTTGTTCATATGTTCCTGGATCATACAACGGTTGGTTTTCCCCATATGATAATTTTCTATTATTTTTTTGAATTTCCCCTTCCTCAGGTACATCTATTGATTTTGTTGTACATTTAACTAACCATAGTTGCGAATTTTTTAAATATGTGGCTAAACAAGTTGTAAATCTGTTGTAGAAATCATTTTCGAAGTAAAGGCTATATTTTACAAATAGAGTATTAAATATACTTTAAAAAAATTTATAATATCATTGTTAAAATTATTTTCAGATATTTCTACTATAAATCTGCTCTTACTATTGTTAAATATGTTTTTTATTTTAACTCTTCTAGGTTCATATTCTACAAGAGACAATATTACCTGATTTTTCCAAAATTTACTGGTTCATCTAAAATTGTTAACCCAATTACTGTGTTTCCCTCGTAATTCGAATGCACTGTTTGATCTGTGTCTTTGGGTATTTCCCGGTCCAAAACAATATTAACATTTCCATCGATATTGGCAATCATCGAGTCTGAGTCTTCATCTAGTTCTGGTAAGTTTAGTTTAAGATTTCTTCACCATTTGGTAAATATCTTCATTAATTGTATATGCTGATTTTCCTTGACTGTTGCCGTTATCATTAACATTTAGTTCTATTCTCGAAATTGCGTCGGCATTCTGATTTAATTTTAATTTTTTGTAGACTATTTTCTAGTTATATTCTTCTAAATTAAGCCTCCAACGAAGAAGTTTTGAAGTTGGTTCTTTAATAGAAAACATTTACTGTAAATTTTAGCTCTATTTTTCAAACATTTGGTAAAAGATTTAGTTATACCAGCAAAATTTTTTATAAATTTCCTATAATAACCTACTAGATCCTAAAAATCCTTTAATTTCTTTAGTTGTCTTTGGAATAGGATAGTTTTTTATTGCTTCTACTTTATTTGGATTTGGTTTGACTCCTTCTGGCGTTACTAAATGACCTAAATATGCTACTTCTTTTCTAAGAAATTCGGTTTTGTCAAACTTTACTTTAAAGATGGGTTTGCGTAATCTGTCAAAAACACTTCCCTAAGTCTCTCTACATGTTCTTGAAGGCTAGTTGAATAAATTAAAATGCCGTTCAAATAAACTAGGCATGTTTCATTTGGATTCCTCTCAGAATATTATTTATAATTCTTTGAAACGTAAGGGAGCAATTTTTTATACAAAAAATCATTCTTAAACATTTGTAATTACCCGTTTCCGTTAAAAATGGTGTTCTTTCTATGCTACTTGGGTCCATCTCTACTTGATGAAATCCTGAGGCTAGGTCTAAAGTTGTGAAATACTGAGATTGTCCTAACTTCTCTAAAATGTCAATTATGTTTGGTAAAGGAAACTTTTCAATTGTTTTGAGTTTAAGTCTCTAAAATCTATCACTAGTTGAAATTTCCTTTTACCACAAGCGCCCGGTTTCTTTTGGTACAATCCAGACCGGAGAGTTCCATGGGGAACGAGGAGATTGATTCCCTGCTTAACCATGTCTGCTGTTTGTTTATTAATTTCATGTTTGTAAATTTCAGGATATCTAAAATTTCTAGAATACACAGGAATTTTGTCTGTAGTCCTAATTACATATTTTATTTGAATGGTGAAAGTTAAGTAATTTCTTCCCTCTGGATTCATGTGTTCTACTCTGAATTTTGACAAGTCAAGTTTTTTACTTTTTGATTTTTATAACCTTGATTTTTTATCACCTAACATATTAAAATTAGTGTTTGTTTTATATGCATTTGGTTCATGAATGTTGTAATCCTTTAAAGATTTTAATTTTTATGGTATATTTATTGTTACTGTTATATTTTCTGTATTGTTTACAATAGGGTAATACAGGGTGTCTAGTAAAATAGCTTGAAGAAATTCCCTGAGTTTTCCCTGACTTTTCCTCTTTTAGATGTCTATAGATAGCCCAGTTTACATTGGGCCCATCCATTGATATCTGAAGGATCTTGGATAAATCCAGACTTTGAACACCTTTTAAGAACGAATTGAGTAACTCTTTTGCTTTTGTGTCTGTAAGGAACACAGAACCAAAATATCGAGCTTTCACTTCATCCGTCTCTGCATCCCAATACCTAACACTCAAATCCATTTGGGCTCTTTGTGATATTTTGTTTAAACTTTCATCAAAGCCAATTACATAGTTAGAATTTGAATTTAAAATAATTTGATAAACCGAATACAACACTATAGGAAATTTTATCTTTCCGCAATCTCATGTTCTGTGCAATGGTGCTATCAGGGAACATCCTTGGAAAGAGGCACACACTACCTTCTGCATTGCGTAAAGAAGTGTTGCATTACTAAATTCACGCACCATATAATCTCTGCTTCGGTCACTTCATCTTCCAGTTTATATTTATCCTAAGGAAGGAGGGGAGGTAATGACGACATCTGCATGACGCGATTGCCCGCTACGGCAATGAAAACCGGAACCTTCCATGTTGAAATAAACAGTGTAAAAATAATCAGCTGAAACTTCCCAGCTGTACCAACTCGACACGTTTAATAATTATTGACATAAGTCCTGAACTCATAGCAACGGGCTTATCAAAAAATAATGGACATCTAAATAAAGAAGTGTTATTTCCTGACTGCCCTGCCCCTAAACCGCTGGCTTACAATACCAAATATTCGAGAGCAATGACCACTAGTTTTGTTTCTAATCAAAATAAATATTTTCCCGATTTTTTAAAATTTTCCCTGACTTTTCCCTGAATTTTCCAGAATCTTAAAATTCCCTGACTTTTCCAGGTTTTCCCTGTCACTAGACACCCTGTAATAGGCTTCACTCCTATACATTGAAACTATACATTGTGGAATTTCTAACCCATTTAAGTGTTTTATGATAATAATCCTTCCCCATTATTAATATTTTGTGCTTTAACCTTAACTATTTTGATAGTGCGGGCTTGTATAACATAACTGAACTCTTCTTGTTTTACAGACTTGTTATCTGTTTTATCACACTTTTCCCTTTCTGTAATAAAATACTGAATAGGGATTTCTTTACCACAAAGTAGTAGTTTATTGTTTACAAAATCTAATTTACTACTATTCATTAATTGTCCTTGCTGGGGTTGGCCATGCTTAGCAAAAGGTGGTTTACAGAAACGATTTTGGCTTTTGGTGAGTTTGTTTAAGTATTTAGTACAAATTAGGCTCTGGGAGTATTGGTTTTCTTAAATTATTACTTTGACTTTTCTAAAAAGCTAATTGTTTGTTAGGTTGTGCAAACATTTTATTATTTTTAAACCGAAAATCGTTAGCATATTTAAAGCTTCTGCGAGTGTCGTAGGATTTTTAGTTCTCATTAAAGACCCTAGTGGTTCTAGAATACCCCTTAACAAAACTCTTAATGCTAATTTCTGAACATAATCACACATTGCATCAACAGTATTAACTGGTTCTTTATTAATAAAATATGCCATTTGTAAATTTAATAATTTTTGTATCTTTTCATAAAATTTAAAAGGCGATTCACCTGTTTCGTATTTTACCTCTGCCATTTCAAGATTTAATTTAAAGCAATCTCTTTTATATAGGAGATTAGTTGAAAGAGTTTTTCCGACATCTAACCAGTTATAACTGTTCGAACTTACAACTAACTCTAAAGCTTGTCCCTTTAGTTTTGCTAAAATCGAGGATATCAAATATTCATTTTGAAAGTCATCAGAATTATTAGCAACAAAGAATTTAGTTACTACTTTATCGCAAATTGTGACTACTCTATTAAGCATTATAGGCTCTCCATAAAATTCAGGGATCATATCTAAAAATTCTTTCTTTAAAATTGGAGTTGCTATTTTTTTTAAATATATTTAATTGGTAATCTATAAAAATTAAAATTATATTATATGTTTTAATAATTATTATTTATAATTAATATAAATTCAACTATATTATATCATTTAATACAATCACAAAATTATTAAACTTCTTTGAGATAAGGTAGTAGAAATAATTATTATGATAAAATGAATTATATTTCTTAACAATAATATTTACTCACAAAATGCAAAATTTTATGCTCATTGTGTGTAACGTGAATTCCAAGTAATTGGATTTGCACTTATAAACTCCACTAAATAATATTAACTTCTTCGTTTTGTTCATGCACTGTACAATGTTTACTTATTTTTTTTGTTCGTACACTCTGTTAACAGTTGAAACCTGAATAGTTATTTTCATTACCTTTCTGACATGTCCTAACAACTGCGGTAGTTATGTCGTTTCCTACGGCAGATTGGTTTTTAAAAATACTCAATTTAATTCTGAAGTAAAAATACAACTTTATCATATAATTAGAAATAAACTAATTACAAAGGAAGTGTTCTGGTACAACTCTTATTCACAGAAGTGACCAGTCCTTATGAGTGTTATACATACACTGAGTCTAAAGTTTCTCTAAGGTTTTGTCCACAGAGATGCTGACTTGACTTATTCTAAGAATTATGCACACCTGCTAATCTCATGATAATATGTTTAAGAAAACATGTATCCTATACTAACACTTGTCCTACACATTGTCTATTACAATTAAGACTAAATTAGGTTATAACAAAATATACCAACTGGAAAAAATATGTCTCACACTTAATAACGGCATTTATAAAATCCGTTAATTGTAGTAATTTCTTCTGAAGAACGATGCTTTGCAATCGAAGTGTATGTCGGGACATAAATAAAAATACACTACAACTGTTTTAAGTTATTATTGTGCATTATTCATTGAAGTTTAAATTTTAAACAAAAAGTTAACAGAAATGTTATAATTTCAAGCCACTCAAAAATTTAAGAAATTGTTAAAACTACTTTTTAAAATGCCAATAAACATACTATAGTCATTGAGAAAGTAGTAGCACATTAAAAACGCTAAAAAAATTAATTTCTTTTTCTGAAATACTAAAATGTTTACTCTTTTGGTTGCTCTGTAAACATTCAACCAATAGTCAGCTTCAACCCAGGTTTGCTAAATCATATCTGGTGAGATTCTTACAATAGCATCAACGATTTTTTAAATGCTGCAAATCTCTAAATGGTTCACTATACAAAATGTTTTTCACACAACCTCAGAAAAAAATTAGGTAATATCAAGTCGAAGCTTTTTGGAGGCCAAAAAAAGGACTTGAGATCAATTACTAATTAAACGATTAGAAAATCTTGCAATGACAGCATCTCACACACTCAGGTAATTTTTAGAGGCATGCTATCTTTTTAAAAGATAGCTTATTTTCTTCTTGAATTTGATTCAATTGTATGAAGGCGTAGAGCTAAAGCATATTGAACTAAGTATTTCCTCTGATGATTTTTCAATAAAAAACAAAAGGGCTGACGCAGCATTAGTCCTGCTCCAAACTACACCACATGTTAAATTTTTGAAATTGTCAAATAGACATTGAGCTACTGAGATTACAGTATCCTACAATTATCCCATTTACACAACCACTGACATGAAATGTAGCTTTATATGTGAAGATGTTACTCTTTAAAAAGCATTTATAATTGTCAATGCCATTAAGCATGTCAGCAACCCGCAGGGGAGGTGCAGACTAGCCGCACCTACTAAGAGGGGTTTGGCGTCCCTCGTGGTACCCCCGCCAAACATGTACACTACTAACAACACTTACTCCACTATTATACACTAATACACTTTCTACAGACACTACATATTCAACACAGTCTCTACACATTTCAACACTTACACCTTCTCTAAGGATTTTTGACTGGTCAGAACCGTTGCACGTTAGGAGTGTTGAAAAGTCCAGAGCTTGACAAACTCTGGTCTGGGATGCTGATGTGAGCTTGCTCTGCCGAAGACGCAACCGGAGTTTCTGGTCTACCAGCCGCTTCGGTCCTTGATCAGGGAGTGTCCGCGGTGCTCGGGTGACGGAGCCTGTGCACAGTATTACGAGTTCTCGACTGATGCCCATCCAGTCGAGCTAAGGAGAAAAGCTATAGGCATCAGAGTTCTGAGGGTTGGAAATGATCTTTATGTGATCCAAGGGTGTACCCGTTCCTATAGTCTCGCACCTTATCAATAAGGAGATAAATGCCTGTGCTGGAGGTCCTGTAGCCTCTATTAAAAAATATGAAATGGGACACTGCCGGTGGCAACCTGCAATGAGAAACAAAGGAGATCTCTTTCAAAAATGACCTCTTTTTTGATCAGGTCATGGTATCTGTGGCCCCCTGTAGATCCTTGACTTTTCAAAGGGGGTCATCATTTGCAGAGATCTAATGAACGTCACTGTCGACAAATTAAAATTATAACTGTCTTCTCAGTCAGTAATAGATGTCGTGCCTATTATGAAGACAGACAAAAGGACGAAAGTTGCAACAGCCTCTTTCGTACTTACATTTGGCAAACCAGAGATACCCGAATATATACATGCGGGTTGCCAACGGCTCTCCCTAAGACCATAAGTTGCTAACCCTAGGCGCTGTTTCAAGTGTCAGCTTTTCAGGCATATCAGCTCTACCTGTTCGAAGCTGAGTGTACGCGGTAAATGTAGCGAGGAAGGCCGTGATGAAAAGGAGTGCGTAAATTTCCTAAAGTGTGCCAACTGTGGCGGTGCCCACGCTGCGCGATCATATGACTGTCCTAACTTTAAAGAGGAAAAGGCTATTCTCAGCATCATGGCTATGGATAGGATATCCCTTTCACAGGCAAGAAAAATTTATAGGTCCGCCCAACCAAAGGTTGACGGTAAGATCTATGCCGCTACTGTGTCTGCTACGACATCGCCCTGTTCAAACCGTGTCGACCTAGCATAAAAGATAGAAATTCTAACTGACTAAGTTTCCTGTCTGCTCTTGCTAGTCACATGTGGTCAATCTTTGAATATTAAAGAACCTGCAAAGACTTCATGGGATTTACTTCTTCTACCGAGCACCTCCGCGGAGGGTTTAGATGGTCAAACCAAATCCGTGAATGAAATATGCATCTCCGGACAAAAGAAATCGCCTAGCAGTATAAAGTCTGTTGCGTCCAAATTAGTACTACAACCGAATACAGCAAAAAGTAAGTCTGTATTCCCAACCAGTAAATCGACACCAACTATGTTGGGTGCTAGAAACCGTATAAATAAAGAAGGGCATGGTAACAAAACCCCTCCGAAATCCAGATCTTCCTCTGATTCCATACCTGAACAGGTGGCTATGGAATCTGAAGAATGTAAGCCTGAGACGTCTTCAAACGTCACGGGCAAACAAGGGCAAACAATGGGTGTCAGAGAAATCCATTGCTAAATTGATAATGTACGCAATTAGCAAGTCAGTGCTACAATGGAATGTCAAAGGTGTTAGGAGTGGCATAGAAGATCTTAAAGTACTTGTGCGAGATGTGTATCTAATGCTTGTATGTCTACAGGAGACACATCTCCACAAAGCGCATAATTTCCATTTAAAGGAATATTTAGTTTTTAGATCGGACTTCGTTACAGAAGACTAAGCTAGAGGTGGAGTAGCCATCCTAGCCAGTGATTGTATCGATGCCGTTTCTCTAAACTTGATAACTCCTTTTCAAGCAGTAGCCGTTCAAACAGCTGTCCTGTATAAATCACTGTGTGTTGTGTCTACTTGCCACCACAAGAAAACCTGCATCACAGTGACTTAGTGAATTTGATAACCCAGTTACCGACTCTGTTCTTATTGGTAGGAGATTTCAATGCCCAACATTTGTCTTGGGGATCTCCGATTAGAAACTCTAAAGGTCAACTTGTAGAGAGTATAAGAACGAAACTGAACCTATGTCTGCTAAATGACGGTTCGCCTACTCATTTAGCAGCATCTATTGGTGGATGGACAGTTGTTGACTTATCGATCTGCAGCCCCATTTTGGTTACTAGATGCACATGGTCAGTGCTTGATGACATGTATGGGAGCGACCATGTGCCCATTAGGATCAATTTATGTGACTCCTCTCCCTGTTACGATCGTCATCCCCGTTGGATTTTGGGAAAAGCCAACTGGGACACCTTTTCGAAATATTTTGTATCACTTGACACAGATTACCTGACACCCATTGATGCAATTGTTGTAAATTTCACTAAGACCATTTTGAATGCCGCTGAAAAGACCATTCCTAAATCATCTGTTCACGCACGCCGTCCACCTTTTCCATGATGGAAAGACGAATGCACAGAAATCCACCGTTTACGATGAAGAGCTCTAAGGAGATTTAAGCGTAACCCTACCAGTGACAACCTTTAGGAATATAAAATACTCCGTGCGAAAGCACGGAGGATTTTTAGACCGAGTAGGATGAACTCTTGGGCACAGTACATTAGCACAATTAGACGAACAACTCCATCCTCCATAGTATGGAGGAAACCAAGATTAATTTGTGGTACTTCCATTTCGTTGCCAGCCATTGCCCTGAATCAACCGAATGGAAGATTGACCACAGACAGTAATAATATTGCTAATGTACTGGCAAAATCATTTTCTAATTTTTCTGCTACTACAGCCTATAATATAGTATTCCAGAGACATAAACTGAAGGAAGAAGCAATACCATTTACTGTTAGGTTGTCTGGCGACTCTCCTTTGAACATTCTTTTCTCTATAGCGAAATTGGAGTCAGCTTTCGCGTCAACGAGGGATTCTGCACCAGGTCCTGATTCCATTGTATACTCCATGCTAAAACATCTACCATCATCGGCAAAACTTGTCCTCCTTCGAATATACAATCGTTTATTCAAGGAGCGGTTTTTTCCGCTGAAAAATCAGCCAAAATCGGCGAAACTTGTCCTCCTTCTGATATACAATTGGCTATTCGAGAAGCATTCTTTCCCCGATGCATGGTTAGAAGCGACAGTAATTCCTCTTTTAAAACCAGGTAAAGACAAAACCAATCCCAGTAGTTAAAGGCCTATATCTCTAACAAGCGTCTTGTGCAAACTATTGGAGAAGATGGTCAACCTCCGTCTTGTCTGGCACAAAGAAACCAACAAACAGGTTTCAGGCAAGGACGCCTATCCGTTGACAAATTGGTTTTGTTAGAATCCGCTATTCAAAATGCCTTTCTTTTGAGTTTAAACACTCGTTGCTGTTTTCTTTGACCTTGAGAAGGCATATGATATGGCATGGAAAAGAGGAATTCTGAACACTCTGAAATCATGGCGTATACAAGGGAATATCCTAGCATTCATCGCTAACTTTCTTTCAAACAGATCTTTCTGCGTTCGTCTTGGAGGCACGTATTCAAACAGTTATAAACAGGAGAATGGTGTACCAAAGGGCAGTGATACACGTTGCTGAGCGTCACGCTATTTGCCGCTGCAATAAATAGTATCACCAGTAATATACGATCTCCGGTACACTGTTCCCATTTGTAGGTGACTTTTGTATATAAATGCCTGCTCGGAACATGGCAACTGCGGAAAGATCTTTGCAGTTAGTTATACACAGATTAGAGGAATAGTCAAGAACTACAGGTTCTAAGTTCTCTACTTCGAAGACCCAATGTGTAGCAATTAGTCGTCGTAGGCAACACCAAGAGTCGATCCTCTATTTTGATGGGAATCAACTTCAAACCACATGTGTGTGATTTGAAGCTGAGATGCAGCAAGAAATTTGATATATTAAGAGCCCTTAGTGGTACGAATTAGGGAGCTGACAGAACTAGTATGCTTCGATTTTATCGCGCAGTAGTTAGATAGCGCATTTATTATGGCTGTCAAGCCTATTCATCCGCACGACTTACAGTTCTGAAAACTCTCGATGCTGTCCACCAATCTGGACTTAGACCTGCTACTGGTGCATTTAGAATTAGCCCACTACCTAGTCTTCTTGTCGAGGCTGGGGAACCTGCCCTTTTGAGATGACATCAGATGCTACAAATATCTTACATTTCTGGTCTTTGTAGCAAACCAAATCACCCGGCATTTAAAATGGTCTTTAAAATAATGCATAATGAAAATTACAATGCACGTCAACGTTCGACCGCTCCATTCGGCATTCGAATGGAACGAATAATGGATAACCTTGGGTTGCAACTTCCTACAATGTCTCAACGATCAATGTGCTACCTACCTCCATGGATAATAAAAACGTCACACTTCGATTTCTCATTGCCCAGTTATATAAAACATAATACTCCTGATGTGGTCTACCACTAGGAATTTTTATCTATTTATAAATCTCATCAACAAAGTGAAATTATTTTCACTGATGAATCTAAACTGGACAATGGTGTAGGGTGTGCGTTTTATGCATCGGGATGTAGTTACACGTACGGGTTGCCCTCGGCTTGCAGTGTTTTCACGGCAGAACTATTCGCCAATTTCAAAGCATTAACCGTCATTCAATCTCGATCTTCCCACTATGTTTTGTTTTCTGATTCCAAAAGAGCTCTTCAGGCTCTTCAGGATGTTTTCTCTGTCAACCCTTTAATTGGGGACATTTTGTGTGCTGTACACAGGCTTCAATTGAGGGGTGTGGGGTAACATTCTGTTGGGTTCCTGGACACTGCAGAATACTCGGAAACATAAAAGCGGATGAAGCGGCAAAGAATGCTACAAGTTTGGTGCCCATTGCTCAATGAGTTACGGTATCTGATTATGTGCGTTTTACAAAGCATTTATTGTTCGCTGCTTGGAATGACAAATGGCATACTGTGATTCAGAATAAGCTGAGGGAAATTAAAGATAGCGTCCGTCCATGGAGGTCTTCAATTCGTTCAAAACGTAGGGAGGAAGTGGTGATTAACGCCTTCGCGTTGGCCACTCTTTTGCAACTCATGGATATTTGATGCGTCGTGAAGATCCACCAATATGTCAGTACTGTGGTGATGTCTTCACTATAAAACATGTTCCGGTCGACTGTGTTTGTGTAACTAATATTTGTGCTTTTTTTAATTTAAAAGGCAGCTTGAACGTAGTGTTAAGGGACGATGCCTCGGCCATTGACCGAGTCATTGCTTTCTTACACCACTTGAACATATTTTAAAAAATTTAATATTTAAAATATATGCTTTTATAGTTATACCTATATTTCCTTTTAATTATTATCTGTGTATATTTTTTATTTATTTAAATTTAATATATTTTATGTTCTTGTTATTGTGTTATTAAGATTTATTTATTGCTGATTTAAATATTGTTATTATTTATTTACTGTTATATTGTTTGTTGTTGTTATTTTGTTATTTATATTTTTATTGTTGTTTTTTATTTGTTGTAATTATTGGTGTTTTTTTATAATTATATATTTATGGTTACAAAATGGTTTGTGTTTATTATTTCTTTGTTAAAGTTTTGTTTGTTTTGTAATTTTGTTTTATTTAAATTTATTTTATTATGTTTTTTTTTAAATATTGCATTTTGTGTTAGATTTTGATTGGCAATGATAACCACAGTTGGTTTTTCGCCAGTGAAAAAGAAGAAGCATGTCAGCAAATTAATTTTATATTTAAATTTTTAAGAGTAAAAAAGGCAAATGTTTGTGTATCACATTTTAAATAATTGTCTTACAAAATTCTGAGTTGCAAATAGAACTCGGTGACCTTTTCATGTTAATGCTTTCAGTTTCTGGGCGATAGCCTCTAATGCCGATAACATGAAGGGGGTCATGCAACACAATGACTTCATGTTATGTATTGGTTCTGTACAATCAGTTAAAAATCAGAGGTAGAATACAGTCATATTTGGAAAAATTTGATGATATACTACACACTTGGAAGTTTGAATTATTATTTATATAGAAAGATAAGTTTTGTTAAAATTGGTACACATTTTTTTGCTGACACTAAATTTTTAACAGTTTATAAACAGTGACTAAGGTAAAATTTATTGAACCTACCTGCATACGATCTAATTCTATTTTGTGATATTGACATTTCTGTTATATTCTCTGGATGAACGACAGTTTGCTGTGATGCTGTCAACTCATTGAGGGAGTGATGTGATGGTCGTAAGGTCTTGGAAGAGTGCTGTGATGCTTGCTTTTGTAATGCACTTGTAGAGGAAGAAGGGTCGGGTGGAGTCTCTTCAATAGTTTTGCAAGATACCATATTTGTTTTTACAACTAAACAAAGAGAATATGTGCTCTAATATTCAAAATGAGAAAATATATATTACATAGTAATGCATAATATCTTAATGGGGCTTATATTCTCAATAAGGTATTTGATCCAGATGATACAGAAACAAACACTCAAAACTATTTTCACCCTTAAAAAACCTGGTTAAAAATGTTTTGTTTTTCCAAAGTTCTTTAAAAAGAACCATCTTATAAAAAAACAGTATCTTATACACTACAATTTTATCTATCTAAAAATAATGTAAAGCCATAAAACGGTTTGACATTGTAACCTATAATATGGTTGTATTGATACTAATCAGCTGAATAAATACCTAAAGGTGTGTAATTTCATAGTCTTTAATTTATGTTAATTTTAAAAGGTAAAATTCAAGAATAAATTAACTTAAAATATACATAATGACAATAAGAATTTTCCCTGTTTAAATGAGAAACACAATAATGATGTTTAGATAGTAGTTATAATGAAAAACTCGAATTCACTGTAAATGTAAAAGGTGAAAGATTTAACTAAGATGAAATAGTGCTTTCATATTTAGGTGTAATATTATAGCCTTTATAAAGAAGTAAAAACAGTTAAATATAATATTTTCAAAAGTAAAATATTTTTAAAAGTCTAATTTGTTTTACATTATATTAAATATACTATTCTCCCAGTATTTTTTCAACTTCTTAGTATTTTCTTTTAGATCCTAATATGAAAATCCACAGTAACAGCTGTCAAAAATTCTAGAAGCTCATGATTGCAAGAGAGGAACAATGTTAGAAAATATTAGTAAATCTATACAAGGTTAATCAAGTTAATTAAGGTAAAATGGCACAGAAAACTTGAAAGGCTTTGTTAGTGTAATTTTCAAAAAGTTTAAACTATATTTTCAATATAGTTGAAAAACAATTACATGATTGCATACACAATTGCATGAGAATCTGGTCTTTTTGGGATAAGAATAAAAACTAAATCCTTCATATGAACTAGCACAGAGTACGAATTTAATAAAATTAACTATTTTAAAAAGAAATAGTAGTTTAGAAGAACTACTTTGCTCTTCTGTGGTATTTAGATCATTAGATGTTTTTCTTTTTTTAATGATTAGATTAGAAATGCTGTATAAAAACTATGAAAAATAGAATAAGGATGTCACATAGCATATTTTGTAATTTTTATTTGTAAAACTCATGCTTAAATTTTTATTAGATCTTTCTATATGTGGTTCTTTATTGAAGGAAATGTTTTTATATGACAGGGCAGGCGTATACAAGATTACATGCAACAACTGTCCCAACTATTACATAGGACAAACAGGGAGAATATTTACCACAAGATACAAAGAACACGTACAATAGATAAGAAAGACACAGCCCAAATCAAATTTCACCATACACATACAAAACACACTACACTCACAGACTGACATAGACACCAATTTAAAAATCCTACATTACATCAATAAAAGCAATAAACTTAACACAGTAGAAAACTATGAGATATATAAACACCATAAATACTATCCACAACACATTTTAAATGACAAAACACACTCCCAATTAAGCACTTTATTTGAGCACATAATTAACAACTACTCTATGAACAATAACACACCACAGACTCACCCAAACACAACACACCTAAGCAACAGTCTTGTCACTAATTCACCGCATTGAATAATGCGCTGACCTAGCGCGAAACGCGTCTACTGAATAAACCAGTAAGTAAGTTTTTTGCCAAGTTAATACAAAAAACCTCAATGTACAACACAAAAACTGCAAGTTTTAATATGGATTGTCAATCCAAGACTATCAATGAGTACAGACGGACTAAACTCAAGGTAACCATTACATCACAATATATCTAATTCAACAAAAAGTGCATCACACATGACATAACACCAAAATACATCAGCACAAAAAACGATAAATCAAGCACAAACATTATACATTAAAAACAACATTAAAAGGTTATACACACAAAAAGACATACTTAATACCAAACTTTACCACCTACACTAAGAACTCACTCAAATACTACACCATACTGAACTCGAAAACGTCATACAATTCACAAATGAATAAACACACAAAATACAACAACAAATAAAAAATAAACATAACCTCAAAATCAACAAACTTAAACATCACACACAAACCAAAATTAACACACATACATTTCACAAACCTAATTTAAACACAACAAAATAAAATTCAACAAACAAAAAATGGATTTACTCAACAAGGGCCTCAAACACAATTTACAAAACACAAAAATCTCACTAACAAATTACTCGACTTTGAAATAGCCATACTAACCACAGACACTAATGACCAAGAATTCCTCCGACAACACACAATACGAAAATAAAACAGACACACCACAAAATCAATAAACTCGATAGAACGCAAACAAAGGCAACATAACCTAAAATTCTTAAAAGCAGACAAAGGCAACATCACTGTAATTACACACGAAACAGACTTACACAAAAAAGTACTATCATACTTTAAAAGCAATCACATCACAGAAACACTCATAGACCCCACAAACAAATTCCACATACAAATATAAAATAACATAAACAAATGCACACACATAATAAACAAAGAATAAAAATGACACCTTGCACAAATTAAACCACAAGCACCAACACTCAATCCCTTACCTAAAATATACAAAAAAAGATATACTAATACACCCACTAATAAATAACACATCAGCACCCTCACACAAAATTGCGAAACACATCAACAAAATAATAAGAAAAAACGTCACATTCGTCACATTTTATAGCCACACCAGCATAAAAAACAACATATATCTTACACAAAAAAAAACCCACACATACCCTACAACTCTACACTAGCATCATTCGACATCACCATTCTATAAAAGTCAAAGAAACAATAAACATACTCAAACAAATGTTAATAAAAAAAAAAAAAAACACCAGACAACACAGCCAAAGAAATAATAACACTAACAGAAATCATCACTTTTCAGAATTACTTCACATACAATGACAAATACTACACACAAAACAAAGGCTTACCCATGGGATCCCCCATCTCAAGCATATTGTCAGAAATATTCATACACAATTTAGAACAAAAACATATCATAAACAACAAGAAACCCATACAAAATATATTGGTACAGATATGCAAATGACATCCTAATCCTATACAACGGCAACATAAGACAGATTAACATTTTCCACAATTACATACACAAATTACACAATAACATAAACTTCACACTAGAAACTGAACAACAGAACAAAATCAACTTCTTAGACCTAACAATAACAAAACAACAATCACACATTCAAAATGTACAGGAAACCCCCCACCACAGACAGAGTTATACACAACACGTCCAATCACCCCACACAACTCAAACATTCTGCTTTCCACTCAATGATACACAGATTAATCAACATACCCATGAGCAATGAAGACAAAATAAACGAACTAAACAAAATAAAATACACAACCTTTAAAAAAGGGATACAAACACACCTTGATAAGCAACATAATGCACAAAAAACAACGTACACATAACACAACAAAAAACAAAAACACAAACACTAAAATACATAACACTTACATTTTATGACAACACATCACAAAAATACCTTCCTCAATACCTTCTGCAAACTTGATACAAATTAGCATTCACAATTAAAAAACACCTACACAGTTCAAAAACACACCATGATAAACACGACAGGGCAGGCATAACAAGATTACATGCAACAACTGTCCCAGCTTTTACATAGGACAAACAAGGAAAACATTTACAACAAGATACAAAGAACACGTAAAATAGATAAGAAAGACACAAAACCCAAATCAAATTTCACCATACACATACAAAACACACTACACTCACAGACTGACATAGACACCAATCTAAAAATCCTACACTACATCGAAAAAAGGAACAACTTAACACAGTAGAAAAGTTTGACCTATACAAAACACACCCACAACCAAATAGTATATTTGACCACATAACTAACAACTACTCTATGAACAATAACAAACCACAGACTCACACCAACACAACAGTCTTGTCAGTAATTAACAGCACTGAATAATGTGCTGAATAAATCAGTAAGTAGTGGTTTTTTTTCAACTTAATACAAAAAAGTGTAATATGTATAAAAAATCTCAAGATATACAACACAAAAACTGCATATTTTTATACCTGTATTACTTGTTTTTGTGGTATAATTTATGCTGTTCACACGGGAATGACTTTTATTATTGCTTATAAATAATGCTTTCAAGTACTAGAAAATTTAAGAAAAACTATAAATTACACAAATTCGTTGATATTTATTAATTTTATGTTAAATGCACAAGTTATGTATTCTACCATTGCAAAGATACAATATTACCAATACTCAACAATTTTGTAAGGATAACACAGGTCCAAATAATAATTATTGAAAAAAAAGAATAAAATTAAATACTCACAGTCTATAGAGCTTGTTCTAGGAGATACTGCTAATATTTCGAGAATAGGAATTTCATCAAATATTCTGAATAAATTATCTAGCCTGTGTAAAAACAAAAATATATCTTATTGGTATCACTTGGCAAAATCACTACTTACTGATATTTTTCAGCAGACGTGTTTCACACTAGATCAGTGCATTGTTCAATGCTGTGAGACATGGACAAGTATTGGTCACGAACAATGCACTGATCTAGTGCAAAACACCTCTGCAGAAAGTTATCAGTAAATAGTGATACCAGTAAATAGAGTTTTTTCCAAGTGATACTAATGGTAGTAAATTAGAAAACCTAAAGATGTACAAAAGAAAAACTTCAAGTTTTAATACGTATTATATTTTTAAGTACTTGATACAACTAACATTTCACAAGTTATTATTTTTGTGTGAATAATAATAAATTGTAACCTGATATACTCTGTTTTCATTTATGGAAATTGGAGAACAATGCTCCTAGTATTGGTGTAGAAAGTTAAGATAGATCATATATTTGCCATCTAACTATACATGAATTAGTAGAAACTAGCTTTTAAAAAATAATTATTGTGAACACCATACTGTAATCAAAACCAAAAGTAATCAAAAAAAAAAAATGTTGTCAATATCTTCAAGAATTCAAAAAAGAACATTTCTAAGTCAAACCATTAGTTGTGAAAATGTTTCAAAATACGTTTTTAACTTCGTTTCTATAATTGCATAGAATGTAGATGTTTTTTGACATTTTGTGTGCTAATTTTTCAGTAGCTAATAAGGTGTGGCAATCGAACCCAGGCAAATGAACATCATAGGCCATGCATACTGATAAACTTAAGTTTGTATACAACAAAAATTTACTCTTTTATATTCTGGGTGTCCATTGATGCTTTTTCAAAAAATGCTTGGGCTAATTTAACCCTGATATTTAAAGCTATTTAATCTATATTATTTGATTCCATCTTCACTTAAGCTACTAGTTAAAAAAAAAAACTTCTCCACATGTTAGAAGTATGTTACACTTGCCTATAGTTGCACTTACTTTTTTTGATTATTGAGAACGGCCATTTTGGAAGATGTGTACCATAGTCAGCTCAGACCGTAACAGACCAGTTGGTTGTTTTAGGTTAGGCTGGGGCGGGGTGTTAGGATAGGGATATTAGGTGTATTTTTATAGAGTATTGGGGGTTATAATGTCAAAACGTGTATGTGAATCATAAAGTAACTGGGTGTTGAATTTGTGTGTTGGTCATAGTTTGAAATATTTGTTTATATCATATTGTTCAGTTGTACATCATTGGTTATTTTTGATTTGTTTGTAAAGAATTTGTAGGTTTAATGTTATGTTTGTATAGTTATGGTTCGTGGATATGAAATGTTCAGCAAAATTTGGTTGGGAATTATTGTTTATGATTGCTTTTATGTGTTTTTGGTAGTGTCTGTAAAATGACCTACCTGTTTAGCCTATGTAAAAACTGGGGCACGAAATGCAAGTTAGTTTGTAAACACAAGCGGAGTTGTACATGTCTTTGTTTATGTTATTTGGTTTAAAGTTTTTGTTGATTGTATTGTGTAGAGTAAGCTATTTTGAAATTGTATTTACAAAATGTGTTGGTTAATTTATAAATGTTGGGTGATCTGTATGATATTGTTAAGTATTTTGTGGGTTTGTTATGCGGTATTTCAAGGGATTCTATAGTTTATCAATTTTTGTTGTGTTGTATCCATTGATTTGCGAACAGTTTTTTTATGGAGTTCAATTCTTGGTGGTGTTCTTGTTCGTCTAACGGTGTTTTTAATGGGTGATGTATCATGGTGTTGCAAGCAGATAGTTAATATTGGTGTGGGCGGTTTGAAAAGTTGTGAATGGCAGTATTGGTGTTGGTGGGTTTCCGGTATATGTTAAATCTATGTATTTGTTAATCTGTATACGTAATTGTAAGGTCCAAGAAATTAGGAGAGTTGTGTTCCGTTTTGTTAATGTATGTTAGGTTTGGGTGTATGGAATGAAAAAGTTTTAAAAATGTGTGTTTTCGGCATTTATTAACTTTGTACAATGTGAAAATGTCATCAATGTACCTATACCAAATGATGTCTGAGTATTTATTGTTATGTAAAACGTGGTTTTCTCAATGTGGTGTATGAATATTTCTGTCAAGAAGATGCATATGGGGGATACCATAGGTAGGCCATCATTTTGGTCGTATAAAGTGTAATTGTAGGTAAAGTAATTTTGTCATGTGATTAATTTTGTTAGGTTGATGATTTCGGTAATTGTGTCCAAGAGAATGTTAGTGGTTTCTGGAATGAGAATGTTGGTGTAGAGGTTTGAAATATTGAAGAAAACTAAAGTAGAGTTGTGTGGAATGTTTATGTTTATTATTCTGTCGGGTTATTTTATCAACGATTATTGAATTTTATGTGGTTTCAGATGGTTCTACCAAGAAATAAAGGTAGGAGATGAGAAGGGGCACTAATGTGGAGAGTGGGCAAGGTGTTCAAGTGATTTTTGGTGTTATGTGAAATTATATGTTTTAGTGGTTGATGGCTTCCTTAATTTGGGTGTTGTATTATTTTGTTGGTCAACTTTTAGTGTAGCGATGTTGTTGTTTAGAATAAAATTGTGTACTTTTATTTATGTCTTTATTGTTATAATGTTATTTTAATCAAACTGTGGTTATGGTTAAGTTGTATTTTTAAATTCTTTATTGATGGATTCGGCTGTTTGTAATTTTTCTGTGTTTATTTTAAGGGGCTTAATTTGGGTTATGTTGTGTTTTATTTGCTGTCCAATTGTATCTTGTTGGTCTTATGGTGTGTTATGTTGGATTGCATTTTCAAGATCTAGTATTAGTGTTTTAGTGAAATTTTGTTGGATGTATTTTAATGTGAATTTGTGTTTAAGCCCTTTATCTAGTAATTTTAATTCATTATCTGAAAATGTTTTGTTGGTGAGGTTTACTGCTCTAAGGGGAAAAGCGTGGCTGGCGTTGGTAGTACAGTTGTTGTAAAACTTGAGTGCAATTGAGTTTGATCTTTAATTGTAAAGAAGTTATAAACAGTTGAACTGAAGTGAGGTTTTCTATTATCAGTACAGTGTTTATAATCCTTGTGTTTTATAATGAATCATGAATGATAGATCTTGTTCTGGCTATTTTATGTTGTCACCAAAAAAGATGACAATCGAATCATCTGATGTTGGTGCCTCCTATAAAACAAAGAAGAAAAGATGTTCGGTCGTTTTATAAATTATTTGAGGATCTTTAAGGAGAGGATGGATATTTTTAAAATTAAATTTTTTGATGAGTTACATGAAAACCTGAAACTGTAAAACATACAATCTATGAATTATACCCAACCAGTTGAAATGCTAGCCATCACATCAGGTAATTTTATAGACAGTAGTAAGTTTTATTTTTGATTTAGTTTATGTTATGTAGATCTGTAAAAGTTCTTCCTATGTATGGGGTGCCCAACTGCATCATTTTTGTTTTTTAAATTCCTATAAATTTGTCTCACGGTATATGTTTAGTTTCTACTAGCCAAATTTAAAATTAAGAACTATGTCAACATGTTGCTACTAGCAACAAGAGTATGTATAATTCAAATACTGGAAATTATGTCTTTTGATAACCTTTAAAGATATACGGTATTACAATAATAAATCATCTTATCTGCAGCCTCAATCAAAACTACTGAATGCTTAAAAAGCAAATATGAAAATGTGCATTTGATTACATATGTCACTCTTACCAAAGTTGAAATCTAAGTAGTGGATTACGATGTTTTTTTTACCATAGTTGTGTAATTTGAAAGGTCTTCTTCAGTTTTTTAATAGAGTGTCACTGTTCGATTGTGTGCTGTATGTGAAAAACTATTCAGTGGGAAAAAATCCTAATGTTTTATGAATTGATGTTTTGTATGAATAGTGTTAGTAGAACATCTGTTTTATGGCTATCTCTTAATGGAGTTATTAAGTTAAAAGAATCAGACTTGATATGGTTTTGAACTAGGTAACCATGATGTGTGTGAAAAAAGTAATGACACTTTCTTTATTTTCAATAAACAACAATAACCTTTGCGACAAATATTTAAACAGCCTTGATGTACATTTCGCTTGATAACACAGTTAGCATCATCAGAAGGTTATAAACATACTGGGATCTAAAAACTCAAGACCTAATAGCTACTTGCCATGGGCATCACTGCCACTCTTCCGCCAGCGACAGGTTTGACCAATACCAGCACTACATATAGGAGCAAGACCACGCTCTTCATTGATTTAACATGACAGATCTAACTCAAAAACTAATATACAAAACAATGTAAATACTAAAGTAACTGTTATTAATCACATCATTAATATTAATAAATATAATGATTATCAACAGTCACTTTTGTTTTAATTATTATTTATTATATATTATTTTAGTTTTATCTAATTTTCAAATTGTTTTGTATATTACTTTTTAAGTTAAATCTGTTACATTAGGTTAGTGATGGGTATGGTCTTGTCCCTATGTGTAGCACTGGTACTAGTTAAACTGGTCAATGGGCAGAGGAGTGGGAGTGATACCCATTCCAAGTAGTAATTAGGTCTTTAGATTCCAGTATGTTTGTAACCTTCTAATGATGATAACTGTGTTAGCAAAATGTACATCAAAGTGGTTTAAATTTTTGTAGCAAAGGTTATTGTTGTTGAATGATTATAATTATGCTACTGTTGTCTGTAAAGATTTGTGTACTTTCTTTATTAACCAAAAATAAGTCTTTTTCAACTATATTAAGTCACTCAAAGTAGATTTTTTCAATATCTACACACTATCATAGTCATTTTACTCAGTATTGTTAGCAGCACTGGAGAGCTTTAACTGGCATGGGATATAACTGGTCGGTCACATTCTTTCGAATGTCCTGCAGAGTTTCAAAATGAATTTAAAAAAAACATGATATGAGAAATTAAAAAATCAGTAGGACTTTAATAAGACGAATAGTGGGGTTGGGAAAAAAAACAAGAGTCCTGTAGGACCAAAACCATAGTCTGTAAAAAGATTCTATTTAGTTTATAAATTGGAATAATGTTTTTGTTTGAATAGTATTAGTAGAACAGCTGTTTCTATGGCTACATTGCTACAGCTTATCCTGAATTAATCTTTTGAAAAAATCAGATTCTATAGAGTTTTGAACTAGTTAGCTATTTATAAAGTTTGTAGCTATTCTATTATCTTGTTGCTAGCTATAGAATAGCCTTATATATATATAACAATGTTTTTATACAAGATTTAAACAGCTTTCTCAATCACAGCTAGAGTATGAATTGGTTTTATTGTCAACTGTAAAAATTATGGCAGAGAAGTGACATTAAAACAATATTGTAAAATCAGGCGCACATGATATAAGGATACCTTGGATGATATCCTGGCCTCAGTAATATCAACGGCAACCATGATAGAAGTGACTTTCATTGGACATTGGGTCTTCTGTGCGATATAATACTAGGAGCCTATAATTACAAAAGAAATCTTTCAAAGTGGATGATACAAACATATTTTTTTAACCTCTGTTACACCTTTTTATTGGCTACCGTTGGTAGTGAGAGAAAAAAATATTTATAACAGAAAGTGATTGTGTACCAATTGATGGTTTTCTACAAATTTTTATAATAGATTGCACTTCATGATAACTAGTTAATACATCAGAGCTATAGGACTTTCAAAAGATTTGAAGTAAATCCTTTTTACCTCAATCAATAATGATTTATCCATAACACTGAAAGGATTATTTTATCCTTTTTGAAGTTGGAAACAATGAAGTAACAGATAAGACAGTAAGAAGAAAGCTCATGTTTTGCAGGATACACCCTCATATCACAAACTCTGACATTTTAAGTATTCTCTTAGCTTTATCATTACTTTAGCATTTATCGAGCTTTACCCTAACATACTTATGTACTTAAAATGTGCTAGTAGCTGTAAAATATGTAAACAATGTAGAACTGTTTTGTGTCACCATAGTTGGGCCAAAACAATCATTTTTATTACTCATTGGGAATTCTAAAGAGCTATACCGTTTTCAAAAACCATCAGTTGAATATCATATAAACGCCAATGCTTAGATAATATAAAATAAAATTTAATGAATGGCCGACTAAATAGGATATCAGCTTGAAACACAACATTGTCATAATAGACAGCTGCGCTCCACATAACAACGTAAGCACAACGCTAAAATATATCTTACTGATTTACTTTCCAGCCAATACCACATCATTTATTCAGCTTTGAGACAAAGGTATAATTGAAAATGTAAAAACATTTTACTGACAAGAACCACGTGCTTGAATAATAAAAAAATATGGATACATTTCAAACCATTACTTGAAGTGAATTGGCTAAAGAAACTTCTCTACTCAATGCTATTCATCTTGTGGTAAAATCTTGGAATGAAGTTTCTGAAAAAACTGGGGAAAATTGCTTCAGAAATGGCGTTTTTTTTTTTATTAAAGAAAATCATGAGCAATCTACATCTGATAAAGAGTCAGAAGAGAACTTGACAATAGCATTGCCAGCAGCAAAAATAACTGAAGATGACATTTGTAAGGCAGTTGCTTCAACATCAAAGGTTACTGAAGAAGAAGATACTGATGACGATGCAAATGACAAAGCAGGAATTTAAACAAGCTCTTGCTGTTCTACATAAGTTTGTTTAAAAAAAGCAGAAAATTTAAAGACACATGAATATGGACAATTTATCAACAATATTTTACTGGAAGATTACGAAAATTTTCATATTGAGGAATTCTTTCAAAAAAGTAAATAAATTTGAAAGTGTAAATAAGATCGACGTGTTTTATGATGAATTTTTGTGTTTAAGCGTTTTATGAAGTTTTTTATGTAGTTCTATAAATATTTTAAAATTATATTAGATTCACCTAATTTTTAAACTACTTAACTAAGTGAATACGTAATTGCTTACGCGTTTCAAAACGATCGTTCCTTTCACGAAGCTAACCCTCTACTGGCACCAGTAGAGGGTTAGCTTCGTAAAAGGAACGATCGTTTTGAAATGCGTCAGCAAGTAAGCAATTACGTATTCACTTAGTTAAGCAGTTTAAATATTAGTTTAATCAGTGAATTCAAGATGATTACATCAAGAAACTTCATATTAGATTCAATTAGAGCCTTGAGAAATCTACATTGGAATACAATAATCTGCAATGAAGTATGCAAAATGTAACAAGTAGAAGAGCTAGTTACAAAATTTTACTACAGTACATAAAACTGTTTGGAGTTGACAAATTTAGTAAGTAATCACTCATGATTTCCATGTGCCTGATTTTAGCATTACACTGTAGTTGTAGTGTTATAGAATTCAACTGACTAATTGTAATGATAAGGCTACACACCATTCAGTGAACAGTTGTGATCATAATACAGTGATTTCAATGTGGTATTTTTATACATTGTTATTAGGCAGTGGATTGTTATCAAATATTCTTCTGACATATTTGATTACAATAAGCGGCAGCTACTATTTATACATATAGGTGTATAATATGTGTTATGTGTGTTTCCTAACGGGAATTTTTTTTTTGACAAAACTGACTTCAGAAAACTTCAATAATCACTTATACAATAGTATATAACTATCCGAACTAATTTATTTTGTAAAAAACTTACTGAGACAGAACGCTTTTGATCGCTCCGTGGTGATCTTCATCAGTGTCTAAATTTTCCGCTTGGAGTTGTTAGGTTGTTTTTATTGTTACAACATGTCAATCTCACAAAAGTGTAAAATATTCATTTTATAAACTTACAGTAAGTTCTGTTATAAAATAAAATCATATGTTAACTACAAATTGATATACTCTAATAGCATCAGGTTATTGTGAAACCATTACTAGTAAATGTGTGTCTCGTAGCTGTGTCTATATCTATCCTATCTACCTATGTCTACCACATTTGCTATATCTGCGTGACTCTGTCCCTATCTGTTTATCACTGCTTCTAATCTGTCTAACTGCCTCTATTTATGTTGGAGCCTGTATATTTCTCCATCCATCAACTATTCATCTTCCCATAATCTCTCCATTTTTCCTCCACTCCTCTCTTTATCTTTATATCGTTAAAACATTTATTGTTATTTGTTGATCCCATCTTTGTGTGAGCTACTATTGTAATGTAAACACTCTATCCATTAGGCAGTTCATGTTCAAGTAATAAATTTATAAAGAATGAATTTTAACAATGTACTTTATAAAAAAAGCAATTATTTACTATACAGACCTTATTACACATGAACAATACAAATTTTGTCTTTTAGGAACCCTTCGATTGATGTTATATTTCAAATATAATTAATTTATTTAACATAAATATAATCAAACTGAGGGCAACTTCCTGTCATTGTTAGCTGAGGTAATTTATATCTATTAGAAAATTTCTCTGGTATTTTGTCTTTCTTATAATTTACTGTCAATCTCTCTAACAGATAGACAGACTTCATTGTAGATAGCTGAAGGCTGTGGTCAATTAAGGGAGCTCATAAGGCTTATACGTCCCATATAATGTTTCTATACTTTACGTTCTTTTTTCTAAGGAACCACTGGTTCAATCATGATGATATTTTACTACCCTTTTATATGGATATTTCTAATCACTTAAAGTGTAAAACATTTTCAAATTGTTGAATTTTAATAATGTTTGGTCTCTAAAAAATAATTGTGCATTTTTCAACAAGAAATATTTTATAAATTATTTTTGTTTTAAATTAATAAAGATTTTTTTACAACTTCTTGCCCTCAAAACGTGTGCAGTAATAATATGTACAACTGTATGTTTTTTTTAAAGAGAATCCGTTCACTAGTTTCTGAGAAAAGGTGTATAAGAGGAAAAAACCAACTTATAGGTAAATGAAAGGTAAAGACAATAAAAACGTAATAGTTTTACTTGGTAAGTTAGAAGGCTAGTTTTAGTGGCATCCTGATCCATAGCTGGGGCAATCAGGATCCTCCATGTCTTTCCACTCATCTTCTAGCTTCCTCTTGGCACTTACACGGGCTTGTAAGGTTTTTTTTGCTAAATCAGAGGTCATGCTCTGAGCTATTTGTAGTCAGCTGATATCAGTGTTTTTCATTGCTTCACAAACGTTCTTACCAACCATGCATCTTGCTATATTTCCTTTATTGAAAAAGTTTATGCCATCATATGTTCCAAAATGAAGAATACCTATACTTATATTGAAGAAAATATTCAGCCCATACTGCACGTATCATGTCCTCCAAACTACTTGTATTTCTAAATATGGTTAGTCCGTAATATTTTTCAATTGAAAATATATCAGGATCTATCTGTTAGTCTGTTACGCCCCCCCCATGGTTTTTCCATCTGTTTGTTTTGTTTTACCTTCTTTCAATTTCAAAGTCCTCAACATTTTGGACATGTACAATGCATTCAAGTTTAGTCACTAGGCAGTCATTACTATATGGCATAGTTTCTACAACAATAGTAAACCCTTTTGAATCACCATCATCAAGGTATTCAGTGTATCAAAAATTATAAGCAGACATAGGTCTTTAATAGTTCTTTGAAAAATAGCCTAAAATCCAACCACTTCCATACCATCACTTACTCCCTGATAATTTGCACTGCATTGATCTTAATGTTTCCCAGTAAACTTGTTTCACAATGACAGTACTTAAATAAAAATAACAGTATTTATTACTAAAATGCAATACACAAGTACAATGTTTGCATTCCATTCTCTATAAATAAGGAAAACTTTAACCAATATGTTCTGATCAGCTGTGATTATGTTCAGTTTTTACAGGTGTACCAACAGCTAACAACAAAATACAACAGTTTATGTAATTCATTACTATTAGAAAAATGTTCAGTTGTGTAGACAATTTGTTATATATTTCTTTTTATTAGTCCTCAACATTGGATTGTAATAATTTGTTTACCAAAATGTTCAGAACAACAGACAAAAATTAAAGAAAAAATATTTTTTCATTTAGCCTTTACCGAATCCCCTTGAATTATCTATATATCAGCAGCTATTATGATAATTATAATGTGCAAAACAAATATTATGTCTAATTTTCTTAATTTTACTACTCTTTCTTATTTAATTACTTACTTATGTTTAGGCCCTACAAAACTCTTGCTAATCTCACTCTTGAGTTCGTAATTATGGATCCAAGCATGTTTATACATTTCAATCAAGGTCTTAATAGCCAACTCTCGAATAGCAGGATTAACTTCATTCATCAATTTCAGAAGGTAAGGAATAACTGGTTTTAAATTTAGTTTCTGCTTTCTAAAACTGTAACATATTTATTTTAGGTGAGTTTCTAGATTATTACAACACAAAAATTATGACTACATGCTTGTAATGCCAATTTCTGGTTATTGATAATAAACAAAAATTCATTTTAGTTCTGTTAATCGTCAAACTTATAGATAACAAACAGATTGTATTCAGATTTCTTATTTATTTGTTTTACATGTATTCAGGATGTGATACAAAATCAGATAATAATAATTACATCATGAGAATTTAATAAAAACCTAGAAGAGTATAGACAATTATTTTTGCGAATAATTTTGTGTATATTTTAATTTCAGTACATTTCTTATTTCAAATGAACTTTAATCAGTAAACATTGACACATGAATTAGAAGTTAAAACTATCATTATATATGAGGTCTGTTCAAAAAATACACGGACTGTTTGAATTTCGCGGCTCAAGTTAGTTTCAGGAGAATCAGCTTGGTGTCGCTAGGTTCGTATAAATCAGCTGATTAAAACACGGTATTTCAATCGCAGATATCTTCATTTGTCGATGAGTTACACACAGTTTAGTAAAGAGTGGTTTTTTTTGTTTGACAGATCGTAAAATGGACAGCCTGAAGGAGCAACAAATTGCTGTGAAATTTTGTGTAAAACTAGGGAAATCTGCAACAGCAACATTTGCCATGCTTAAAAACGGCCTACGGCGATGTTGCAATGAAGCATACAGCATGTTTCAAGTGGCATGAACGTTTCAAGGGTGGCCGACAGTCGATTGAAGACGATGAGCGTCCTGGACGTCCTTCAACGTCAACTGACGACCCACACGTTGACAAAATCAACACCCTGATGCGTGAAAATCGATATTTGACCATTAGGGAGCTTTCCGAAGAGTGTAGGATATCAGTTGGATCTTGTTACGAGATTTTGACCGAAAAATTGAAGATGCACCGCGTCGCTGCAAAATTTGTGCCACGCCTGATGACCGACGACCAATCTCGTCTGAGTTTGTCGGGAACTGCTTGATCATTCAAATGAAGATGAGAACTTTTTGTCAAGAATTATAACCGGTGATGACATTGAAACGAAGGTTCAATCATCAAAATGGGTGAGTCAAACGCCCCAAGACCCAAAAAAGCTCGCCAAGTTCGGTCGAATGTCAAGGTGATGCTGACAGTTTTTTTTTGATGCTAAGGGTGTTGTTCACTACGAGTACCTCCCTGAAGGCTCTACAGTCAACCAGATTACCTACATTGAAGTACTGAAATGTCTGAAGGACGCCGTCTGACGCAAAAGACCAGAACTGTGGAGAAGTGATAACTGGTTTTTCCATCACGACAACGCTCCAGCTCACTCAGCACTCACAAATCGTGAGTTTTTGTCCAAACACTCGATCACTGTTCTTTACCACACCCCCCCCTACTCACCTGACCTTGATCCTTGTGACTTTTTCTTATTCCCGAAACTCAAAAATCCCCTCAAAGGAAGAAGATTTGAAACGATTTCGGAAATTATGGCAAATGCGACAAAGGAGCTGAACGCAATCACAAAAGAAGCATACCAGGACTGTTGTAACAAGTGGAAAGACCGTTGGGATAAGTGTGTGCGTTGAGGAGGAGAGTACTTTGAAGGAGACCCAGACGTGTTACTTCCAAACAAAGTACATTTTTTTTCTATGATCTCAGTCAGCGTATTTTTTGAACAGACCTCTTATTTACTTAAGAAATGATCAAATAATGAAGAAACATATTTAGTTTTAAAAAACTATGAAATACTTTCACAAATAATTTGAAAAATGAAATAATAACATTCATTTTTCTGATACATACACAAATTTATTTGTGTGTAAAACTACTAAAACAATATTTCCACTATTCAGAGTATTTAAATGAATTCAAATAATAAATGAACACAAAATTAAGATATTTAATTCAATATTAATAAAAAGCATGTTTTTTAAACAAATTTCTATAACTCAACACAATAGAATACATTATATATAAAAAAAAAACAGCTACAAATACATATTTATTTACAACATTCTCAACAAAATTCAACCCAAACAACATCTTGAAACGTTCACACGTTTGAACCATAAAACAAACAAAAAATACAACTCTATTACTTATCATGACATATATACACACACACACACTGTAACAGGCTTAACTTAAGGATTCAAGCGTTACAATGGAAATTTTAAAATTAAAAAATATAAAATTCTAATTTTTGGAAATAAACAAATATAAAAATAAATACAGTGCCATAAGCAGCTATTCAAAGAAACTAGCCATTCTTAAAGGGGGAAGTTTTTTTATTATTTTGGATTTGAAGAAGATAAATGCAGCAACCAAGAAAAAGGAAAGTAAAGTCAAAATTCATGTAGAAAGTTGATCGACATTTGAAAATGGGCAGAAAGAAGAATTAAGAAGAAAATCAAGAATAAGAAAATCGCTACAATTCAAGATTTAAAAAGTTACGGCCAGGTTTAAATTTTAATACTAAAATATTAAATTGGACAAACACCGGAAATTGTAACATAGGGATCAAACCATTTTAAGGGGTAGATCGTATAATTCTACATCACTCTCTAAGAAGGTTGCTGATCAGAGACTTTAGATAATATCGGAAGCTTTGAAAAGGGGCTGGAAACAAGATAGGAGAAGGTTAGTAAGTTTTGAGATGCGGCCAACATTGGACTATGCTCGACTTGCTATGCATTATAATGAGTCAAAAGTGTTAAAATTATAACAACATGAGCTAAGTGCGGTAAATAAGTGACTGCTAAATTTAACCGTGCAATTCCCAAACCTTTTTTTAGAGATTTCGGTCCCAAAATTGGCAAAATTCAATCAAAATATGGTGCATTTCAAATCAATTGAAAAACGGAGGTTTACAAAGTTGATAAACCGTAGATTACTTTAAGAAGATAGTGACACTAGAATTCGATAAAATAGGTTTTAAAACTGTTAAATGTGAAACTAAATTAGAAAAGCAGGGATAGGAACAGTAAACGTTTGGAAAATTTAATTCATGGTGACGCATGAGGAACAAAGGAACGTGAACAAGGCTGACCAAGAATGGAGAAAATCTTCACTCCACAAATCTGGAAGCCAAACTGTGAAGTTAATAATGGTCCAGGAAACTGCACAAATTAAAAGGTAGTTGCTTTCTTCTTGTTCAAATCTAAAATTTCGTGAATTAATTTATTTTTGGGTAAATGAAAATTCAAGTAATTCTTTTAAATTTAAAAAACATAATAAATAAACTATGTTATAAAAATAATGGCTTTATTTATATTAGAAGTAAGGAAAATGTATTAAAAGAGTTGTTAATAAAGTGTACAGAAATAAAATTTATATATAAACAATTATGTTTTTTGTAAACCAATAAAGGGGTAAAAATTAGTATAAATTTGCCTAAGGGTTTTATATGTTACAGTAATTATAATTAAGGAACTGTTAAGCTTGTTTGAATACTAAAAAAGAATAAGTAAAACAATAGCTAGTTCTGGATACGAAAAGATATAGAAATTAACCCAGCATAACTGGTTGTAAGTGAAACTGGTCAGGAATTAACAAATCAAAATTAGTATAGAAAACAAATGTCAGAAGACAAATAATTTATGTTGAAGTAATTCTCAGATTTACAGAAAGTTAATAAATATTACAAACAACAGTTAAAAAGCATATTTTAAATATTAATTGATAAACTTAAATAAGTATAATTTCTATATAAATATAAAAATGCCGATTTTAAAAATAGTGTGTTAATATTAGGATCTAAATATGATGTTTAAAATTAGGTAAA
The DNA here is from genome assembly GCA_036971475.1 of Prosapia bicincta. NCBI lineage: Eukaryota > Metazoa > Arthropoda > Insecta > Hemiptera > Cercopidae > Prosapia > Prosapia bicincta. The sequence goes on along the minus strand of JBAIZL010000001.1, from coordinate 81,643,921 downwards.
TGTTCTGATGATATTAGTTATCAATTTAGGTTAAATTCTTAATAAGATTTGTTGATCAAAATAGGCGAGGTATACCAAATGATTTTAAATATGTGAAGTCTTTATACAGTGTTATATGTTAATATTTTGGGGTTCGTTTTTCATAAATTGTTTTTATGTATAAATTTTTTATATATTGAATAGATGAAACATTCTGATAAAATGTGATAAAGTTGCATAGGTGATTTTTCTTTTGAAATTATAAACAATAATATGTTTCTCTTTTAGGATATTTAGTGTATTTTTCTATAAATTAAATTTAACAGTAAAGTATAAGTTTTCAGATATAAATGTATGCTAGAATTAAGTACATTTTTTAAAAGGTTACATTTGGAACCAAATGGTTCAAAGGGTTAAAAGATATTAAAATATTCAAATAACTATGCTAGGGCAAAATCATTTAAGAAATAAATACTAAGTTCATTTATAAAAGTTTTATTGTGCTTTAGAAATTTTGTAAAATGTTTGAAGAAGTTTTGTAAGAAGTTAAAAACTTTATAAGAGTGGTAAATCTGTGCTAAAGCGAAAATTGAAATAGAATAAAAAACAGTATTTTTTACTAACTTGCAAATTGAATTGAAATTTATTCAATAAACAATTTTCTTACACACTCCGACACCCTGGTAATTAAGCTAAGATGCCTAAAAAGAATTCATTCCCCAGGAAACAGTACCCAAAGGGTTAAATCTCTGAGAGTTAGGTTTTTTACAATGAAGTCCATTGACTGGTTCTCTGGCAGATTTTGGCAAGCGATAGGCAACAGGGCCGACTTCGGTCGGCGATGCTTGTTCAAAATTTTTATCTGTGTGACGGTGGATAAAGCCGTCGCAAAGGTAAAATTTTCCATTTATCTCCTTCAAATCCAAAATAATAAAAAATTCCCCCCTTTAAGAATGGCTTTACTTTATTAAGTTTCTTTGAATTACCTCAGTGCTTATGGCACTGTATTTATTTTTATATATGTTTATTTCCAAAAATTAAAATTTTATATTTTAAAATTTAAAAATTTCCGCTGTAACGCTTGAATTTTCAAGTTAAGCCCGTAACAACACACACACACAATAACAATATTGCTTTCACCATCAGAAAACACACATACAATCTATCCAGAATATTCAAAGTAGCACTGAATGACTGCACCCGCTTCTATACTGGACGAGGTAAATATCAAAGACATAAAAAAACATTAACTTTAAATCTAGCTATGCAACACGCATACAAAATACCCAACATACATTTACAATCATAGAGAAAATTTAAACATTCTCCCTGCATGAAACCATAGTAAGACATTATACACTACAGACAATTTTTGAAATACACAAACACCTCATAAATGATAGTTTAAAATCGTATCAAATCTACTGTTTGATGCATACAAAATACCCAACATACATTTACAATCATAGAGAAAATTTAAACATTCTCCCTGCATGAAACCATAGTAAGACATTATACACTACAGACAATTTTTGAAATACACAAACACCTCATAAATGATAGTTTAAAATCGTTTCAAATCTACTGTTTGATTGGTAAACCCTACTTGTTACTGACGATTTTCCCTCAAAGTTGCAGGTGTGTGAAATATGAATGTGGGTGTCCAGCAGACAACCTTCATGAGTCTAACAACCTTTTCCAATACATAATACACAACCCATCATTTCTAGACCCTGCACACCCATAAATCAGAAGCTTTCAACCTTCACCAAAGCAGACAATAAAAGTTGAGCTTTGTAAATGAAAAGAAATGGTTTGCACAGGTTTTGAAACAGGTTGACATAAAAAGATAGGGTTTAATACAACACAAGATAGTGTTTTCACTTCATATTAAACAACTTCTTATGAAATAAAACTTGTAATAATAAATTAATTATATTCATCTAAATGTCTGAATTCATTATTAAGCACTTCTTACAAAAATAAAATATAATAAACAGTTTTTAAGAAATTGACAATGAAAAGATGTATGTGGCAAATCCTATAAGTATTTTAAAATATTATTTACCTCTTTATTATTATAATTAACATCTTCATTGCTTCTTCTCTAATGTTAGACTTTTGAATGTTTAAAGCGGGTATAAGTTGTTCCACCATATAGTTTGCAGAAACAATATTTTTCTGTACCAGATTCTTTAAAAAACCTTTACATTTATCCCTTACATATTCCTTGTTATCACCTGTTAAACAAATTAATACCTTGTACACATGAAAATTTTAAAATCATAATGAATTCATCTATAAATTTTTATACAAAACCTGGACACAACTATACAAAATAAATAGTATAATTCAAAGTAACTACAAAATCTGACATCTTGAAAAATACATCATATTCATTTGATTGAAGTTTAGAGTATCATTTGTTAATTAACATTTCAAGGTCACTTCATCGGAAAAATCTATATTTTTTGTATAAAAAAAACACTTTCTTAACCCTACAACTGGGACAGGAGCATATTACATAGATTTTATTGGTATATTTAGTGATAGACGTAATACATATCTACTTATATGGCAAAGATATACCATATTTACACGAGTATAAGACACATATTTTTCCTATAAATTCCTTTTACAAAATAAGAGGGCGAGTTATACACAAATAGGCATAATTGTAATGACAAAACCCCAGAAATATAGGGTTTACCTTACCGGAACGGCCCGTTACCTGCTACAATTCATCAGGAGAGAATACAATAGAGAAGGGCCATTACTCTTACCTTTAAGCCAAATTTAAAGCAAAAATGATTCTTTTCCGCCATTGTGAAATTCATTTGTAGGAGGAGGTACCGTAGCACAGTTCTTGCTTCCAGGAAATCCCCTCTTACACGGCAATAATTTTTTGCCTGCTCTATACTTCTTACAAAGAGCTTTAGTTTACAATTGCTAGTCGGCTTGAACAATAGGTAGCTAGTGTTTATCGGTTAACCGACTTTCTTTACAATCAGTGAAAAGACATTCAGTCATGGTATAAGCCAAAATTTAAACTTTTAGTACTAAAACATGCAGAAGATAATTCCAATTGCACTGCATCGCGCAAATTTGATCCACCGGAAACGAATGTGGGAGGGGATACAACAAAAAGCAAAATTACAACTAGCCTGATCGACGGTCTTTTCGTGGCAAGAAAGCGATTTATCCAAATGTAGAAACACAGCTAGTCGAGTTTATACAAGGAAAAAGAGGTAAAGCCTTTGCAGTGAGTATGGTTTGCAATGATATAATTTCAAGCAAGGCGTATTGGTGAACGTTTTGGTTGGTGTGCAAGGTTTTATTGTAGACATGGTCTTTCGATTTGATGGCAAACCACTTTAGCTCAATGTTTACCCGATAAATATGATAATAAAATGATTGAATTTAATCAATATATCTTACAAATGAGGATGCAGAATAATTTTGAATTGTTTCAACTTGGAAATGCCAATCAATGTCCTATATTTTGGGATATGCCATTGGCTACTTCAGTTAAACAAAAGGGAGTCAAGTTGGTACCGATCAGATCAACAGATGTGAGAAGCAACAATGCACGTTTATGTTTCCAATTACCGCTGATGGACACAAGTTACCTCCATATGTTGTTCTTAAACGGAAAACTTTACCTACGGAAAAGCTTCCACAAGGTGTTATTGTTCATGCCCAATAGAAAGGATAGATGGAGGAAAAGTTAGTTTTAAGCTGGATCAAAACAGTATGGAATTGAAGGCCAGATGCTTTCTTAGAGAAAAAGTCTGTTAGACCTAAATAGTTTCAAAGTGCATTTGACTGAAACCGTAAAGGAAAAGCTGGCAGATATGGAAACTGATTCAGCAGTAATTCCAGGCGGATTAACATCCTTATTTCAGCCTCTAGACGTGTCAGTTGATTAACTTTTGAAAGGCAGTTTAAGAAAACTGTACACTCAGTGGATGTGTGATGGTGAACACACATATACCCTATCTGGGAAAATGAGAAGACCTTCGCTTTCACTTATTTTGGAATGGATTCTTAAAACCTGGAATACAGTTAAATATGAGTCGTGAAGAGCTTAATAAAATATGGTATTTCCATTGTAATGAATGGTACGGAGGACTGTGTGCTCTGGAATAAGTGATAAAAAAGATTTACATGAGAATGAAGAAATTTCACAATCTTCAGAAAGTAGTAATGAGTGAAAAATTGTGCAAAGACCGTGTTTGGATATTTTGAAATTAAAAATTCTGGTAAGTACAACTTATTAGCTATTGACGTTTTTATATTTTCCACAACATATTGTAGCGAAATACAGGTTAGTTTTATACACGAATGCGGATTATAGACGCATAAACATGGTAGATATGTAACTAATGAAGTTATGACAAATTAATTTACACTAGTAGATTCTGTGGATTATATTCATTTATAAAAAATAATGATTAGATTTATATAAGATTCAGTAAGCGTTAGTGACTAAAGTTTAACTTAACCCTAGAACAGTTGGATTTATTGTGCAGCTGATTCCAGTCGCTATTGGTCATAGTGATCCGCAATTTAAGAATATTATTCTAATTAGTAAATGCAATTTTTGTGTTTATTTATTTTATCATACTAAGGGATGTATAAGCAATTTTAGAAAACAAATTTTAATGACTACATCTTTGTAGTATTGTAAAATAACTTAATAATGACAACAACATAAATATTTAGTTTTTTACGAATGTGAAGAATACAACAACAATATATATGTATATATATATATAGATTTTTTATACTAGGAGACTGACAGACTTATCTTGGTAGAGTCCACTCTGTAGTCTTGAAATAGAAACACATAAAAGCACTTAACCAATGATATATTTCAACCACACAGTGGTCTTTGTCTCATTTTATTTCATTCTCTCATATTTCTTTTTGTGTTTTCTCTTTGATTGACAAAGACCACTGTGTGGTTGAAATATATCATTGGTTAAGTGCTTTAATTTCAAGACTACAGAGTGGACTCTTACCAAGTTAAGTCTGTCAGTCTCCTAGTCCAAAAAATCTAAATAATCTTTACCAACCAAAACTAACCTATATATATATATATATATATATATATATATATATATATATATATATATATATATATATATATATATATATATATATATATATATATAGCGTTATCCATTGTTTTTCTATGAAGTTAATATATTACTATTGTAAGTAATTTTATCCACCATTAAGTCCAATGATTTTACCTTGAGTGATGAGGCGCCTTTCGGTCACTTGACCATTGTCAAATCACTATATATATATATATATGAAGTCGATATATTACTATTGTAAGTAATTTTATCCACCATTAAGTGCAATGATTTTACCTTGAGTGATGAGGCGCCTTTCGGTCACTTGACCATTGTCGAATCACTGATTACTTTTTCTTAATTTTTCTGGTGCGGATGTTCGGTCCGTCGTGTTGGTAATTGTTTGACGTCATATACGTTTCCTCTTGAGTCTTGTGTATTATGTTTTTGAATAGTATGTCTTCTGTATAAGTTGTTTGTAGATTCATTAAATTGTTGTGTATGTTTTTATAAATGTGGTATTTTTCTATATATATATATATATATATATATATATATATATATATATATATATATATATATATATATAATATATATATATATAAATATCGCAATATGTTTTCTTGTGTATCAATAAAGAACAAAAGTCAAAATACAAATACAAGAATTATATTTGAATTTACAATTCAAAGCTTTTCGTTGGCTAACAGTACCAACATCATCAGGAATATTAAACAATTAAAATTAACATATGTGCAAATTAGATCAAATAAATAGTTATGCCAAATCAATTACAATGTTGTTAAAATTTTTTTTAATTTTTTTTTTTTTTTTTTTTTTTTTTTTTTTTTTTTAATTTTATTTTGCTGCCCTAACATTACAAACACTGAATATATTATCGAATTTAGATTTTACTTGTATTTGTTCATTTATCAACTCATTATTAGTATTATATTTATGTATTTCTAAAGCTTCATAACTATTCATTCTCAGGCCTTTGTTAATTTCTTTTATAAGTATCATATTATCTATATTAGGAAATAAGTGATTATTATTAATACAATGACTAGCAAAATTTGATTTATAAATTTCTGGCTTTTTATATGCATTAAAATGTTCTTTATATCTATCTTTAAGTTTTTTCTTAGTTTGTCCTATATAAACTTTATTACAATAATCACATTCTAATTTATATACACCGTTTTTTTCATGCATATTAATAATATTATTATTATTCATTATATTTATTAATTTATTATTAGTATTATAAGCGAATTTTATGTTGCTACCTTTAAACAATTTTGTGATATTTTTTACTTCATTACCAAAAAATGTAAATGAAGTCCATATGACATTTTCATCATTATTTTTGTAAAGTAGATTATTATTTTGTTTCTTTAAAATATTATAATTAAGTTTATCAACAGTTTTCTTTTTATAACCATTCTCAATTGCAATTTGATAGATAATGTTTTTCTCTCTTATCTTGTTTTCATTATTCATAGGTATTTTATGTACTCTATATAATAAATTGTATAATGCAGCCATTTTTTGATTATACGGATGGTTAGAATTATTAGGTATAATTTGGTTAGTTTGTGTCGGTTTACGATATATGTTAAATTCAAATTCATTAATATGTCTTATAATTGTTATATCTAGAAAGTTGATCTTATTATTTTTCTCCATTTCATAAGTAAAATTAATATTTTTATTTATCATATTTATTTTATCTAAAATAGTTATTAAGTTTATACCATTATTATTAGATACATACAATCCATCATCTACATATCTAAACCAATAACCGTTTTTATCAAATGTCTGTATAATTTTATTTATTTTATCATCTATATATTGTAAAAATATTTCAGATATTATATTCGATAAGGGAGAACCCATTGCAAGACCATCTTCCTGTTTGTAAATATAATAATAAAATTTACACTGATGTTTCTCTGTTGTAGATGTTCGGTCTGTGAAGTTGGTGTTTGTTGACGTTACGCCATGGTTTTTTCATATATATGTATATATATATGTATATATATATATATATATATATACATATATATGAAAAAACCATGGCGTAACGTCAACAAACACCAACTTCACAGACCGAACATCTACAACAGAGAAACATCAGTGATTCGACAATGGTCAATTGACCGAAAGGTGCCTCATCACTCAAGGTAAAATTATTGCACTTAATGGTGGATAAAATTACTTACAATAGTAATATATTAACTTCATAAAGTCAGTGCAACGGAAAAACAATGGATAACGTTAAATATCAAGAATATATATATATATATATATATGATAAAGACCACTGTGTGGTTGAAATATATCATTGTTTAAGTGCTTTTATGTGTTTCTATTTCAAGACTACAGAGTGGACTCTTACCAAGGTAAGTCTGTCAGTCTCCTAGTCCAAAAAATCTATATATATATATATATATATATATATATATATATATATATATATATATATATATATAGGAATTTTTGGACTTGATAGGAGACTGACAGACTTACCTAAAGGCAATAGTCCAAAACTGCAATCTCTTGGAAATAAGCACATATAAAACACTTAATACACTTTTATTTGAAATATTTCGATCAACATGATCTTCTTCAGTCAAGATTTTTTTTTTTTTTTTTTTCTCTTTCTTGACTGAAGAAGATCATGTTGATCGAAATATTTCAAATAAAAGTGTATTAAGTGTTTTATATGTGCTAATTTCCAAGAGATTGCAGTTTTGGACTATTGCCGTTAGGTAAGTCTGTCAGTCTCCTATCAAGTCCAAAAATTCCTAAATAAGCTTTAAGCTCTACTAGAACTAACCTAAATATATATATATATATATATATATATATATATATATATATATATATATATACATTAAAATAATTAGTGTGGTTATTGTCATTTTATAGAGAACTAATTGAATAGACTCTTTGGCATTACATGAAGAGGTTTTGCACCAACTAATTAGTGTAACAATATTAGCATTGCCTATATGTCCTCACAAGACATTCTCCACAAGAAGTGTGTCATATGAAAAAACCCTAAACGCACCACAAACAAGAAATGTGTAAATTCCAGTTCCCCATAACAGCTTGCCCACAAGTAAAAGTACACACCGTTTGGTGTCACTAGCGCTCTGTGGTGTTTAAAACTAGGAAGCATTCAGAGGTGTGTAAAAAATATTCCTATGCAAAATAATGATATTGTGGGGTCGTCTTCAAAAATTAAATTAAACATGTTTTCTGATGATAAAAAATATATGTTAACTAATTTCAGCAATTAAAACCATGGGTGGCATTGTGGGTATTCCCCACAAAAATTGGCGACCCCACAATACTCTCGCTTTGCAGATAAAACTCCCGACAAGTGCTGTCTCTCAAACACACACCCTGATAATTATTTCTTCATGGATGGAAAAATATGATGTATATGTATATTTATTATTAGAGTACAACCATTCATTCTGCAGTGCATAAAATCGCAGCTGCGACGTTTCGCTAGAATCTCATCTATCATTGACGAGGTGAACCCAACAACAGTTGAAGAGCGCAGACAATGCTGCTTCTATATATAGAGGAAAGAAACTACCCATTGATATCAATCTATACAAACCTGAGCTAAACAATTACTCACATTCCTTTCCTTTTATTCATCTTTCTGCTGATAAAGTCTATTGATGACACATTTCCACACTGCTGGCAAAAGTATTATCCCGTTTTTTAAGACTCTCTTGCTTTTCTATTTCGACAGTCTCACATATAATTCTAGTCCTGTAGTTTTCCTCTTGAGCAATATGTCGGCACGACTGGAAATCAATTGTATGTCCTGTATAGCAGTGGTGCTTGTACAGAGCCAAAGTTTTCTGCTTGTTTTTAAGACTAAGTGTGTGCTCCTCAAGCCTAGCTGAGATACGTCTGTTTTTGGCCAATGTACAATTTCTTACAAATTCCTTAAGAAACGCTTTATATGTCATGATTTTCCAAGAAGACAGAACGTATACGATGCCTTCTAAAGAGTCTGCCAATCCTATCAGTGATCCCTCTATTGTAAAGCAGGAAAAAGTTACTAGATTTCTCAGTCTCCCTCTCGTCCATGTTAAACGGAAGGACACTTTCGCAGTGTAGTGCTTTATCAATGGCATAATTCTTAAATCCATTGTTTCTAAGCACTTCTCTCATTGCAATAAGTTCATGATCTCTTGAATGGATGTCGCTTAACGTGATGATTGGTGGTGTGACTCATCGTTAAGACATCTATTAGTGTGAGTCGGTTTTCTGTAGATCGAATGGTGAACACAAATATTCTAACCCTTCCTAACTAAGATGACCAGGAAGCCATCATTCTCTAGTTTCAAAGTGAAAAATATCCTTGAGTGGCGAAAGCAGAAGTACGTAAGGAACTCATCAAGTTCTGTGTCACCATGTTGCCAAATCATAAAGAAGTCATCCACATAACGAAACCAAGCTTTAGGCCTGAGAGAACCATCATTCAGGGTGTCTTGCTCAAAGAACATCATAAAAATATTGGCTACAGCTAGAGAAAGAGAAGATCTCATAAGGGCACCATCAAGTTGCCTGTATAACTGTTCATTAAAAAAAAGTAAGTGTTTTTGAGACAGTGTTTAGCCAGATCTAAGATATGTGAAGAAAGCTCTTCAAGAATGGACAGCCTCTGAAACACTTCATCAATAGGAATGTTGGGAAATAATGACCTGACATCCAAGCTAGTCGTTATGTCACTTTCTTCAACTTGAATGCCTTGCAACACTTAAACAAAATATCTAGAGTTCTTGATAAAGGAATCGGGCTCCTGAACCAATAGTTGCATAAATTTAGCAAAGTATTCCTCCAGTTTCTGAAGTGCTGAATTAATAGCACTAACTATAGGTTTCATAGGAGTGCCTGGTTTATAGGTTTTTGGTAAACCATATAACTTAGGACATTTACTAGATTTTTATCGAGGAATTATCCTGGATTGTGTTTCCTCATCGATAGGCATTTGTTTAATCCTCCGCTTGGTAGTCTTTTCTAAGTAGGTGGGCGGATTGTTCTTTACAACCCTGTAATTTTCATCATTTAAGATCTCCTTCAACTTGTCCATATAATTTGAAGTATTTAAAACAACAGTAGCGTTACTCTAATAAGCTGGAAATATGGTAATGTCTCCATTATTTTTCAGTTTCAAAAGACGTCTCACTCTCAATGGCTGAGATTAGGTTTAGGAATCCTGCTATTATGTAAAATACTTGCAATCTCTTGTATAAGCGTCGGAACTGTGATTTTATGCGCTGCAGAAGGAACGGATGTACTCTGGATAATAACTATTTATCATATATCGAGTTGGAGTATAACTTTACACACAATCACATAGTAATCATGTTCAATTGGGACCAAAGACTAAATAAATCCATAATTTAGAAGAAAAATGTGTATGTATTAAAATCTTAAGTACATAATACAACAAAAAATTATATTCTCTACATGCATATTGCAAAGAAGTAAGATGCTATTTTGACATAGAAGGCTTCATAAAATCTAGTAAATTCGTTTGACGCAGCAGTTCTGGAACGTCTTCATTATCCACTTCTAAATTGAGTTGTCTGGCAAAACCGACAACTTCTTTAATCACATCAGCCAGCAATTTCATCAGACTCTAGCACTGATTCTGCTTGAATTTCAGCGGTAAACAAAATAGGCACACCTTTTTCCAAACGAAATTCAAAGTTTTTTTGCGAAATTTCATTCCTAGATTGTCCAATGATTCTCAAAGCATCTAAAACATTGAATTGTTTCAAAAAATCTTCAACAGAGAGCTCATTGTTTTGTCTCATAGCTTCATGCAGACGTGCAATTGATCTTCTTGTGTAATAAGCTTTAAATGTTTTGATGACTCCCTGATCCATCGGTTGAAGCAAACTAGTTCTGTTTGGTGGCAAAAATACTACTTTCATGCGTGTGTCGAAATTAGTTAAAGTAGTAGGAGGATGGCCAGGTGCATTGTTAATTAATTGGAATTACTTTAAAAAAAATTTTTTTAGACCGACAATATCGTTCGACTTGAGGTATGAAATGATAACCAAATTAGTCCTCAAAAAGAGAAGCTGTCACCCAACTCTTCTGATTCGACTTCAAAATCATGGGCAAGCTAGCTTTAGAAATATATTTTAACGCCCTTGGGTTTTCCGAGCGATAAACTATGAGAGGTTGCACCTTATAGTCATAAGTTGGTGCTGTATTTGCGCCAACCATCACTGTCAAACGGTCTTTGGCGATTAAAACCTGGAAATATTTTCTCTTCATGCGCTATAAAAGTTCTTCTAGGCATTTTCTTCCAGAACAGGCCATTTTCTGTGTAACTCGGATAGCATGATTTAAAACCGCATAACTTGGGAATTGCGTAAGACGGGGTAGCATAAGTAGAGGTATTATTGTATTTACATACATATACAATTATTAGTCGTTTGAGAACATTAGATATTTAACAAGAAAAAAGAATTTCATCCATGGATTATAATAAATATTTATTTACGTTTGGTTAAATAGAAAAGAGAAAAGACTATTACACCCATGATCACAAAATGAGTAACCTTAGAATTCATGTGACTCCAAAATATACTCATTATCACCTAACCCAGTTAATGCTATACTTAAGTAACTAAAATTCAATGATAACTAAAAGTAAAGTCCAGCTAATAGTACATAAACACAACTTTTCCTTAGATGTAAGAACAAAATAATTGAAACGCATTTTCAACAAAGTTTTGGTGCCTTAAGATCAGGTATAAGTAATCAGGGATATTTGTGTTACGTCAATGAAGTGTAGGTAATTTTATGGATAGTCAACATGGAGATTCATAACCTAGGTTTCTTGAATTTTTTTTCACCCAAAATTTTCACTAGATAACTGCCATTTTATAATTGAAAAAGTTTAATTCTTTAAAAACACTTCATAAGAAGAATTGTGTTGAAATATTTGAATATGTACACATTACAGTTTACAATTGTTTACTTCATAGTCTATAAAAATTGTGTGCATAAAATTATATGTATTTGCTTTTTCTATACTTAAAATATTATGTGTCAAAAAAATACTCACTCAGCTTGTTAATGATCATAGGTATCACTGTTGGTAAATAAGGTCGAAAATTTAATCCTACGCGTGAAGCAAGAGTAATTAAAATGTTGAGTCCATTTTCAATGACCTGAAACACAGTTTGTATAAAGGTATCAAGTTACATAAGTGTTTGCCACAATTGAAAAATTTCAGATGAATACATTTCGGAGAATCTTCCTAATCAAAACCTTCTACATTATAAGTATTCAAATTGAGACGGCCAAAACAGTCTCAAACGGAAGATTTTTTGTAAAATACTATCCTAATGGCCCATTTAGCGTGGCAGAGTACTTTGTCATGATGATAAACCACGCAAAAAATTTAAATCTGGTTATCCCTGAAAAACACCTGATTTTGGGAAGTAATTTGCAGTTAGCGAGCGTAGGAAACCCTACTAACAATATAAAAAATGCCATTACTTTTCTACAACAGATAGTAATGTTTCAGAGAGTGAGACGAAAGGGAATGGAAATGGGAACCACAATACCACTAGGGGTCCACAAAGGGAGGTCACGTCAAACCATTAACCTAACCCTAACGAGCCATCCTATGGTGACACCAAAGAAAAGCCCAAATCCAAATATCCGTAAAACACAGATTCTTTCTCAGCCATCCCGGGACCTAGTGACCAACATAAAAATAAACTAGGAAGTAGGATCTCTGGTTGGCATAATAAAAGTAGGTTGCTCAGGCTAGGGATCCAGCATAATCATGAAAATAGGGATATTCCGGTTTACCACCATGACAAAGAGATAAAGCTGGGTGGACTGTCCAAGAATCTCAGGGACGAACTATTAGAGGAGGAGGAAGACCCAATAAAATCTAATAGACAGATTCGTGTCCGGCTATTCAATTTACATAAATGGACAGGAAATCACAGCAAAGACTGACACAGGGGCTTAAATGTCAGTGATTCAGACCAACAAATATTTAGCCTTAAAACAATTAGGAAATGAGTTTTACGAGCTTCCAGTGGCTAATGTCGGTCTGGTCACGGGGTTAGGATCTGGGTTAAAAAGGGTCAAGCTACAGACAATGCTACCGGTAACATTGAATAGTGGGACCATGGATTTATTATTTCTAATAGTTGATAGCCTAAGGGTTGACCTCCTACCCGGAATGAACTCTTTGAGAAATTAAAGTCCCGTATAAACCTGGAACGGTCGCTCATAACATACAAGATAAATGGACACTTACTACACCAGGACTTAAACCGGCTGCTTTAAAATCAATAAAGCCTACAATAGAAAAAGAAGAAGCACTGAAAGACATTGACTTCAGCGCACCAGTAAATAAAAACGAAATAATAAATAACGGTGACCCAATCTATAAAGCTAAACGAGGAGGGGTCAAGTCGGGGTAGCGAGGAGGGGCTACATCCAACGTCCTGTGAAGACAAAAGGGCTTCAGAAGGCGGTACTTTTAAAGAGCTGAAAAAAGGTTCAAAAGTACACTCAAAACAACAAAAAAAATATTGAAAAAATCTGGAATATTTAGAAAAATTAAATTATTAAAAAACAAGGGGAAGAAACAGAATAAGAGTCAGAGGTAAAATTGAAGATAACGGTGACCCAATTATAAAAAGCACCATAACACCTATAAAGCTAAACGAGGAGGGGTCAAGTCGAGTTTGAATTTTTATTTTAGATTTAGAGTTTGCAAATTTTATTTCAACCAATTTGTTTCCTACTCAATTTATTTCGGCTGCAATATACTATTCCTTGTTATTGGACAAGTTTAACTCCATCCTCTCACAAATTTATGTAGGGCCTAGCAGAAACTTAAAATATTAAAATGAGACTCTAGCAGAAACTTAAAATATTAAAATGAGACTTTTTGTTATTGTAGTAAAAAATTATTATATTACCAAAATCTATATGCTATTTTCATACACATTTAATAAAATATCAACATTCAATTACATAATTAAACATGTCCTTAATTTCATGTGTTTCATTTTTTATTTCCCAAATAGCCAATGTATATATTTTTTCATTTACCACAGGTTTAAACCAAATCGTGACAGAGTTGCATACCTCTTGATAACAAATAATAAAATATTTTTTTATATTTACCCTAGCGCTGGTTGTCTGCAACCATGGTAAAGTGTTGTCAATAAGCGGTTTTATATGTGATGGATCAATATGGTTACGCTCATTCTGTAAAAATTCTACTAATTCTGGTCCAATACGAAATTTCATTGTATGGTCTAGATCAGGCATGAGTTTTAAATAGTCATCCATGGTTTTTTTCTTAACTAGAGGCATGTTGATTTATATTTTTAACCTTGCAATCTTTCAAAATATAAAAATTCTGACTGTCTTATCAATCACTGTTGTCTATACCACTCTGAGAGTTGATAACCCTAAAATCATACAAAAATTAAATTAACTTTAATAACCTACTAAGATCTATTAAAAATTTACAGCTCATCATAAAATATAAATCAAAACTAACCCATCAAAATAATTAGTGACTAATTAAATTTTTTTTATAAATACCAAGAATTACAAAAAAAGTTTGAACATTTTTTTTTAAATATAAATTTGTTTATAATAGTTGTTTCCATTTTCAACTTGAGTTACTAGTTTCTTACATAATTTAACATATAATAATCCCACCAATGAGCACATCCAATATTTATGAAACACCTCTCTGTGAAAAATACTTTCACTCAAATACTCAAAAATTTTCAGCATTTTGTATGTTACCTAAGGTAATATATAACTCAATATAAATTTTGGTGTCATTTAACCCCAGATTCAAATACCCCCTTGTTAGTAACACTATCCATAACCAACCCTGGAAATAGTTTTTTAAAACAAAACTTTAAAGACAATATTTAGGAACATTATAATAGTTGCACAGTTAAAAAATCTATCAGTTACACAAGGTTCTGTATTTACTTATTCTTAAGAAAAATCTATATTACATTTTATATAAAACACAACTTTCATATGACCAAGATATCTATCAACGAAGTTTTTGAATTGAAATTAATGCCAGTTATTATTTTAACTTCAATGTATGATACGACTTATTAAGCGTTGTATATTATGAATTATTTATTTACGATTAAAAGTAATTTTAAAGGTTATTTGTTCCAGTATTAAAAGAAATCACAAGTTAGGAAAGGGAGGGTAATGTGCAGATCCATTTATCAACCTGTGAAAATGCCTAAATATGGACTGGTATATAAACAAGTTTATTGGGTAAAAATATACTTTAAATGACGGTTAAAATTTTTTTTTTTTTTAATTACTCGTTTCAATATATGTAGAACACAAATTTTAACTTCTTTTTCTGCGGAAAATACGGCCTTACTTTTTATCACATTTTAAATGTTAGTCTTTAATGGCATGTAGTCCTATAGCGTAAACGGGGTGCACAATAGCTATAGCACACTGCATTACGTCGAGATTTGGTTAAAATTTTATTCAACATTACTATCTACCTATATTAAAATGTAGCCTCGAAGTATCTGATCAGGATAGATTTGGTTTTAATTTTATTAAATATTACTATCTACCTATATTAAATGATACCTACAAAGTATCCAGTCAGGATAGATTTGGTTTTAATTTTGGTAAATGTTTAGACTTATTGCTAATGTAGAAAATTACAACCAAACGTATCCTCACTGGATATTTCATAGGTATATTTTAATGAAGGTATATAGTAATGTTGTATAAAATTATAAAAAACAGTTAAATATTTAGATTTGAAGTTTAGTATTCAAATAAATTGACTTTGACGTAGTGGAGTGTGCTGTAGCTGCTGTGCAATTTATACATGCCATTACAAACATTAAAAATGTGAAAAAATTAACTTTTTGTATTTTTTGCGGAAAGTTGTTATTCGTGTTCAACACATTAAACGAGTAATTAAAAATAATTTTTTTTAACAATGTCAATAATACTCGTTTACGCTATAAACCTACAAGTCATTATAGACTGACATTTAAAAGGTAGAAAAAAGTAACTCCTTATTTTCCGGGAAAAAGTTGATATTCCTATTCTACACATTAAAACAAGTAATTAAAAAATTAAAATTTTTTAAAAACCCAACGCTATTACGATTATACTTTTACCGTTTATTGCTCTAAAATTTTAGTAATTATTAACATCAGTGAGTACTGCTCCGATCAGCAGACTTTTTTTTCCTGATCAATTTGACCTTGTTGAACACAAATCTGAAGGTTTTTTAAACTGCAAACACATTTTAAAAAAATCTGACCTGACCTGGTTTTCTTAGGTTAATATGTGTTTGCCGTTAAAACTAACTTCAGATTCGTGTTCAGCAAGGTCAAATCTTTCAGGAAAATAAAAATGTCGCCGATTGGAGCGTTAGTAAGCACCAAAGTTAGGTCAGGTTGGATTGGGCTATTTTTTTATGTAAATATCTGTTTGCAGTAAAAAAAAACTTTAGATTCGTATTCAACTGGGTCAAATTGATCAGGAAAAAAAAATTTGCCGATCGGAGACGTGTCACTGATCTTAATAATTACCAAAATTTATAGTACACCTACTATATGAAATCTGTGATTTAATTTTGATTTTACCAAACAGGACTCCTTAATAATCATCCTATCACTTTTAGATAACCTACAAATCATTTAAATTTGTATTTCACTGAGTTTTAAGCAACATTTAATTTAACTACAATTAGTTTGGAAAATTAGAAAAATTAGACATGGATTTGTGTGATACCAAATTGCTATTACATCAATCTGAAACGATCTTAAAAACAATGGATCAGTAGACTGACTTTTAACATGTTTTAACTAAAACAAATATACAATTACCTACCTAAATAGTACTCAAATAATTAAAACTTTAATCCTGTTGAAATTAATACTGCAAGAATAGTACTTCGAACTTATAGAAGAATACAAACTAAATGCACAAGCACATAAATCACAGGTGCTTTAGTCACAAGTTATATTCTTATTATTTTATTATATTATATATTTATTACACTGACCAATAAAATACTGTTGAATATATACAGGCAGAGTATGTTTCATTAGAAGAAACCGTAAGAGTCGTTTTTCTTTTGAAAACTGTTTCAGACAATATCATACTTATACACTTCTAAATTGCATCTAATAAAGTTCGTCTATTTTTTTGTCAATAAAAAATGGCGAAACAATGAATATTCAAGTTCCTGCGTAAAATTAGTAATTTTTAATAAAATGTCTAACCTCCTGGAAAGTATTGTCAATGACAATATGCAAAACATTAACCAAAATTAATAACTTTCATTTTCGAACGCATTAAGCATGGGCAACTATAGTAGAAGGCCGTAGTTCTAGAAACCGGCAACATAGCGTGAAGGCCGACATTTTTTTAACAGTTTGTAAAGCAGGTTATGTTTGTAGGTGTGATCGTTGTATAAGTGTTTAAAAGCATTTTTGTCTACTCGTTCACGTAAATTTGTTAGTTCACTTCATTATAGTTTAATAAAATAAAATGAAAGTAATATAACGTGAGTATAATGAGCTAACCAAATAGCGTTGTGTAGTGTCTAACAATTTTATGTCTATTGTATACATGTGGGTGTGATCGTTGTATAAGTGTTTAAAAGCATTTTTATCTACTAGGCATGTAAATGGTAATTATTAAGATCAGCGACTACCGCTCCGATCTGCGAATTTCTTTTCTGATCAATTTGACCTTGCTGAACTTTGGGCAGGGAATGTTAATTTGATATAGTTTATCTATATTGAAATATACCTATTAAGTATGCAGTCAGGATAGATTGGGTTGTAATTTTATACATTGAATCATAAAATTACAACCAAATCTATCCTGACTAGACACTTTATAGGTATATAGTAAAGTATAAAATTACAATTAAATCTATCCTAACTGGAGACTTTAAAAGTATATTTAAATTCGTAGGCAAAATCCATAAAAATTAAGCCAAAACGTTGTTTTTTGAATATTTACACATGTTAAGTTATGAATAGAGATAGTGTGACATCACTCTGCAAAGGTTGCACAACTTACTACACCACACTGAATATTTTACCCAACTTTAAATTGATAAAACAAGAACTTTCCGTGTAAAATTAAATGCAGTTACCAACTTGAAAATAAAAGCAAACAGCTAAGAAGGTTCAGGAGGACTGGCCTACACCAGGGACCTTCAAAGACATAGCGTTGTTTGTGTTTTAAAAGTTTACAGGGAACTGCCCCGTGGCAGGGACTTTAAAAGCATTTTTCTGGAGGTGTAGGGGATTTTAACCCGCTCCAGTGACCATAAAATTTTTAAATATTTTTGAAGCTCAAAAGGTTTATAGGGAGTTGCCCTGTGACAGGGACCTTTAAAACATTTTCTTGGAGGATTACGAGGAGTTACCTTAACACCCGTGACATTCAAGCTATTTTACACTTTAAGACTAAGCGATAAGCAAATCATAATAATATCTTGCACTGCGCAGTACACATTTGCAGTCTACGTAACTGTTGTGTTGTGGCAGTATGCACTTGAAGTAAATACGGTTGTTGTTGTTGCTAGGCGGTTATTTTACAGGTAGATCCAGATATGTGAATGAAACTCTCAAATATTGAGCCTTTTCCAAGCCTTTTTTGAATCGAGTGGTAAACGGCGTTAATATGTTTCGCATCATGTCTTAGCCAAAAGGTATGCTACCTTCATACCAGCTAATACGAAGTTAGTGTGACTGTAACCAACGAGCAGATTTTTGCGATGACTCATTTAACTTGTGAAATTTGTAAAGCGGTTTAAAAGTGGTAACACTTTGATAATGTTCGGCAACCACAGCCAGACAACGTATTTACCTTCATTGTCGACGAAGGCATGAATATCAACTACTGCTTGCATGTTTCTTGTACAAACCAACTGCCTCGTACAACTTGTCTCCCTCGGGGAGAGTACTGACCACGAACAAATATAACCTTACTCTTTAAACATGCTAATTTATAAATTAATTGTTTAGGAATTATTGAACTATTTTATACAAATATAGTAGGGGTAGGAGTAACATTAGGTTAAAGATAATAGTGTATGTAAGTACTCTATTAAATGAGTAGAGATGTTCCTGTATGGGATTATGGTGCCAAAAGTGTATGCGAGTGATAATGTCAATGGGTGTACTTTGAGCTGTAATATAACACTTTTTGACATAGCCCCAAAACTCTCTAAAAAATTACATAATATTTTTATCCTAACCCACCATCAAACTCTTCTCAACCCCCCTTAACCACCAAGAGTTTATTTACAGTCAAGGTTATAGATACATCTCTTGAAACGGCAGTGCTACTATAGGCAAGTGTTATGTATGAGCAGTGATGGGAAGTGATTTCCAAACCTGTGATTTAGTTACTGATATTCGTTAATCATAGTTCGACCTGTTCTGTAGCGAGATGAAGGAGCAGGTTTACACCGACCTGTTTCGTAGTGAAATGAAGTATCAGGTTCATGAATAACTAAACTGTGAAGGATTGGCATTTCACACCTACACGTGCAGCGGGACCCGAACTGTTTACAAACTGCTAACCCAGATAAGCAAACTAAAGTCCATCGAACGTAAACTATCTTATAAGTATGTAGGGAGCTTGGAGTCAGAGTGGGACGTGTCAGTCACTGATTTGACAAGCTGTTCGGAACAAAATGAGCAGGAAATTAGAACATGGTTTTTTACTGTGAATGTGATTTGTGTCGGCCACCTGTGGTATTTTGATTGCTAAAGATAGTTCTGAAACAGTTTTGTTTAAAGTAGTTCCTTATTGATTTATAAATAATTTGTTTCAATAAAGTTGATTATTTTTAGGTGTTATTTCTAGTACATATTACAATAAATACAGTCCGTGCCTGAAAGTGAACAAGAAGAACCAACAATATGTAATTTTTATAGTTATTACTGTTATTAGAACCATAGTTGATATGAAAAAAAGGCATAATATCACTAAAACTGCTATATTTCTTTGTTGTATTCATGAATTGTATTAACGTACATGTTATTATACCAAATAATAAATAAAAATACAAATTATAAATAAAATCTAAATTTAATATTTATGAAAACACAAAACAGTTTTTGTTAACTTTTTTAGTGTTACTACTTTTACACAAATTTTAAAAATTTGTGTTATTTAATTCTTTCTATTAGCTTTCACTCTCCTTATAAAAATCTTGTACAAATCGTTAATAAAATATGTTTTGATACAATCAATCTAGTTCAAATACACTTAAAAAAAAAATTAGTCTATCACAATTGGTGTTGATGTACTTTTTTCAAATAATAATTCAATATTAGGAAGCCGATCTATGATCGGGTCATACTTCAATTAAATACAAAATTTTGTATATTATAATATAAAATATGTTTTCAGTGAATAAATTAAAATAACACTTTTTAACATTTATAATAAATTAATTATGTATTAAAGTATTTACGATTTTAAAACTCTAATATCCTAAACTACTCAACTTACCAATTATTTTCACGTTTCCCAAAAAAAATCATATTTTTTTTATTGTGAATTTCTAATTCTTTCTATATTTCATTAGAACTGCCTCCATTGAAAAACGTGTTAGTAGTGGGAAATATGCTTCGGCATCTATAGTCATACCTTTAGTTTTAAGCCTGGTTGATGGATGCAAGATGTTGCAAAAGAACTACTCATCAAAGGTTAAGGCCATTATTTCAGCCCTGGCTGAGGGAGTTACAGATAAGTTTAAAAACTATGAGCGGCATTAAATACTAAGTCTGGCAACATTTTTTATATCTAAGGTACAAAAACACAAACCGAGCGGCACTAAACAGTCACAGGCATTCATTGAAGTTAATAGATATTTAGACGAGGATACACTACCTACAAAATATAATCCACTCGATTGGGGGAAAAACAAAAATTATCATCTTTTTTTAAGAAAAGTTATGCGAGAAACTTTTTGTATTTATTGCACGTCCATCCCCTCTGAAAGTTTCCTCTAAGGCGGGATTTATCTTGTCAGAGACAAAATAGACTGTCTGGAAAGAAAACTCAACAACTGTTCCTCAACTGTAATAATTAAAGCCTATGGCCACTTCACACTAATAAGATTAGAAGTTTGTAAATATATGTTTTTTTAAAAATTGACCAATGAACCTATCTGAATATAATTATTTTACATACACACACACACAACTATTACATAATATAAAGCAATCATACTGACATGGTCAACTCACATATCATTACATAACTTTAATAAATAATAGGAACTGACAATCACAATTAGCTATGTATGAGTATATGTCCAAGTGTGTACGAGTAGTACACTAGTACCTAATGCTGATATTAATATTACATTTTATATAAAACACAACTTTCATATGACCAAGATATCTATCAACGAAGTTTTTGAATTGAAATTAATGCCAGTTATTATTTTAACTTCAATGTATAATACGACTTATTAAGCGTTGTATATTATGAATTATTTGTTTACGATTAAAAGTAATTTTAAAGGTTCTTTGTTCCAGTATGAAAAGAAATCACAAGTTAGGATAGGGAGGGTAATGTGCAGATCCATTTTTATCAACCTGTGAAGATGCCTAAATATGCACTGGTATATAAACAAGTTTATTGGGTGAAAATATAGTTTAAATGACGGTTAAAAATTTTTTTTTTTAATTACTCGTTTCAATATGTAGAACACGAATTTTAACTTCTTTTTCTGCGGAAAATACGGGCTTGCTTTTTATTACATTTTAAATGTTAGTCTGTAATGGCATGTAGCCTATAGAGCGAACGGGGTGCACAATAGCTATAGCACACTGCATTACGTCGAGATTTGGTTAAAATTTTATTCAACATTACTATCTACCTATATTAAAATGTAGCCTCGAAGTATCCGATCAGGATAGATTTGGTTTTAATTTTATTAAATATTACTATCTACCTATATTAAAAGATACCTACAAAATATCCAGTCAGGATAGATTTGGTTTTAATTTTGGTAAATGTTTAGACTTATTGCTGATGTAGAAAATTACAACCAAATCTATCCTCACTGGATATTTCATAGGTATATTTTAATGAAGGTATATAGCAATGTTGTATAAAATTATAACCAACAGTTAAATATTTAGATTTGAAGTTTAGTATTCAAATAAATTGACTTTGACGTAGTGGAGTGTGCTGTAGCTGCTGTGCAATTTATACATGCCATAACAAACATTAAAAATGTGAAAAAATTAACTTTTTGAATTTTTTGCGGAAAGAGGTTGTTATTCGTGTTCAACACATTAAACGAGTAATTACAAATTATTTTTTTTTTTAACAATGTCAATAAGACTCGTTTACGCTATAAACCTACAAGTCATTACACACTGACATTTAAAATGTAGAAAAAAGTAACTTTCCTTATCTTCCGGGAAAAAAGTTGATATTCCTGTTCTACACATTAAAACAACTAATTAAAAAATTAAAATTTTTTAAAAACCCAACGCCATTAAGACTATACTTTTACAGTTTATTGCTCTAAAATTTTAGTAATTATTGAGATGAGTGACTACCGCTCCTATCAGTAGAATTTTTTTTCCTGATCAATTTGACCTTGTTGAACACAAATCTGAAGTTTTTTTTAAACTGCAAACACATTTAATAAAATCTGACCTGGTTTTCTTACGTTAATATGTGTTTGCCGTTAAAAATAACTTCACATTCGTGTTCAGCAAGGTCAAATCTATCAGGAAAATCGCCGATTGGAGCGTTAGTAAGCACCAAAGTTAGGTCAGGTTGGATTGGGCTATTTTTTTATGTAAATATCTGTTTGCAATAAAAAAAAACTTTAGATTCTATTCAACTGGGTCAAATTGATCAGGAAAAAAAATTTTGCCGATCGGAGAGGTGTCACTGATCTTAATAATTACCAAAATTTATAGTACACCTACTATATGAAATCTGTGATTTAATTTTGATTTTACCAAACAGGACTCCTTAATAATCATCCTATCACTTTTAGAGATCCTACAAATCATTTAAATTTGTATTTCACTGAGTTTTAAGCAACATTTAATTTAACTACAATTAGTTTGGAAAATTAGAAAAATTATACATGGACTTGTGTGATACCAAATTGCTATTACATCAATCTGAAACGATCTTAAAAACAATGGATCAGTAGACTGACTTCTAATATGTTTTGTTTAACTAAAACAAACACACAGTTACCTACCTAAATAATACTCAAATAATTAAAACTTTAATCCAGTTGAAATTAATAGGAAATTATTACTGCAAGAATAGTACTTCGAACTTATAGAAGAATACAAACTAAATGCACAAGCACATAAATCACAGGTGCATTAGTCACAAGTGATATTCTTATTATTTTATTATATTATATATTTATTACACTGACCAATAAAATACTGTTGAATATATACAGGCAGAGTATGTTTCATTAGAAGAAACCGTAAGAGTCGTTTTTCTTTTGAAAACTGTTTCAGATAATATCATACTTATACACTTCTAAATTGCATCTAATAAAGTTCGTCTATTTTTTTGTCAATAAAAAATGGCGAAACAATGAATATTGAAGTTCCAGCGTAAAATTAATAATTTTTAATAAAATGTCTAACCTCCTGGAAAGTATTGTCAATGACAATATGCAAAACATTAACCAAATTAATAACTTTCATTTTCGAACGCATTAAGCATGGGCAACTATTGTAGAAGGCCGTAGTGCTAAAATCCGGCAACATAGCGTGAAGGCCGACATTTTTAACAACAGTATGTGAAGCAGGTTATGTTTGTCGGTGTATTATACATGTTGGTATGATCGTTGTATAAGTGTTTAAAAGCATTTTTTACCTACTAGCCCACGTAAATGGTAATTATTAAGATCAGCGACTACCGCTCCGATCGGCGAATTTTGTTTTTCTGAACAATTTTACCTTGCTGAACATTGGGCAGGGAAGGTTAATTTGATATAGCCTATCTATATTGAAATATACCTATGAACTATGCAGTCAGGATAGATTGGGTTGTAATTTTATACACAGAACCATAAAATTACTACCAAATCTATCCTGACTAGACACTTTATAGGTATATAGTAAAGTATAAAATTACAATCAAATCTATCTTAACTGGAGACTTTAAAAGTATATTTAAATTCGTAGGCAAAATCCATAAAAATTAAGCCAAAACGTTGTTTTTCGAATATTTACATATGTTAAGTTATGAATAGAGATAATGTGAGATCACTCGGCAGAGGTTGCACAACTTACTACACCACACTGAATATTTTACCCAACTTTAAATTGATAAAACAAGAACTTTCCGTGTAAAATAAAAAAAAAAATTCTTGTGCATATTGTCCTAGGATGTGTGCTAGATTAATTTTCCATTTTAAACTCAGGTGGTCCCAAATTCTTACAATTACAGAAAAATTAGGTTCTCAATTGTAAGATAATCATACAATTAATCCTGAGATTAAAAACAGGATTAATAATCTACGTTTCAATTAATCGGGATTGAAACCGTCATCATTAAGCCCACAATAAAAGTTTGGAAATAGCTTCAACCGACACTATTTACCAGTGACTGCCACATTCCACAAAATGCAGTCCCCAATTAATGTCGGGCAATCGACTTCAAATAGGGTGCTCTTCCCGAACTTCAAGGTCGATTACCCGAATGAAAATGGCTGCAACTACCGCCATTTTCTGTAATTGCCACGCCATGAGAAAATGCAGTTCCCAACTTGAAAATAAAAGCAAACAGCTAAGAAGGTTCAGGAAGACTGGCCTACACCAGGGACCTTCAAAGGCATAGCGTTGTTTGTGCTTTAAAAGTTTACAGGGAACTACCCCGTGGCAGGGACTTTAAAAGCATTTTTCTTGAGGTTTAGGGGGTGTTAACCCTCTCCAGTGACCATCACATTTTTAAATATTTTTGAAGCTCAAAAGGTTTATAGGGAGTTACCCTGTGACAGGGACCTTTAAAACATTTTCTTGGAGGATTACGAGGAGTTACCCTAACGCCAGTGACTTTAATGCTATTTTACACTCTAATACTAAGCGATAAGCAAATCGTAATAATATCTTGCACTGCGGAGTGCACATTTGCAATCTACGTAACTGTTGTGTTGTGGCAGTATGCACTTGAAGTAAGTACGGTTGTTGTTGTTGCTAGGCGGTTATTTTACAGGTAGATCCAGATATGTGAATGAAACTGTCTCAAATATTGAGCCTTTTCCAAGCCTTTTTTGAATCGAGTGGTAAACGGCGTTAATATGTTTCGCATCATGTCTTAGCCAAAAGGTATGCTACCTTCATACCAACTAATTCGAAGGTAGCGTGACTGTAACCAACGATCAGATTTTTGCGATAACTCATTTAACTTGTGAAATTTGTAAAGCGGTTTAAAAATGGTAACACTTTGGTAATGTTCGGCAACCACAGCCAGACAACGTATTTACCTTCGTTGTCGACGAAGGCATGAATCTCAACTACTGCTTGCATGTTTCTTGTACCAAACAACTTCCTCGTACAACTTGTCTGCCTCGGGGAGAGTACTGGACACGAACTCGTCCGTGGCTAGACACTCAGTGATGTACGACCCTAGTTGTGCTCATTATAAAGCAGTTAGCTGATGCGTTGGTTTACGAGCGGCATCGTATATATTAATTAATTCCATTCTGGTAGACCTAAGGTGACCCTGTGTTTACCATAAAACAAGACGATATATCATTTTTAAATAAATAAAACCTCTAAACCACAAATAACATTTATTTAAACCTAAAGGTTTAAATAAATATTATTTGTGGTTTAGAGGTTTTATTTATTTAAAAATAAACATTACGCCACAGTTGCTTCATACAGTTATAAAGACGATATATCCTTTTACCGAAGCTAGTCTTTATTTTAAAATTATAAAATCGTTGTATGTGAAAAACAAATTTTCTACCAGCCTGTATAAGAACCCCTAGTTTCGTAGACGGTGTGCTGAAAAAGCCCTGTCGCAACAAACTTCGTACACGGGTCATCCAGAAAATGCACAGACTTTAAAAATATGCCCAACGGTCGAGCAGTACGATCTACATCCATCACGTCCATGACGACGACTGAGACAAAATGCACACATCAAGAACGTCGTCGCAGATTACGTAATTTTTTTAACAACACTTGTTGGCAGGTGAAAGACAATATGCGAATCTTGCATAATCAAGCAATAACCGGAAGTATTAGATGGAGTATTATCAGACGCCTCGATTTCAAGTCTAACATCTACAGGCCCTGATTTTATCGTATCGTCTGTTTCGAACAATCGATTAAAAAACGGTGCTTTTTCTTTAAAGGTAGGCAAGTCTATACATTGTGATGGTTTACGTGAATAATAGGACTATTGAGATCTAAAGTATATTGCCGCGGCCAAACCCTTTCGCTTTCCGACCGCGGTTAAAATATGATCTCACCTGGCTTACCAGTTCCTGGTACCTGTGGTGTGTCCAGCTCTATCTGCCAGTAAATAAATTCCTGGACTTGTTTTAAAAAACCAACCACAAGGTTTTTACCTTACGTAAGAGTTATTTTTTGTTATACCTTTATCAAAATTATTTTTTAACGAACTTTCTCTTAATTCTATGTTATTGATTTATTTCTACTCTTTTTAATGATTGGAAAAATTTCTATGAATTTTAATTAATTAATTTTACCACAGGATGGTTTTAATAAATTGAATCACTTTTTGTCATAAATTGTTTTAATTCTTTAAATTTGAAATGTTTTTAAATTTGATTCTATTACATTGATTGTTACTTTTTCTCAAGATTTAGCTCATCTTACATTTATTCTTTTATTAAGCAATTAATTTTACATCAAATACATGATAATTGATTTTTGATATTATTACTTAATATTCTTGAAAGTTGTCTAAAATTTCGCTTCAATTATTGTTCCAGCCCTTTAACGTTCATCAGTCTATCCTTGAACAGGCCACATCTTAAATCAAATTTCATACTTAAGTTTTCTCACTTATTCAAATTTGACAAGAAAATAATTTATATTAATTAATTTTATAGCATGTCCATACATTTCAGGAAAGCAACAGGTGAACTTACTGTTAAGTAATATTGTGTTTGAATATTTCTGTGTTCCCTCATATAAATCTATTTTCTTCCTCTGGGATATATGGACATAGAACCTGTTAAAATTGTGATTATAATTTTGTTTCAAGACTCTCTTGTGACATCAACTTTTGAATACTTTTCTTTATTTCTTTATTTGAATTTCAAGTGTATAGACTAATTTTCCCGTTAATTCACTGTAATTCTTAACATTTGCTTTTCATATTGGATATAAATAACTGGAACAATATTTTATCTTAAAACCACCTTTTTTGAAGCTTTTTGAAAGTAAGTCAATTGCTTACATATTTTCTTTATTTTAATTTACTTTTTTATAAATGATGATTTGATTGTTAATACAAAATTTGGTAATTATTCTTTAGCAATTTTATGAATTTAGAAAAAATGGTTATACTATTAAAATTCAGACTTGCCCCAAAACTTTCACTATGGTGGTTCCTCTTGTCCCTCGGAGTGGTCCTGGACTGCTTGGTTCCCCTCGGTTGTAGTCCTGGACTCCTTGGTTCAGCAGCGAAACGGACTAGATCGGTTTAAAGGCCGTCTTTAATACTTTTTTACATTTTACAAAAATAATACAAAGTTCGTTTTCGTGGAAGCGTTGCAAAGCAGGGCATCGTCACGTCCATCAGGGGCTAGTCGTCGTGTTTAACCACGTAACACCATCTTGGAGACGCCTCAGGATGTCCTAGCGAAAAATACGTCTGTCTCTTTCAAAGTCTCGTCTGCGTCTCCCTTACCCTCGTCGAGCGATTACCCACCCTTACAACCAGCCGTGCTTCTGTTTACTTTAGGCAAGCCAGTTCAGACCTGCAAGGGTGGTTGTTTATTATACTATCTCTTTTTGTTTTGGTTCGTTTTTTAGCCAGGCGTCTTAAGTGTTCCTTTCGGTGAAATTTTTGATAATTTCTCAAACCATGGTCCACTATCATGATTTGAGATGCTGCTACGAACGTGATTGACGTTTCTAACCCTTTCCGTTCGTGAGTTGCTCTAGTTTTGACATATTTCTTCTCCCCTCGACAGTTTATTGTTTTTGGGGGAATATCACACTCTTTCATTATTTTTCTCTATTCTTACATAATTTTAATTATATTATTTTCATTTATTTTGCTTTTAATACAAGTATCTTTTATTTAATTGTATATTTGAGCTTCGGTGGTTCATTTCTTAAACATTTTATATTTACTTTTGTTATTCAGTCTAATTTACAATTTATTACATTTTTCTTATGACACTGTTTCAAAAGATTTTGGGCTAGCCGCAATCTTTTACTTTGAGACGGTTTTTTGGCAGTTTCAACATGTCATACAAAATGGCATTATCGCCGAGAGTATTATCGTTGGGAAAGTACTGAGAGTTGAGGTACAATTTTACATCCGGTACATTGCAGCTATCAAACTCTAAAGCATTCGCTTCCAAAGATCTGGGAAACCTAAAGTTTCGCAGTGTCAACTGTGTCGTCGTCGGACGTAAACTGGTGCACTTCTTATAGAAGCGCTCGTTAAATATTAGACCCTTCTTGGCGTCTACGTAAATGCAATCTTATGGAAATGTTTTCTCCACGAAAATCAATTATACCGCCGTTTTGATCTCTTAGACTTTCAGTGATATTATGAATGACGCTTAAGTTGACAGGTAAATATATTACAGTCCGAGGGACTTCTACAACTTTATAACCAGGCGGTGCCTGTGGATAAAAATCGTGCAAAGTATAGTATTTTGTGCCGTTTTGAAACGATCCTGCAACTATATTGCAGTCCACGCTAATCCCATTAATCTTGATGATATAATCAGGCAGGTCAGAAGAGTGTTTATGATTTGCCTCTAATGTTGTTCTTACTGAACCCCATCAGTAGGCCTATAGACATGGCCTTGTCGAAAAAGATTGCATGCGAACATTTTATTTCCACTTTGAGTGTGTTATAATTTGGTCTCAATATTAAAAATGTACCAGGAACTAGTTTTTTTAAATATACCTCTCAATATCTGTAATTTCGTACGATCCGGTTGGCACTAAAATTGTGTGAATATTTTTATCATCACCGTAATGAAAAAGATTGTTTACATCTGTAACGACGTTAGGTATCGAGTTGTATGTTACCAGATCGATAAATGCTATATCCTTCTCGCTTTTGAAAAATCAATTGGTGGGAAAAAGTCACAAGACAAAAAAGTGTGTTATCTGTTAGAACTATACTCATGACGTGAGAAACTTTAAAACACAAATGACCGCAAACGACTAAGTTGTCTTTTGATGTCTCTTGTAGTTATAGTGTACATCAGCATTTTCACTAAAATACCTATTTAGCTATTTTGGCGGTCACAAATTCCCAAAACTATCATAGTAGTCTATAGAGTTTCCTTTCTTTTTGTAACACACCCAATGAGTGCCAGGAACAGATATACTATCCGAATTCACTATAGAAGTAATCGTTTCCTAATGGTCGTGTAGGAAGTGTATCTCTCACGTATACACCTCTGAGCCACGGTACTTCCAAGGCTCCGGCGTATCTTTCCAGTTCTACATTAGTCAAAGGTCTAATGGGTATACAATCTAATGGGTTTTTTCGTGCACCTTTTATTCTTCCCGCAGCCTTGTTTGTGGTACAGTTTCAAGTAAAGCCCTTTGTTTTGCAGTCGTTTCAACAGCTATTGAACGGTACGCTCTCGTGGACGAAGACGTCTTTTACCCCCACCAAATGTGGTCTTAGCCTTCATTGCGGCCGTTACGGCCAAAGCAGCAGCGAGTTCACCGAATAATGCGCCACCCGCTTTGACTTTGATCCAAGCTTTTCCCGCTAAAATTCCGTCAGCAATGCGTTTCTTATCTGAATCACTGTCGTTGCTGTAGGCGATATCGTGTTTACATTCCTCGTCCAATGGATTATACCTTTATAACCGCGTGCCAACTGTGTCTTCAATTTTGTTTTCGATCCGCAAGGATGAACGAAAGTACGTGTAGTTCGACTGGAAGTAAATCGATGGCTGTATTCAAAACACCAGACACTAGTCCACATCCTGTGTTTATGACACCACGTTTACGACTAACAGGTGTTTTCCGTTTGGCACCCATTCTATTATTTATTCATGTCAGTCATTCTCGCGCGTACTTATAAAAGATATCTTTCAATGTTGTATATAAATCTCGGAAGTAGTATCTGTCGTCACTTGAGCACAAACTACCCCTAACTGTCCTGTACGTCACCGGTGAGTATAGGGATAGTTTTGGATGATGGAGGGGGCTGGTGTGGCCTTGATCGTAGCCTTTGGAGTGGGTTTGACTACGTTTAGAATGGTAGGGGTAGTGTTTGGAAATAAATGTAATCTAACCTAACCCGTCCTCTATGTGTGTTGTGTGGTAGGGGTGGTTCCTAGCTAAGTTTGGGAGCTGCCCCGGGGGTTGCTCCGGGAGTGGATTCGGGGGTTGGGGGTAGTTTTTGGAAAAACTTTTGGATAAATGTGTGTTACGTGTTGGGGTGAGTATAGTGTATTTTGGCTAGATGTGGGGGTGGGTTCGCCAGGGGGTAGTTTTAAATAATAAATGAAACTGTCAAAAATCGATCGGTTGGATCAAATGACTAAACAACTGTGTGGGGTATATTTAGAGTAAGTGTTGGATAGATGTGGGGGTGGGTTCCCAGGGCTAGTGTTCAGATTGTCAAAAAATGATCGGAGTCCTAGGTAAAAGTCACCCAGGAGTCGTGCTCGAGGTAAAGTCACCTAGGAGCCAGGCCTTAGTTAAAGCTACCTTGGAGCAGGGCCTCAGGTAAAGCCATGCCGAAGCCAGCCCTTAAGTATAGCCACCCTGGAGAAAGGCCTTAGGTGAATTCACACTAGAGTCAGGCCTTATTTAATTCCTCTTTGGAGCCGGACATTAGGTATAGCCACTCCGAAGTCAGGCCTTAGGTTAATCCACCTGGTAGACCTGAGGCCAGGTCTCTGGTAAAGCCTCTCTGGAATCAGACCTTAGGTAATGCAACCCCTGAGTCGGGCAATAGGTAAAGACGCCCAGGAGTGGTTAGCTATCAATGTACCCCCAATCTCAATAGTATACATCCTGTATTATGCCAACATGTCCGTTACTGTACATAGGCCTACATACTGTGTTAAGTCATTATGCAAGTAAACCTACATAGGTAAATAATTGGTTCAACAAGGCATTATCGCTTGAGGGAATACGCCTGGCCTACAAAGCTGTAAATAACCGAGGACCATGTCCTCGACATGTGCAAACCTGCAGAGATAACACATTATCTTAAAACCGCAATCACTGTAGGTGACCACTATAGCAGGCATAAAACCCGCACAGCTGTTTCACAACGAATCTAGGCGATTGTTGTTGTTTTTATTATTGTATCATATCAGTTTACTATATACGATGTTCATACCACGGCATACATTTATAATCAGAAATCAGTTTAAATAAACAAATAGCTTTTATGGATATATTCTATACCTGTAAATGCGTTTAGATATAAAGGTCTATGGAGAAACACTACCCGGACTGTATAATAATTTCAACGAAAAATCGCACCGTAGAAAGGGTATTGTTACGATAAAAAATACAGACGCTTTCTGTTTGCCTTGTTCTCTGGTTGTAGCTATCGAGCATGCATTAAGAGACCCCGAGTATAAGCCTATGAGTATGGACAGATGCAATCGTCAAATCAACAGAACAAAACAACTAATGACGGACGCCGGGGTGCAGATAGGAGATGGTGGTGCCGGGATTCGAGAATTGCAACAGTTTCAAGATTATCTCTACTATTATAAAATCACCGTTTACAATTACGGTAGCAGAGGTCGTGATATTTACTTTGAGGGCGACGTTCAGAACCCAAAGCACAAGCTAAATTTGTTATATCATACCAACCACTTATGCAACTCTTGCAAGAGGTCCCCGCCGTGTGTGCTTGAAGACGACGGCATCCTGTGCGGCGACTGCAATAGACAATTTCAAAATAGAGCTTGTTTTAAGGCGCACATCAAAAGCGTATGCTGGGCTATAAGAAAGTGTCCAGACTGTGATAGATACATTCTAAAGAAGAATAGAAAAGCTCCTCACGTTTGCGGCGAGGGCTATTGTAAAGTGTGTAAGCATTACATGCCAGTAGGCCATCTGTGCTACATGAGAATTGATACTCGTCTCCCGCTAGCAAATAACTTTCTGTTCGTCTTGTTTGATCTTGAAACTCGACAAGACGAAGTTATTAACGACATTCGAGTGCATCGAGTCAACTTGTGCGTATCCCAGCAATATTGTTGGAAGTGTATGAACGGCGGCGCGTGCCTACAGTGCACTGATAGAACTCGAGTGTTCAGAGAGGACCCCGTCAACAAGTTCATGGCGTACCTTATGGAAGTGCGAAAGGCGTACAAAAAAGTGATAGTAATCGCTCACAACGGCCAGGCCTTCGATTTCCAGTTTATCCTAAAGTACATAATAGAAGAGACCCAATTTACACCTGACCAGATTACGCGAGGCACCAAGGTCATCGTCATGGAGATTGATAACACAAAATTCATCGACTCTCTCAACTACATGCCTATGGCTCTGTCTAAACTGCCTAAAGCCTTCGATCTGCCTCCGGAAAAGAAAAAGGGATATTTTCCGCACCTCTTCAACACGATGGCCAATGAAACGTATGTGGGTCCTATCCCCTCCAAAGAGTACTACTGCCCCGATTCTATGTTTGACAAGAATCACGAAGAGTTTTCACGATGGTATGACGACCAGGTGCGCAACGAGTACGTGTTTGACTTTCAAATATATATATTCGAATACTGCCTATCGGACGTGGAGATCTTGGCACAGGCGTGCTTGAAATTCAGGACCTGTTTCCTACAAGAGTGTAATGTTGATCCGTTTCTAGAGGCAGTGACCATCGCTAGCGCCTGTAACTTGGCGTTTAGAAGAAACTTTCTGAAACCAAACACCATACTCATAGTTCCGAAAGCCGGCTACCGTCTGGCCGATAAACAATCGTTTATCGCTCTGCAATGGTTGCTGTGGCTCGAAACAGAAGGCAACCTGCGAATAAGTCATGCTGGTAACGGTCACGAGATGAAAGTCGACGGTCTAAAGGTCGATGGACTGTGCATGGAGACAAACCCAAGTGCTTCCCCAACGGACGTGACGCTGCCCTGGAGGATGATCCGGCGGACACGCACAACGCCCGTTTCGAAAGGACAAAAGCTAAAAAGGTAAACTCTTACGGGCCGGCTACGAGGTCGTCGAGATGTGGGAGTGTGTATTTAGACAGCCGAAGAAAATCGACAAGTCTTTAGATTGACTCGAAAACCACCCCATCCTCAACACGGCGCCCCTTAACCCCCGTGACGCTTTTTTCGGCGACAGGACGGGAAATATAAAGACCTACTGCGCTGCTAAAGAGGTTGAAACAATCCAGTACGCCGGCGTGTGTTCGCTCTACCCTTGGGTATGCAAGTACGGAAAATACCCGATTGGACACCCTATGTTGGCCGTCGGTAACGACTAGTGTAGGGAATTGGGGATGAGCGCCGAAGGGTTGCTCATGTGCACAATTCTACCGCCCACAGCGCTCTACCACCCTGTATTGCCGCTAAAGATGTATACGAGGTTGATGTTTGTACTCTGTCGGACATGCGACGAAACTCTGAATCCTGACGAATGCGGCCATACGGTGGACGAGCGTGCTCTGACAGGCACATGGACCATGGACGAGATACGTAAGGCGGTAGAGAAGGGCTATGTCATTGTGGAAATGCACGAAATGTGGCAGTACGAGATGGCTTCAGGGAACGATGGGCTGTTTAAAGAGTTTATTAATAAATTTCTAAAGATGAAACAGGAGGCGTCAGGTTACCCCGGCTGGTGTCGGACCGAAGAGTACAAGGCCAAGTACGTAGAAGATTATATCATCAACGAGGGTGTCCGTTTAGACCAGTCAAAGATCGCTAAAAACGAAGGATGCCGCTCGTTGGCCAAATTGATGTTGAACTCGTTTTGGGGAAAATTCGGGCAAAGGGAGAATCAATCGAAAACGTCGATTATTAGGCAGCCTCAGGAATTGTTTAAAATGTTGCAAAGCCCGTCTATTGATATGAATAACATTCAGGAAGTGAACGAGGATGTTTTGGTAGTGAATTGGCAGTTTTCAGATGACGTTTGCGAAATACTACCCACTAACAACGTTGTGCTGGCCGTCTACATTACCGCCCATGACCGGCTAAAGTTGTACGAATATATGGACGCTCTAGGCCCTCAACGTATCTACAAGGATACCGACAGCGTAGTATACCTTCATAGGGAGGCCTTGCCAAGAGTCGTGACCGGAGATTATTTAGGCCAAATAACTGCCGAGCTCTTAGAATACGGTCCCGGGTCTTATATCACCGAATTCGTCTCAGGAGGTCCTAAAGTCTACGCCTACAAAGTCTGGTCTACAAATAAAAACGAACACATGACCGTGTGCAAAGTCAAAGTTTTGACCCTGAATCTCAGTACTTCCGCCTCGGTCAATTTTGAGTCAATGAAACGAATGGTTTTGGACGGTAATGATCCTATCGTAGCCACTAGTGATAGGATTCGTCACACAAAAGATCGTAACGTCATCACGATGTCTGAAAATAAAATATTCAGGTTAACAGGTGCAAAGAGGAAATTGGACGACGATGGGTACGACATACTGCCTTATGGTTACAAACGTCCTCGCATGAGCGAATAAAATCAATAGCTATGTACTGTATTGTATTCTATAAATATTCAGCTTAACAAATGCTAGATTATATATAAATACATAAATAAATATTATAAAAAATATTAATAAGTATTAATTCTGTACAGTGATTACCACCTTATGGTTACAATAAAGCCACGGTTGGGTGAACATTATGATTAGCTATGTATTGTATTGTTTTCTATAAATATTCAGCCTAACAAATTCTAGATTATATATATATAAATACATATATAAATGTTATAAAAAATATTAATAAGTATTAATTCTGTACAGTGATTACCACCTTATGGTTACAATAAAGCCACGGTTGGGTGAAAATTATGATTAGGTATGTATTGTATTGTTTTCTATAAATATTCAGCTTAACAAATGCTAGATTATATATATAAATACATATATAAATATTATAAAAAATATAAATAAGTATTAATTATGCACAATGATTACTACCTTATGGTTACAATAAAACCACGGTTGGGTGATCATAATGATTAGCTATGTACTGTATTGTTTTCTATAAATATTCAGAATAACAGAAAAATAATAAAAATTATAAAAAAATTTAAAAAAATGTATTTCTGCACAATGATTACTACTTTATGGCTACAAAATTCCACGAATTAGAGAACAAATTGAATAGCTATGTACTAGCGAATGTTGATTTTTCACACAAATGTTTTCGAAATGCAATTTTTAGACCCTCCTGCTTGACGGGTAGTATGAATGTGAAGGATGAATGCCCACTGGCGTGGCTCTAACCAGTTCGCAAGGAATATGCTTCCCCTCTGGAGCGGCCGTAAAGGTCCGTAAGGTGAATGTACTTGTCAAGCAGGAGAGTCATTCATATACGGAGGCATTATTTTGTTTTTTTCAGTTGGATGTCACGAGGAAATGGCGGGGTTTGGGCCTCTCCTTTACCCCTTCGAGGGATATTTATGTGAACAAAATTTAGATAAAATTATTTCAATAACCTTTGTGTTACTTTTCAAACACGCCATGGCATCAGTTGAATGCTTCACCAACCCACTAATTAGCGACAAGATTATAAGCTATTTAGATGAGGATTTCATTAGTATATTTACATATTTAAATATATTTTATACTTATAATCCTTTGTATGTGTTTGAGAAAACTGTTCAGACTTTTAAGAAATTTGCCTATAAGGTAAGAAAAGAATATAAAAAAAATATTTTTGGATGTAATCTTTTCTAGTGAGCATATGTTATACATAGAAGGCCATACCTTTTGGTTATCAAGGGATTATCATTATGACATCACCATGAGTGTGTTTTGTCCTAATCAATTTTTATTAGCTTTTAACAACAGTTTATATTGTTTTAGAATTACAACACTAAAAATGGCATTAGACCGGGGATATGAGTTTACATGTATCTATGAATATATATTGGACCTTTATAAATTAAATTTAGCTCACAGACGAAATTACGCCAGATATAGAGAATTTTTACAGTTTACAGAAAAATGTCTAATATTAAGAGATAGTGTTAAACTTGTGAAGTCTATTTTATAGGATGATACAGAAATATTATATAAACTACCTAAATTTCTATTAATTTGTCTTGGGATAGACGAATTCCCATCAGTTATATAGCTTTTGTAAAATTGTCGTTGTATTGGATATAATGCAATAGCAGAGTATTTGTAACTAGATTTAAGAAATGTAACATTGAATGTTTAATTATGTTTATTGTTCACATATTAATAATGTATATATACGTCTATAGATACTGCCATTACTTATTACCTTATGCGCTATCCCATGTTGATCTACCGTTATTGTTTGTTTTATTAAAGGAGTTTCGTTTTTTTTCAACAATAAGTACAAACACATGTATCGTAAAAAATCGTTTTATTGATCACATAATATTATTTACATTGTATTAGGCTTAGCTACGATAGATATACTCTTATCGTAGCGGATGTCTGTACTCTATACATGCTACACTCTTGAAGGTTTAAGGCACACCCCTGACAGGCAAACACATGTCCGCATAGTAGAAGGGTAACCTGTATTTCATCGATACAGCAAATCTTACACAGCGTACGATCATCCTGAGATTGAATGTTTACACCATCATCGTCCGAGTAGTCTTCATCGTCTGTTTTACAGATGTCTACCCCCATCTGTGTCCGTTTAGCACACCGTTTAGTGTAAGTACACCCACTACGTATTTACATTTAGGAAACCACTTTGCATGTTCCTGTAACGGATCATCATTCGATGACCAATCTTCAAGGCCTCCTGCGCATGTAAAACACAATGTTTGACCTTCTTGGCCGGTGTAAAAGAAACCCGCTTCACTGAGACGCATGAGGTTGACAGTATCATTTGACACTCCTTTCCAAGTACGAAACGAGCGTAATCTGCGACGATACAGTGATAGTTTGGGGAACGCTTTTTTCTCGATTGTGAGAGTATCTGTCCAGTAGTAAACACCTACCATGGTGTTGTCTGAGGACTAGGTCTGTGTTGCCCGTACTTATATTGTTCTCTGTGTAGGGGTTGATTCCGTCAAGGCTGATAGGGGTTACCACAGGGACAGAGGCATGTTGAACTCGTTCAGATTTGTATACACCCGCCCTTATGCTCAGCAAGAGGCCGGTTTCTTCTTTCTGTGATAGATGGACTAGTGTAAAGTAAGTATAGGTGGCAAACCTATACAGGCAACAGTTAATCCTATACAGATGAGCTACCGATATTACATATGCCGTCTGACATTTTGTTAGACGACATCTTGACTGACATTTTGTTTGACGTTATTTGCTGCGGTTATGCTGATATATTCAGAGTGCGCTATCGCGGTCGGGCGAATAACAATATTACTGTAAAGGTTTTAAACAAGCATTTATTTGTCGAACTCTGTCTGTATGAACTTACCTACACTTTTATTGAAACGTATAATAATAACAACATTGCATATTGACTTAACACATTCTGTAGGATAATGTACCGTATCATGCATATTGGCTTAATACAAGGTGTAGGCCTATGTAAGGTAACGTGCATATTGGCTTAATACAGGGTGTAGGCCTATGTAGGTTTACATTCATAACGAGTTAACACATTTTTTAGGCTTTTGTAGGACAACATGGATATCGGCTCAAGTGTATTATTATAACAACACTACATATTGACTTAACACAATATGTAGGCCTATGTACCGTATCATGCATATTGGCTTAATACAGGATGTGTGTAGATTTACAAGCATATTGACTTAACACAATAAGTAGGACTATGTAGGTTAACATCCATATATACTTATTACAGGATGTATGTAGGGTAACGTGCATCTTGGCTTAATACAGGGTGTAGGCCTATGTAGGTTTACAAGCATACCTGGTTAACACATTTTGTCGCCTTTTGTAGGACAACATGCATATCGGCTTAATAGAGGATGTAGGCCTATTTAGGTGTACATGCATATTTGCTTAATACAGTATGTAGGCCTATGTAGGGTAACATACATATTGAATTAATACAGAAAGAATGTAGGTATCCATGCTTATTAGCTTAGCACAGTATGTATTGTATGTAGCTTTACGTGCATATTGGCTTAATACAGGAGGAATGTAGGGTATCATGCACATTGGCCTAATACAGGATGTATATGGGTTAACATGCATATTTTCTTAACATAGTATGTAGGCCTATGTAGGGTAACGCATATCGTCTTATTTCAGGAGTTAATGTAGGTTAACATCCATATTTTCTTAACGCAGTATGTAGGCATATGTAGGGTAACGTACATATTGGCATAATACAGCAGGAATGTAGGTTTATATGGTTATTGGCTTGATACAGGATGTTGGGGTAACATACATAATAGATTAATACAGGATGTATACTATTGTGATAGGGTATGCTTTGGTAGCTGTCTTTACGTAGCTATTGTGATTGTGTATGCAATAGTAGCTGCCTTTACGTAGCTGTAGCTATTGATAAGGGCTGACTCCAAGGTAGGTTTACCTAAGGTTTGATTCCAGAGAGGCTTTACCCGAGGCCTGATGCCTGGCCTCAGGCATGACTTTGCCTAAGGCTCTACTCCAGGCTGGCCTTACCTACGGCCTGACTTAAAGGTAGCTTTACCTAGGGCCTACCTCCAAGGTAGCTTTACCTAAGATTAGATGGAGGTATTTGTCTTAGTCGAGACGCTGTAACTGATACAACATACCTAGACAATATGTGTAAAGCTCATATCATAATGGCCTTGACGGTTTCTACATAGCTATTTTGGTATGGTAGCTATACCATATAGTACTTCCCATATGAACCATACGGTTGCCTGCCCGAGGCTCTAGCTGATAGAAGAGGTGAAAATGTGTGTATAGCTCAGATCATAAAGGCTTTGGCCAGTGGTTTACCGACATAGTAGGCCTTATAGTAGGCACATTTAGGGATTCATGTATGTCGGCTTAGCATAGTATGTATGCATGTTTACATGCATATTTGTTTAACACACTATATAGGGCCATCATGCATGTTGGCTTAACATAGTGGCCTACACACCTTACTGCGACCGTTTGCGTTGTGTTGCGTAAGCCTACCGAGCCCCTGCAATGTGATAGGTCGATTCCCCGCACAGACTGTTGACTATTTGAACTCAATTGTTGGTCGGTTAAACATAGCGTTTACTGGGAACGTTGGTCGTTTGATCTAACCGATCATTTTTTGGCAATTTCATATATTATTAAAAACAACCCCCCACTTATAGCCTGACTCTACTGTGAATTTACCTGAGGCATTTCTCCTAGGGTGGCTTTACTTAAGGGCCGGCTTCGGGATGGCTTTACCTGAGACCGTGCTCCAAGGTAGCTTTGCCTAAGGCCAGGCTCCTAGGTGACTTTACTTCAAGCGCGACTAAAGGGTGACTAAAGGGTAAAACTACCCCCAGGTGAACCCACCCCCACATCTAGTCAAAATACACTCTATACTCACCCCAACACGTAACACACATTTTTCCAAAATGTTTTCCAAAAACTACCCCCAACCTCCGAATCCACCCCCGGAGCAACCCCAGGGGCAGATTCCAAACTTACCTAGGAACCACCCTTACCACACAACACACATAGAGGACGGGTTAGGTTGGATTATTTTTTTTTCAAAAACTACCCACTACCCCGCTAAACGTAGTCAAACCCACCCCAAAGGCTACGATCAAGGCCACACCAACCCCCTCCATAATCTAAAACAACCCCTATACTCAGCGGTGACGTACAGGACATTTAGGGGTAGTTTGTGCTCAAGTCACGACTGATACTACTCTCGGAGTCTATTCGTCCTCATGTACCGTATTTTCAAAACATCGAAAATATCTTTCTCAATTGCCGTCACAGCTTCCAGAAATTTATTGTTCACAAAAACCTGATTGTCAGCAGTGAAAAAGTAAAGATATCCGTCCATATACCTGAAACTGGCATGCAAATCGTTTGGTAAACTGTGGC
This sequence comes from Prosapia bicincta, assembly GCA_036971475.1. Taxonomy (NCBI): domain Eukaryota; kingdom Metazoa; phylum Arthropoda; class Insecta; order Hemiptera; family Cercopidae; genus Prosapia; species Prosapia bicincta. Next base: position 81,603,416 of record JBAIZL010000001.1, on the reverse strand, counting down.
ACATATCGTTGTATAAATAGCTTTCGCCATAGATTATTATTTCTTGTTCAGAACGACTCCAATCTGGGTAACCTCAAGACTCCTGCTTTATTTTTAAAAATGTGTTAATATAGTCGGTAAACACTCCATTCCTTTTGTCAAATGAAGCCATTTCGTATTTCCAAAGCTCGTACATTTCCTGTATAAGATAATTTTTCTGCACAGCTTTGCATATCTCATCCATAGTTCATGTTTCTGTCAATGTCCGTTCGTCAAGAGAGTGAGTACAGTCACCAGGTGACTTTTATTTCTCGCCACATGTACGGTACAGGATGAAAATCAATTTACTGCTCTTGCTCACTGACAGCACTGGATGATACAGATCACGAGGAGGTAAGCCTGTACATTTCAGGAGGCCATCAGTAGAAATTCCTACGTCTCTACACTCATTATTACCGACGTGTATTTTAAGGTGTCCTATCGGATATCAAATATCAAAGTACCGAATTTTCTCGTTATCCTGACAGATGTGGTACGATTTTACGTTCCCCATACGACCGCATGAAAATGCATCTCGAGGGTTTAGTGGTGGGAGGTTTATTAGAGGGTGCAAATCAAGGTATGCCATCGTTTTGTTTGTTTTTTTATTCTTATAAAATTAACACTTCCACAACTCGACAACACAATAATGACGGTCAACTTAGCCGTCTTAGCTTTAGTCCTGATCAGTCGAGCATTATGAGTGTCTGACGGGTCGTCGATTAGAGGTAAATCAAGTCCAAATTTGTAACAGTTTAGACGTCCGTGCCAGTAACAGCATTGACATTCATATACGGTCTTCGTTTGGTTACATAATCCGTGGACCTTTATACCATCTCCTTTAATTTCAAAACCTCTACCAGCATATTCCAGTCGAAAGCCGTTCTAGTCTTCGACCCATGTGAATCACTGTAGAGCAATAGCGCACTGATTATCAACGAGTCTGTACCCATTCTTTGGTAGTATGCCTATTGTGTGTGGCTTGAGAAAACTTCTTCTGAACGCTAAGCTACACGCGTTAGCGATAGTGATGATCTCGAAAAACGGATCTACATTGCATTCCCTCAAGAACGAAACACGAAACGTTATACAGGCTTGAGCTAAAGCTAATATACCAACATGAGAGAGGTAATATTCAAACATTTCCTTTTCGAAATCGAACACATGTTCGTTGGAATTTTGTATTGTAAGAATTTCCACTGTAAGAATTTTGTATAATTTTTTTCAAACATTGAATCAGGACAGTAGTATTCCTTTGGAGGAATAGGACCTACATAATTTTCATTGGCCACTGTGTTGAAAAGGTGAGGAAAGTAACCCTTTTTTTCGGGAGGTATGCCGAAAGCTTCAGGGAGTTTAGATATTGTCATTGGCATATAGTTTACAGAATCGATAAAGTTATCGATCTCCATAAAAATAATCCTAGTTCCAGGCATTATCAATTCAGGTGTAAACTGAGTTTCTTCCAGAACGTATTTCAAAAGGAATTGGAAATCAAATGCCTGTCCATTATGAGTGATAACGCAGACCTTTTTATACGTTTTACGCACATACATTATGTAGGCCATGAACCCGTCAACTGAACTCTCTTTATAAACAAAAGTTCGTGGTGTGCAATTACGGCAATGTTCGCCATTTACACATTTCCAACAGTACTGTTGAGAAATGCATATATTTACCCTGTAAACGTGAACACTATCAAGGACTTCGTCTTGACGCGTTTCCAGGTAAAAAATAGAAAGATGAAATCATTAACTCGAGGTTTTTGGGTATTGATTCTCATCTAACACCGATGGTGAGCCGGCTTGTACTCCAAGCACCTTTTACAATAAACTTCTCCACACTGATGAGGGGTTTTACGATATAGAGTAAAAATCGCCTTTTCACCCATTAGACATTTTCTAATATACTTGCATACGCTTTCGGAATGTGTGTTGTAACATTGCTGGTTTATAAATTAAAGGTTAGTCAACGCATTGAATACTGTGTGTCATCTAGCACACACAGTGGAGATCGTTTACAAGAATAATAGGTAGCTGAACATCTTTGTTTTCCAAAATTGTTGTACGGGGTTTGACATGCTTTACAATAGAAACTACACGGAAACGCACTAGTTAAACTAGTTAAACATTAAAATAGGACTTGTAAAATAGCAAGTTTATTTTATACTTGGGATTGTTCACATTACCTTCAAAAATACATGTCTACCTCCACTAACGTAACTGTACACCGTGATTATGTATTCAGTCAAATGATTTTGAAACGCCTGTAACTCATTACCACTTGCACCTGACTAGGTAATTTTTACACTAGCGTCAGTCATTAGTTGCTGTGCACATTACATTTGTCCTGTATTATAGCTTTATATTCTTTTTTTGTTTTGTGACAAGACTGTCGTGTCTTACACAAGGCTGTCACAAGACTGAGATAAAAGTTATTGTAAATTCCACGTCTACTTCGACCTCGGCCCGCAGGTACTCTAAACTTGGTACACGATACCTGAAAGGTATCACCTCATATAAAACCCTCAGCGTTACCCTGGACTATTCCGCCAAAAATCCCACAAAGAATGTCTGACGTTATTTCCGAAGCAGGTCTTAAGGTTACGTACCCAGGTCCACAATTCTTGACGTTTATGGTAATCATGATAAAACCCAGTCGATCTTCGTCTGTTGTACTCCTAGTCAGAGAATAAACCAACTCTCGAAGTCTGTGTCCATAATATAAGTTTTTTTAAAAACAAGTAAGATTAGAAACAGAGATAGGATAACAATCACACTTACCTCCTTGCATAGGTATTCAGTGCTTTACAGTTAGATGTGTTGCGTTTTTTCTTGTATAATTATGGCGAGTACATCAAGTAAGCTCTCCATGCGGTTCAATGCGGTTCCGGTTTACGAACGAATTTTGGTATCTTTAAAGTCGTTGGCGTTGAATGAAGAATAAGGTATTAATCGTGCAAAGCTCGTAACAACTGTTCACGGTTTATCAATTCAAGTGGGCTTCGATGATGACGATATAAAAAAGTCGACGTTTGTCCGAAACAATATACTGCTATAGTGAAAGAATGTGATCTTCCGGAGTTGGAAAATTGTAAATTTCGCATTACACGCCATGTCGGTAAGACATTATTGGCATTGGTTTTCAGTCTAGTGACACAACGAATAACGGTGGTTCTGGCTACGATGAAACGGGTATTTAGGAAGATTTAAGTAATCATGCTAACGAAATCGACCGTAAAAGGTGTAGTCTGCCTGTAATACAAATACCTAACCTAACCTAGCCTAGCCTAAGCGACCACCCAATACCGGTGGTTATTGTATTCTTAATGAATTGTTACAGTTATTTTCGTATTTTCCATTACTAATAAATTGTATTTCATAGGCTGCACCATTGAGTCTCGTTGTAAGTAGACTCAGAGATCGAGCTTCACATTCAGGTGAATTAGAGGAGGAGTTGAAGCACATACAAGAAATCGAGCAAGCCCGTATTTCCTTTGTTTATTCTCATCAATATTTAGTAAGTTTTATTGGACGGTGATAATTGTAGTAATATCAAAGGAATATAAATGAATTTAATTTCTAATTAATTTTCTTAGACAGTTGTGGGAAATGCACGTGCAAGTGCTGCTCGTAGCGTATCGGCTGATGTACTACGTATACTAGGAAGACTGGTCTTGGACGTAGATGGAGTTTCTCGTAAAGCCTGCAGATAGGCACTGCAGACTATTTCTTAATTTAGAGTAGATATTCACGCTTTAAGTATATATTCAATAATAAAGTTTTCCTTTCAAATGCACAGTTTACTATTATTATTATTTTACACCTTTGGTCAGCTAAAAAAACCTAATTCTCTCTTTTATTATTAATAAAATAATATACACAACATACATCAGTGGTGGGGGACCAGCTGCGAGACCTTCTACGCTGCGATGGGGAAAGAGTACATAAAAAGTGATGACATCTTATGCCTTTGCATTAGAATCATGGACGTCGGTAAAGCAACCATTGTACAAAGGCTTGTAATCTCCAACTTCATGTCGTTACTGCGTGTTAGGGCAGCTCACGACACGGGAAAGGATGATTACAAAGAGGTGGACATTTTTTTCTATCTGCGTTATCGTCTAAACGCCCACTCACCACTAGGGAAATTGCTACTGTAAAAGATTGAAAGAGCTTTCCTTGCCAGGAGGTTGTCAACCTCCTACGCTCTCGCAAAAATCCGGTGCTCTTGTTGGACTATTACCAACAACCAAAGTGAGGTTGAAGGTCTGAATAGACCCTAGAGAAAACTGCCCTATAATTTAAAACAGTCTTACACCATAGAGCTCTATGACGGTTACCTGTTGACCGTCACACGGCACCAACTATATGAATTGAACGAACTGATTCTAATAGTGAACCCTCTATGTGTCAGATCACCGGACGACAAAGACCTTCTTGTACCCGCATACAACACTACAACACAACTACCTACGCTGTAGCTCAGTCCGTAGCGTTCCACGCTATGAAGCCAAAAGTTCACAGATGAAATCCCAACGATACAAATTTATTCCTATTTTATTTACAACATTTACCTACGTCATCACCCCCATCAGAACAAGAAATCCCTTCTCGTCATTCACCTCCACTATCTTTAGGCGGTGCTTACCACCTATGTCTATGTTACCATCAACATATCAACGACTGGAGGTTGGGCATGAGTGTTGGGGGGGGGGGGGGGGTAACGAATACTGCTCTCTCATTGGGGGGATAAAGTACACCCGTCTCTACGCATATGGATATCAAGTAGATATGTCTGCTCTGTCAACGTATATTAGGACAGGAAATCCTGTATCTCAGGATGTAAGTAAAAAGTTGGATATAGCTTGATGTTGGGGCAGCTGAAGGTAGAGAATAGGGCCAATTGTAGAGGCAAACCAATACAGCCTCCATCCCTTTCTGCAGAAGATAATATAGCACAGTCACATATGCATTTAATTGGGAAGGGTGTTTTAGTTGGTGCACAAAGTAATTTTGAAGATCTACTTTAGCAGCTATAGGGCACGTTTTAGGTCAAAAAAAGAGAAGGGGTATAAAACAAGGAGGACGAGGAGCAGGTAGAAGTTTCCAAGAAGAGTTACTTACTGCACCATAAGAGCAAGTAGGATCATCGTCTACACCTACAGGGTACTACAACCGTACCAAGAACAACAACTACAACCACAGCCACTAAATCAGTGGGCCTTTAACCATGAAAGGTTGACCATCACCAATCAAGACAACTACACAACTTGTTTCGTAAGGTGTTGACACACTATTTAAAGATAGCGTGATTTAAAGATATTAAATAGTGCTATTGATATTCATTCTGATATCACATTAAACCTGATTTGCCCAAGAAAAAGTTCAGATTTTGCATTTAAAGCTTTTAAAATGAATAATTTCCACATAGATATCCAGCATTTGATGGTCGTAAAAAAATATATTCATGTCGAAAACTGTCATTTGGAATTGCTATAGGTGATACAGTGGTAATTAAAAATGAAGAAAGTCAACGGGTTTGATATTAGCATTGAATATGGGTCTCAAGTAGATATGTCAGCCCTGTCAACGTATATTAGGACAGAATATCCTGTATATCAGGAAGTAATTCAAGCATTGGATATAGCTTGATGCTGGGGCAGCTGAAGGTAGATCATAGAGCCAAAGTAGGGGTAAACCAACACAGCCTTCATCCATTTCTGCTGAAGATGGTGTAGAACAAGCACTGATGGATTTAGGAGGGAGCGGATTCAGTGCACATCGAGATTTGGGGTACCAACAAACGATCGTAATGGGAGAAGAGATTGAAAACCATTAGGACAAGGAGGAATTTCAACTTCCCAAAAAGAGATACTTCCAGACCAGAAGGGCAAGTAGGACCATCGTCTACACGAACAGGGTACTACAACCGCATCTAGAAAAACAAAAACTACAACCACAACGAAAACAATTTAAACACTTGAGGACCTTTAACCATAGAACGTAGATCATCTCCAATCAAGACACCTGTTTCATCTGGTGGAGTCCCAATATCTATAGACATAGCAACGGTAAAGGTAGCATCAACACCTGGAACACATTTGCAAATACCGCACAGGAACAAAATCAGCCCAATCCCTGGAAAAAGAGAACAACAGATCATAATTGAAGTTAATCACTCATATTTACAAATAAAAAAGGATAACGTTATTGTTATTTAATATGATGTTACACTCAACCTTAATTTCTCAAGAAAAAGTTCAGATTTGCAATGAAAGCTTTTAGAATAAATAAATATCCACATAAATGTCAAAGATTTGATGGTCGTAAAAACAGAATTCATGTGGAAAATTGTAATTTTTAAAAATGAGATACATGGTATGATACGTGGTAATAATAGTCGACGAAAGACAGAGTTTGATATTACCATTTAAAATGGATTTCAAGTAGGAATGACATCACTGTCAACGAACATTTAGACTGGAAATCCTGTATCTCAGGAAGTAATTCAAGAAGTGCATATAATTTGATCTCGGGGCAGCTGAAGGTAGGGCATAGCGCCAACGTAAACCAATACAGCCTCCTCCTTTTCTGCAGAAGATGGTGTAGCCCAAGCACCGGTGAATTAATGTGGTAGTCGTTTTAGAGTTGGTACAGAAGGTGATTTCGAATATATACCTTTAGCTCCTATTTTGCGTGGTACAGGTCGTACAATAAGAAGAGATTTAAAACAGGGAGGACGAGTAGAAGATACAACGTTCTAAGAAGAGTTTTTTCCTGCACCAGAAGGCAAGTAGGACCATCGTCAACACCAACAGATTACTACAACCACACCTAGAACAACAAAGACTGCAACTGCAACCACATCCAAAAAAATCTAAACAAAGAAGGGCTTTCCAATAGAACGTAGTTCATCACCAATCAAGACAACCACTCAAACTGTTTCATTTAGTGCAGACACTATCTGAAGGCGTAGCAAAGGTAAGGATAGCATCAACACCTTTTATACATTTGAAAATAACGCACAGGAGCAAAATCTGACCAGCCCTTGTTTAAAGTGAACGACAGATCATAATAGAAGTTAATTACAACTATAACTCAAACAGACTAACGTTATTGCTATTCAATATGAAGTTAAATTCAGACCTGATTTTCCTAAGAATAATCTCAAATACGCAATGAAGATTTTAGAACGAATAACTTTCCACATAGATATCTCGCATTTGGTGGTCGTAAAAAAATAGATTATTGTGGAGAACTGTCATTTGGAAATGAGATACATGATGCAGTGGTAATAATAGATAAAGGAAGTTTGATATTTTCATTGAATACAAATTTCAAGTAGATATGTCAGTAATGTCAAGTAAGACAGGAAATCATGTATCTCAGGAAGTAACAGGGTAACACAAACATAGTAACACAAACAGGGTACTACAATCACACCTAGGCCAACAAAGACAGCAACTGCAACCACAACGAAAAAAATTTAAACACGAAAAAAGTTTAACCATAGAACGTAGATCATCACAGATCAAGTCCACTACACAACATTTTTATATGGTGGATACACATTATCTGAAGACATAGCAGAGGTAAAGATAGCATCAACACCTTTAGTGCATTTGCAAATATCGCACAGGAACAAAATCTGACAAATCCTTTTTTAAAGAGGACGACAGATCATAATAAAAGCTAATCACTTACAACTATAACTCAAAATGACTAACATTATTGATATTTAATATGAAGTTGCATTCATACCTGATTTTCCTTAGAAAAATCTCAGTTACGCAATGAAATTTTTAGAATGAATAAGTTTCCACATAGATATCTCGCATATGATAGCTCGCCACATAGATAATTGTGGAAAACTGTCATTTGGAAATGACATATATGATACAGTGGTAATAATAGATGAAGGAAGACAATGAGTTTGATATTACCAGTGAATATGGATTACAAGTAGATGCACACCACTTTTAAAGGATATTAAGACAGGAAATGATGTGTCTCAGGAAGTAATTCAAGGAGTGCATATAGTTTGATTCTGGGGCAGCTGAGGTTGGAGCAAGGAACCAACGTAGAGGTAAACCAATACAGTCTCCATCCCTTTCTGCAGAAGATGGAGTAGCACAGTCACAGATGTATTTAAGTGGGAGGGTTTTGGAGTTAGAGCATAAGGTGATTTTGAGTATCTACCTTTAGCACCTGAAGGGCTTGGTTGAGCTCGTAAATTGAGAAGATGTGTAAAACCAGGAGGTCAAGGAGGAGATGCAACTTTCCAAGAAGAGTTACTTCCCGCACCAGAAGGGCAAATAGGACCATCGTCTACACCAACAGGGTACTACAATCATACCTACAACAATGACTGCAACTGCATTCACAATAAAAACAATCTAAACACCGAGGGCCTTTCACCATAGATTGTAGATCATCACTAATCAGGACAACTACACAACCTGCTTCATCTGGTGGAGATATACTATCTGAAGATATAGCAAATGTAAATATAGCATCAACCCCTTTAATACATTTGCAAATAGCGAACAAATACAAATACTGACCAATCATTGTTTAAAGATAACGACTGATCATAATAGAAGTTAATCATTTACAACTATAACTAAAAAAGACTAACGTTATTGCTATTCAATATGATGTATCAGTCAGACCATATTTGCCCAAGAGAAACTCAGATATGGAATAAAAGTTTTTAGAATGAATATTTTTCCACATAGTGCAACGTCCCCCCTCGCTCCATCGCTTTGCTTCGGTGTTGTTGCAGCATTTATTTATTTATTTATATTTATATATCTGATGCTCCCACCGTTTTGTGTACCGTGTTAAGATTCCTAAATTTTGTCTTGTGTTCCCGCGTAATGTACCACGCCCAAATGCAAGCCTATTCCCGCTGACTACTACTTTAACGTTTGTACGACCTCCCCTAAGATGGTAGGCAGGTTTGTTGGGTCTGTATATAGTCACACATGTCAGTAAAATAGTCAGCTGGAAAAAAACAACATTTATATGAACCCAAAATGTTCAAAGAATCTTACCACTTCATGAGATCTGCAGGCACAGCAAGGGGACGTACAAAATATGATCATGTTTAAGATACCTATTTTAAAAGGCTCCTGTGTTCTTTAAACATGATCTGCCAGTAGACATTGTCTCTGGGCTTCAATACAAAAAACCAACTAATTTTTAGAATAGCTCAATAAAATTGTTCTCAGGAGAGAACTCTTTTGCAGAAACATTAGGTTCTGAATTTTATGTATTTATTAATTAATGAAATTTAATTAAAACTGTACTTTGATTTTATAATCATTAATCATCAGTTGGAAAAAAACTAAAAGTTTTTATTGGTTGTTCAACACAGGATAAATTCAAATACTGTGAGTTTTATAATGCATTTAATTACTGATTTTAAACTAAAATAATTTTCTTTTCAAATAAAATACATTTAACTCTCTCTTTATCTTCACAAATTATTAATTAAAAGTTCGTTATTTTTCACATATTTAAATCCTACATTTTATATACAATTCATTAATTACATTTACACATTTTTAAACAAAATTATTTGCAAATTTAACATAATAAAAAAATTTTATCTTCTTATTTCAAGATTGAATTGGTAAATTCACATTTTATTATAAATAATTTTAAAATTTATATGATTCAATAAATCTGGTCTTCTTGAAAGTGATTGGCTTATGGCCAAAATTACGTTGTAAATTTAATATATATTATTAATTATTTAAACATTTTTGTTATACTATTTAATTTTATTACTTTAAAGTTTTATTTAATTTTTCAACATAGAATGAAGTAATTGTTTAGGTTTAATTGGCAATTTAAATTTAATATTTTTAACTAACTAAATTTAACGTTAGTTTGTATATAATAGAGAAAATGACTTGCCAAGGATTTCCCTGCTGGTCCTAGATTCCTCTCGTCTGGATTCCCTGGTCCCTGGCCTTATGGTGGTTGTCCTAGGTGCTGACCGACATTACGACCATTAGCACCTCGTATTAAAAATTTTTACAGACTGCCTTACAGGTCCTTCAGTTCTTGTATTTATTGCGGCTATGTAACCATTCCCCTCTGCTTTAAGCTCGTCGCTATCTCCGTGCTTGTTTCTTGTACGCGTGGGTTGGACAACGTATCAGTTTTAACCTGCATAATTTTGTTATCTGTTTTAGAACACTGAAAAATGTCTATTATTTTAAAATGGCTGTAACTTTTTTGTTATTTGTGTTTTTTAAATTCTGTTTTCATCACTGTTTATTATGGATTTTTCTGGTCATTTCAAAATGTCGATGATAGTTTTAAGTGGCCTAGTTCTCAAGTTAGCATTTTTCGGCACTTAAAAAATTTTCACTTCACTCTCGTTTGTCAAATTTAGTTAGTTATTACAGTTTCATGCTATTATAATTTTTAATTTGTCTTAATAATACTTATTCAAAATTTTACTGACTTCTTGACTCTTTACAACGTTTCCTTATACCCTAAATTAAAACCTTATTATTTAAATATTAAAATTGTTATTTAAAAAATAGGAAATTATTAATTTCTTAATTGAAACGTTGATTCAGACCGTTTTAATAGGTATCACGCATTTGATGGTGGTTAAAATTATATTAATGTGGAAAACTGTCATTTGGAAATGAGATATGGATTCTTTAGCAATAATAGTAGACGAAAGACAAAAAGGATGATATTACCATTGCATATGGATTTCAAGTAGATATATTAGCACTGTCAACGTATATTAAGACAATAAATCCTGTATCTCATTAAGTCAATTAAGCAGTGCATATAGTTTGATGCTGGGGCAACTGAAGTTAGAGCATAGAGCCAACGAGCCAAGAGATTTAAGACCAGGAGGATGAGGAGGAGATACAACTTCTCAAGAAGTGTTACTTCCTGCACCAGTAGGGCTAGTAGGACCATCGTCTGGTACTACAACCACACCCAGAACAACAAAGACTACAACCACAACGAATACAATTTAAACACAGAGGACCCTTAACCATAGAACTTAGATCATCTCCAATCAAGACAACTTCACTACCTGTTTCATCTGGAGGAAACACACTATCTATAGACATAGCAATGGTAAAGATAGAATCAACACCTGGAACACATTTGAAAATACCGCACAGGAAAAAAATCAGCCCAATCCTTGCAGAAAGATAACGACAGATCATAATAGAATTTAATCACTCATAACTACAAATAAAAAAGGCTAACGTTATTGGTATTCATTATGATGTTACATTCAAACCTGAATTGCTCAAGAAAAAGTTTAGATTTGCAATGGAAGCTTTTAGTTAAACGTCTAATTCATATTTAATATAACTAATAGTATAACACAAAATTTGAAATAAAATAATAATATTTAAAAAAAAATAAGAATTTAAAGACTAGAGATTAACACATTCACTGACAGTCACACAAAAAAGTATTTAGAAAATATAATACGCACACAGTAAGTAGATCAGCGAATATTGGGTTCGCATGACTTTAAAATTCAGTATAATATTTGTAGTTGGCATTACAGCAAAATCACAACTATGCACTATCACAATTGAACTACACCATTAATTATTCCCAATCAGAAATGAACTTCTATGTAGGTCAATTCTAGTAATGAGTCTTTGTTGGTGTGAGTCGATTGCAATAGTGCATAGTTGTGATGTTGCTGTGTGTTCAGCGTACAAATAATACGCAACCAATTTAAAAGTCAAGCAAAACATCAACATTCGCATGTATCCTTGGCTTAGTGTGTGTGCCTAAAATATTTTCTAAAGCTAGGGAAGACAGCTCCAGCCATCGATGTTCTCAGTGGCGGTCTTTCCATTACAATATACCACCCCCATACACAAAGAAATGCGGGTATATATTGAATATACTCCGCTCCAAATGAGAAAAACTATCGGTTTTACGTGAAGATGAATGTAGAGGGTAATATATTGAAACAAGTGCCTCTGCAAAGCTTAAAATACTGCTAACTAATCATTTTTACATGAAAATCATATTCAATCTTGCCTCATTGCGAGAAGTGTTGTTTCTCTACTTCTTCGTTCGATGACATCAATAAATCGATGACAAAAATTTCGTCCAGATCCTCGAGCGTTGCTGGCAGCAGTTCAGGAGACGGATGAGGTGGTCCCTCAGGAGCCATTCGGTTCTGTATTTCGGATATCATGTAATCCATAATATCCAGGTCCTGAGTAACCACATCATCTGACGCTGCACCTAAGGTGGATGGTAGTGATGGTGCTGCTTGTGGTTGAGGTGGCTGGTTGGCTGGCTGAGGTGGTTGTTCAGGTGTCAGGAATGTCATCAGGATCAGCGATGCCCTGCTCAGCTCTGGTTAGTGGGTGGTTTCTGGACAGTTGGCAAGGATGTCCTCAGCACAGACCTGTCCTGTGACAGGCTGGTGATAATTATACCATAAGAAGTGCAGGGGAGATAGGATACTACGGATAAAATACTCAGTGAGACTAAGTGATACCCCGCCGATTTAGTCTCCCCCCTAAGCCTCTTCATCTGTGTGAAATATCGACAACACGATTTAGTAATATGAAAATCACTCTCGATAGCCATGGAGTATTATACAATTGCACTATAAAACTCTAAGAAGTATTACTAAAACATTAATTCACAGTGAAATTAAAAAAAGGTTTATCCTAAGCTCTTGAATGTTAAGGGCAGGCCCCATCTCTGAGCTACTGTGAGAGATCTACAAGTGTCATTGATATATACTCTTCTCCCCAACGTTTCGTAGGTGAGGTATCAAGGTCTCACAGTTGACCGTAACATCTGATTGTCAAGGTCTGTTGGTTTCCCTTCCCACTGCCCCGACGTCAAGGCTACTGAGTTCACCAACTTGGTCTCACGACCTTCCACCACCACCACAACATTTGGTTCTTAAGGTTTACCAGTTCCGAAGCCTATGAAAGATAAACACATATCGGGGTGGACGTGGGCGTTCTGCACACGCTACATACTAAAAGGCTAAGCGAACACAATTGACAGGTGAACAAATTTCCATATGGTAGAAATGCAACTTGCACATCTACACAACAAATCTTACATGTCGAACGAGCACCATCATCATCATCATAATTACCACCACCACCATCATCAGTATGGATTCTTTTTTTCGCTTGTCACCTTTCCAAGTACGAAAAGAGAATAATCTGTGGATGGCGAGTGAATAACGTTTGAAAATCAAGTTTTCAATTGTAAGAGAATCGGTGCAAAAGTAACCTTAACCATGTCTGATTGTAAAATAACTGAAAATTTTAAATGCCTTGTATTGTTATACACTTGTTCAATGTGTCTCTTACGGGGTTGAAACTTTCATCATTAAGTCAAAATTACAAGTTTGGAAATAGCTCCAACCAACACTATTTACCAGTGACTGCCACATTCCACAAAATTCAGTTTTCAATTAATGACGGGCAATCTACTTTCAAGTAGGATGTTCTTCCCGACCTTCAAGGTCGATTACCCGAATGAAAATGGCTCCAACTATCGGCATTTTCTGTAACTGCCACTCCATGACAAAATGCAGTTCCCAATTTGAAAATAAAAGCAAACAGCTAAGAAGGTTCAGGAGGGTTTTTCCTACGCCAGGGACTTTCAAAGCCATAGAGTTGTTTGTGTTTTAAAAGTTTACAGGGAACTACCTCGTGGCAGGGACTTTAAAAACATTTTTCTTTAGATTTAGAGGGTGTTAACCTGCGCCAATGACCATCAAGTTTTAAGATTTTTTTGAAGCTCTAAAGGTTAATCTAACGCCAGTGACTTTCAAGCTATTTTACACTCTAAGACTAAGCCATAAGCAAATCGTAATAATATCTTGCATTGCGCAGTGCACATTTACAATCTACATAACTGTGGGTTTGTGGCAGTATGCACTTGAAGTAAATACGGTTGTAGTTGTTGCCAGGCGAAAATTATTCAGGCAATTCCAGACACGTGGAAACTTAAAGTTTCACAGTGTTAACTGTGTCGTCGTCGGACGTAAACTGCCACCCTTCTTATAGAATCTCTCGTTAAATATTAGACCCATCTTGGCGTCTCCTTGATTGTAATCCTTGGAAATGTTTTCTCTACGAAAATCAATTATATCACCGCTCTGATCTCTTAGACTTACAGTGATAATATGAATGACATTTAAGTTGACAGGTAAATATATTACGCTCCGAAGATTTTCTACAATTTTATAACCAGGCGGTACCTGTGGATAAACAATCGTGCAAAGTATAACATTCTGTACCGTTTTGAAACGATCCTGCAAGTATATTGCAGTCCACGCAATCCCATTAACCTTGAAGATACTTACAGGTAGGTCAGAAGAGTGTTTATGATTTGTCTCTAATGTTTTCTTACTGAACCCCATTAGCTGGCCTACAGACATGGCCTTGTCGAAAAAGATTGGTTGGAAATAATTTATTTCCACTTTGAGTGTGTTATTAGTAGAAATAAAGAGTGCTGCCAAACCTAAATCAGCCAGATGGCAGGTGGCACCACCTGAGTGTGGTGTGTGTTAGGGGTATATGTGGGGTGAGTTTTTGGGATCACCCGGGGGTGTGGGGGATGATTTTGCAAGACGGCGTGTCTCTCTAGTGTCTTAACTGTCGCGTTAGTGTCCTAACCTAACCTAACCCACGCCTAAGTGTTAGGGGGTGGTATTGGGTAGATGGGGGGGGGGAGAGGTTGCGGGTTGTCTCTCCTTGGTTCGGGGTTCACCCCGGGGGTGGGGAATGGTCCGTAAATGACCAACTAAACAACTTGAGCGACGTCCGGGCGACCAACAATTTACACCTAGTTAACCAACAGTCTGTGGGGGGATTGCCTTATCGCAATTGCTCAGAGTACACGCGAAGTCCAGCCGACCAAGTCCAGATAACCGACAATCTTTGCGGGAATCGCCTTATCGCAACCGCTCACAGTACGGCTGCTAATTTGCTATGACAAATAAACTTCATGTTATAAGCTGCGATTAAATAGAGAAAAATCGATGTAAAGAGTTTTGTAAATTTGATTTTAAATATTAAAAAGACTGAAGGGGACTTAGATAAAGTAAAATTATCCAGTTGAAATTAATAATTAAAGATAAAATTTCTCAAAACCTATAGTATAAAAAATAGACAAAGAAAGATTGAAATAAAAAGATGTATTGGTTACAATCTGTACTATATATATATATATATATATATATATATATATATATATATATATATTATAATATTAAATTTATAAATATTAAAAAAAAAATAATAATAATAATAAAAACTAAACATTAACAGTAAACAATACTTCCAAAAGTTGACTTAGTAAAAGCCGACAAAGGAATACATTAAACAAAAAAAAAAAAAGTTAAAAAAAAAAAAATATTTAAGGCAATAAACAATTTGTAAAACCCTTAGAGAACTAGGGTAGAGTTTTTTGTTAGGTTTTAGAAAGTTGAAAGGGACGGGAGAGAACGACAGATGTGTCACGTACACTTTCAAAAATAACGGATAGTTTAAAAAAAAAGTATAACGTACGAATTTCAAATTTGATTGGTGGAAGCCAAGATAGATGTTTTTCATTGGGTAGAAAATGAACGAGAAGGGGAAATACGCGGTAAACAAATTCAAGTGCAGAAAAAGAGAGGCAGACTTTTTCCGACCAAAAAAGTAGATGGACGTGTGTGGATGTTCCTGAAGAAAGTGTGTGAAATTGTTTAAAAGAAATATAAGTAATTTAATTATCGATAAATGTGGTGTTTAGAAGTTGGTGTATAGTTAATTTATTAAATTTATAATCACTGCATAATAAAGGTATCCTTGAGTCAGAGTACCAGATACCAATTGTGAGTGAAGTGTTGCAAAAAATCGTCGAACTAATGCCAAGGGTTAACGAAAAAAAGGAAAGAACGTCACTGCACTTAAGTAAAAACTTTAATTAAAAACTAATTTAAAAAATTATAAATTTCTGGTCAATAAAACAAATTTTCTAATATACAAGTAACTCTAAATTTCAAAAGAAAAAAGTAATTTCATAAGGCAAGAACCTAAACACGCCCCAAAAGTCTTTAATTTATTAGCTGGTCAAATTTAAATAATAATAAATAAAATGAATGAAATAAATAACAGGTTGTTTACCGTATAAGATTTTGGTTCGACATTATAGTCTGAAATAATTTGTAATTAAATGTAGATTTAACATGTATACTTTGTATTTAACTGGCAACAGGAATTAATAATGTTCTAAAATATTAAAGCAATTGTTATAACTAAAAAGTCTTGTATTTCTTTGTAAGGCCTACTCTAATTAAGTAATTTGGTTGAAATCTTATAAAGAAAAAGGAATCAAAATAATAAAAATAAAGGTAGGTCATAGTAATAAGAAGCATAATTTAAAATTATACAATATAAGCAAATTGTTTAATTAGAACTTCAGTCGAACAATAGGTAAACTGGCGCCCAACACTTTAAAACAAATTAATTAATCTATAACAATTAAATTAACAAACTTGAAATAACATAGATAAAGCCCAAGGGAATTTATGTTATAAATTGGCTACTGAACGTGGGGCTATTTTGAAATTGCATTAAAATTTAAATGTATTGACCAGTAGACCTAGTAGTGTATTATTGTATTAATAAGAATTGTCTAGCGTAAGTTGTTATATTAATTGATGAGTAAGGAAAATATTATAAGAGGGCAAATAGATAGCTACACGCTTAGACGCAGTATAAGAATACGCGACAAAAATTTCAAAATGGAACATCAAAATACACAAGAAACACAAGTAGGGCAGATGAGGCATACGGAAGACGGGTTCGGAGACGTAGAAGTGGTGAGAGTAACAGAAAATGTTAATGAAAAGATAAGGGGATTTGGGGACAGAGAGCACAACAGGCATGTTGACTAATAATGAGATCACAGTAGGAACACTAGGAGACAATGATATTTTGAGGGAAATATTAAAAAAGTTAAAGAATCTTGATGATAACATGACTAAAACAAATGAAAATATTGTCCAAAATAAAAGAGACATGGATAATAAATTAATAGAAATAAATGACAATATAAAAAAGAATAGGGAAGACTTGAATAAGGAAATCACAAAAATGGGAGAGAATTTTGACAACAAATTAAGGAAACTGGAGGAAGACAGGAGGGGAGATATTGCAACACTTAATAACAAGTTAATGGTAACCGAAAACAATTTGCTAGAAACACTAGATAAAAAAATATTAGTATCAGGCCAAAATACTCAAGGATTACACCAAGAGTATGCACAAAAAATTGATAGCCGATTAGACAACATAAACCGTGAAGTTCAAAATACGCAGGGAAAGATCGTGCCGATTGAAGAAACATGCGCAGAGCAATATAACAGACAAACGGGTTACCTAGAAACTTTGAAAACGGCAATTGACAAGAGAATAACAAATAATAGCAAAGAATTAGAGCCAAAATTGAGAAAATTAGACGAAAATATTGAACAGATAAGAAAACAAATAAATTCGACAGAAAACCGAAGAGATAATAATCTTATAACACCAATAAACACGAATATAATGTTTTCGGGAGATGAAAGAATACCTATGGCATTTCTTAACGAGCTTATGGGGTTACATGAAAAGTATTACCAGGGAACAGGTTTAGAATGGATAATGCAACATCTACGCGGGCCAGCTGCCAATTGGTTTAGATTACATTCAGAAAGCTTTAAACAGTTCGGGGATTTTATCTTTGCATTTAAACAAAAATTCTGGAGTGAATTAATACAGGGGCGTGTTCGGGATGAGTTGGAGTTTGGAAAATATAATTACAGGGGGCAGTTGAACATGGTAGAATATGTAGAACGAAATTTATTATGGTTTAAAGGACTCGAACCGAGACTTCCAGATGATCTAATTATACGTAAACTAGCCAAACATTTTGATCCTAACATGGCGATTGCACTGGTGACGAGGGGAATTAAAACTAATGGCGAATTTGTCGACCTAGTAACAGAGTTTCATTATCTGCACCTACAAAGACAAGCGAACGGCATTCGGGACAGGAATTTGTCAAGAGAGCAACGACCTGACCTTAGGAATAACGAAAATAGCCGGGAGACAGGGTATTGTCAGAACGACTATCGGAGTAAACAGCTGGACAAGGGTAGACAACATAAGGGTGATGTCATAAATTACCAACCCAAGCCCTCTACAAGTGCATGAAACGAGGACGCTGACCCTAGCCAGGTACCTAACTCTAGTAAGATAACCAACTGTAGGACACTAATTGCGGAAATACGGGACATTTTAAATGAAGACGAAGTTTGTGTTGAACCATCATTAGAATTAGAAAATTGCCCTGAACTTGAAATCCGATTAGGGGATATTAAAACTGTTGCTTTGATAGATTCGGGAAGTCAGTTTAATGTAATGTCAGAAGATTTTTATAGTAAGAACAAGGAGCTGTTAGAGAATTCGTCAGATTGGAGAATGTCAAACATAAGAGTTATGGGAGCGTTGGGTCAGAAGTCTAAAGCTATAAAAAATCAAATAGTAACTACTGTAGGGATAGGGAAATATAAAGTGGAAACACATTTCATAATTGTGCCAGGTCTGATTAAAACTTGCATATTAGGCATAAACTTTTTAATAAAAAATGAAACTATTATCGATTTTGTAGAGAGAACAGTCGAATTTAATGCCAAATGTAATGATCGATTAAAGAAAGAAAAAAAAAATAATTAAGTTTTATAATAATGAAGAAACAAAATTGGATTGTAATGTCATAATGAACTATAAGGAGGAAAGATTAGGAATAATAGAAAAAAAAATGTTGGAATTAGAGAATATAAAACCTGACCAAACGAAGAAGTTAATAGAGATTATCTATAAGTATGAACAAATTTTTAGTGAGCAACCAGGGTTAATTACTACCTATGAGCATGAATTCACCGTAACTGATACGAGACCATACAAGCAAAATAGTTGGCCTGTGGCAATTAAATTTAGGGAGGCAGTCAACACTGAAATAGAAAGGATGCTGAAATTAAATATTATAGAAAGAGCCAATAGTCCATACGTAAACAGAATAGTACCTGTGTTTAAAAAGGATGGCACAGTCAGGATCTGCTTAGATGCTAGAGAAATTAATAAGAGATCGTTACCAGACTATAAAGGAATCTTACCGATTCAAGATCTACTGACAAAATGTAGTGGTTATAAAGTTATGTCTTCTATCGATTTGACCAGTAGCTTTTGGCAAATCCCATTAAAAACCAACTGCAGGGACTTTACGGGATTCCTACATAATGGACTGTTTTATCGTTTCAAAACGGTACCATTTGGATTAAGCTCTAGTCTAGCTAGTCTTACAAGGAGTTTAGATTCCATACTAACAAAGGAAGCAAGGAAATTTTTGATTATTTACGTTGATGACATTTTATGTTTGTCTAAATCATTCGATGAACACCTAGAACAACTAGAGATAATTTTTAAGATTTTTAAAGATGCAAACGTAACTGTCAATTTCAATAAGTCGCAGTTTTGTAGAAGGGAGCTTGAATATTTAGGACACACTTTAAAAGTGGAAGGAATTCAGCCAAGTGAAGAAAAGGTCAGAGCCATAAACCAATTTCCAAGGCCTAGAAATTCGAGACAAATAAAAGGATTTCTCGGGCTCATAAATTTCTATCACCGTTTTGTAAAGGACAGCGCATCAATTACCGCACCATTACAACAACTGTTGAAGAAGGGATGTAGGTTCAAATGGTCTAAAGAACAAGAAGATAGCTTTATACAAATAAAGAGGATATTTTTAGACCGGGTTATGTTAGCACATCCAATACTAAATAAACAGTATTACCTGCAGTGTGACGCGAGTGGATATGCTTTAGGCGGACAATTATTCCAATATGATGAAGAAGAACGTATTGCCGTGATTGGGTACACAAGTAGAACATTTAAAGGAGCTGAACTGAACTACAGTACGACAGAGAAGGAGCTTCTGAGTATTGTGCATAATCTCAAAAAATTCAGATGTTTTGTGTTGGGGAACCCTTTGACGGTGATTACAGATAATAAGGCCCTATCATACATTAACAACTGTAAACTGTTAAACGCTCGTATGACCCGCTGGATGTTACTTATACAGGAGTATAACTTTGAAATAAAACATTGCAACGGAAAAGATAATATTGTAGCCGACGCATTAAGCAGACACCCTGGTGAAGACAACATAGAAATAAATCAAGACAGTAATTTCATTCAAATTGCAACAATACGTAATAAATTTGACCACAAAGTTTTGGATATGTTGAAACATATACAGACATTTCAAGACAAAGACCATAAAACAAAACTTATAGTTAATAAATTAAGGAATTCATCGGACAAATTACACTAGCATTACAAATTATGGGAAGGCAAGTTATATCGTCGAGATAAAGGTCATTTCAAGTTATACATACCAGACAATATCAAAAGGAATCTAATCACGGAAATACATACTCACTTTGGCCATTTAGGTATTAACAAGAGTTATCAAACATTTAAAGAAGATTTCGCAGCGGATCATCTAAGTAAGGACATCGAACAAATAGTCAAATCATGTGAAATATGCCAGAAATGCAAACATGACATACGACATAGAGTTGGGGAAATGGATTGTATCATACCAAAAAACAAAGGAGAATTGTTATCTATGGATTACTGTGGTCCTTTACCAAAAGGAAAAAGTGGTGCAAAATATATTTTGGTTATCATTGACGTATTCACTAAATACGTACAGCTTTATAAAGTCAATAGACCTACAACGACTATTACACTAAGGAGATTGCAAGATTACTGCAATAGATATGGAAAACCGCAGGCTATTATCACGGATAATGGAACGCAATTTACTGCAAGAAAATGGAAAGAGGAACTCCGACGACTTCAAATAAAAACACTAAACACTTCGGTGAGGAATCCACAAGGTAACAGAGCTGAGAGAACCATGAGACAACTGAATCAACTTTTCAGAATATTATTAAAAGAAAATCATAGAAATTGGGAATTACTATTGGAGGACGTACAAACAATAATCAACGAAACCTTTCAAGAAACAATTAGGGTTACTCCACATGAAGCACAATTTGGAAGAAAACCGAAAAGAATATGGGACGAATTTATAAAAATGCCAGAGAAAGAAAGTGAAAAAATCGTCGACACCGCCGAAATTTATTTACGAATGAAAAAGAAAAGGGAAAACTGTGCCAAGAAGTTTAATCAAGAAAACCAGTTAACCGAATATGAAGTAGGAGATTTGGTGTTGATCAGGAAGCTAAATACATCTAATGTGGAAAAGGGGATATACGGGAAATTTTTAGAATTATTCAAGGGACCATATAGGGTAATTGAGAAATATGGGAAGTCTAGCTACCTAGTTGCCACTCTAGAAAACCATGTTGTAGAAGGAAAATTTAATGTTAGAAATTTAAAAAAATATATCAAATCAGAAATAGTGGATTAGAATTAAATAAACTCCAATAAAATCTGTTAGACTATTAACTATAATAAACTGTTATATATTTTGTTTACAAATAGACATGTGTAAGTAAGGTTGTAAATATTTAAGGAGACAGAAATGTTGAGGGTCAGCAGTAGAAGGAATTTGTAAAAAAAAGGTTTCTGTTGCGGAAAGAGACAATAAGAAACAGGTAGCTAAGAAGGAGCCTTTGTGTAAGAGACAATGAAAAGGGACTTTATGGGTAGATTAGTGACAGCAATAGAGTTGTAGCAGTTTGAGTTTCATGTCATTAGTGTTTTAAGAAATTAGAATAAGTTAATAAATATGTCTAGATTAATTTATTTAAAAATTTAAAAAAGGGTTTAAACAAAAAGTTTTCATTCATTTAAATCTAAAAAAAAAAGCAAATAATAGAATTGTTTTGATTTATAATCACAGAAAATTTTTGTTGGGGACAAATTATAATATTAAATTTATAAATATTAAAAAAAAAATAATAATAATAATAAAAACTAAACATTAACAGTAAACAATACTTCCAAAAGTTGACTTAGTAAAAGCCGACAAAGGAATACATTAAACAAAAAAAAAAAAAAGTTTAAAAAAAAAAATATTTAAGGCAATAAACAATTTGTAAAACCCTTAGAGAACTAGGGTAGAGTTTTTTGTTAGGTTTTAGAAAGTTGAAAGGGACGGGAGAGAACGACAGATGTGTCACGTACACTTTCAAAAATAACGGATAGTTTAAAAAAAAAGTATAACGTACGAATTTCAAATTTGATTGGTGGAAGCCAAGATAGATGTTTTTCATTGGGTAGAAAATGAACGAGAAGGGGAAATACGCGGTAAACAAATTCGAGTGCAGAAAAAGAGAGGCAGTCTTTTTCCGACCAAAAAAGTAGATGGACGTGTGTGGATGTTCCTGAAGAAAGTGTGTGAAATTGTTTAAAAGAAATATAAGTAATTTAATTATCGATAAATGTGGTGTTAAGAAGTTGGTGTATAGTTAATTTATTAAATTTATAATCACTGCATAATAAAGGTATCCTTGAGTCAGAGTACCAGATACCAATTGTGAGTGAAGTGTTGCAAAAAATCGTCGAACTAATGCCAAGGGTTAACGAAAAAAAGGAAAGAACGTCACTGCACTTAAGTAAAAACTTTAATTAAAAACTAATTTAAAAAATTATAAATTTCTGGTCAATAAAACAAATTTTCTAATATACAAGTAACTCTAAATTTCAAAAGAAAAAAGTAATTTCATAAGGCAAGAACCTAAACACGCCCCAAAAGTCTTTAATTTATTAGCTGGTCAAATTTAAATAATAATAAATAAAATGAATGAAATAAATAACAGGTTGTTTACCGTATAAGATTTTGGTTCGACATTATAGTCTGAAATAATTTGTAATTAAATGTAGATTTAACATGTATACTTTGTATTTAACTGGCAACAGGAATTAATAATGTTCTAAAATATTAAAGCAATTGTTATAACTAAAAAGTCTTGTATTTCTTTGTAAGGCCTACTCTAATTAAGTAATTTGGTTGAAATCTTATAAAGAAAAAGGAATCAAAATAATAAAAATAAAGGTAGGTCATAGTAATAAGAAGCATAATTTAAAATTATACAATATAAGCAAATTGTTTAATTAGAACTTCAGTCGAACAATAAGTAAACTGGCGCCCAACACTTTAAAACAAATTAATTATTCTATAACAATTAAATTAACAAACTTGAAATAACATAGATAAAGCCCAAGGGAATTTATGTTATAATATATATATATATATATATATATATATATATATATATATATATATATATATATATATATATATGAATATATATTAAATAACTTCAAAAAGTTCAGAATCAAGATATATTTTATTCAACATTTACAATTATGCTGAAGCTTTTCGCCGGAGTATAGTTTCAGCATTCTCAAAGACTACTAACATGGTTTGTAAAATTATTTAAACATTACTCTAATTGATTGCACTATGTACATAAACCACTGATATCTTATTTCTTTAATCTATTTGCTTTACATTAAATGAATTATCTGTTTGATAAAATCTTAAATTCTATCTAAAACATGAAAAATTGTGTTATGTTTAGATTTAATTTGGGACTGTTCTTTAATAAGTATGTTGTTTAATTTATGCTTGTAGATATATAGGTTTTCCAGAACATTCATTTTCAAACCTTTATTAATATGTTTGATTAAATTCATATTTTGTATGTCTGGAAAACTATGGTTATTTGCAATACAATGAGTGGCCATATTCGATTTATATATATCTGGTTTTATATACGCATTGAGATGTTCTTTGTAGCGATCCTTTATTTTCTTTTTTGTTTGACCTACATAATTTTTATTGCAATCTTGGCAATTTATGCTATATATCCCACATAAATCTAATTTACTAGTGTGATTACTTTGATTTAAAATACGATTATTGATGGTATTGTTTGTATAAAACGCAAATTTAATATTAGTATTTTTAAACAACTTTTCAAGTGATTTAATTTCATATCCCGTGTAAATAAATTTAGTCCATTTTGTGTCATTTTTACTTATAATTTGTCTGTTATAATTTAGTAATTTATTCTGAACGTTACTATTCAATTTATCTATAGTCTTCCTTTTATAACCGTTTACTGAAGCTAATTGATATATTATGTTTAATTCATTTTGTCTATTTTGTTTATTTAATGGTATTTTATACATTCTATACAATAGGTTGTAAAATCATGCCATCTTTTGATTATATGGATGATTGGAATGGTTTGGTATAATATTATCAGTAATCATGGGTTTTCTATATATTGCGTAATCTAATTTGTCATTCTGGTTATATATTGTAATATCAAGGTAATTAAGTGTGTTGTTACATTCAATTTCGTGGGAAAATTTTATATTGTGATGCAAGTTGTTTATTTCTTCAATTATTAAATGTAAATTTATGCCATTATTTGTAGAAATATAAATTCCGTCATCTACATATCTGTACCATATTCCATTTTTGTCATATTTATTTATGATTTCAATTATGTCATTGTCTAAACTTTGTAAAAATATTTCGGAGATTATAGATGATAATGGAGAACCCATTACCAAACCATCCATTTGTTTATATATTTTTTTATTATATGTAAAATAATTTTGTTCTAATATTATTTTTACGGTATTTATTATTTCATGAATTTCTTCTTTGTCTTTTAAATTTAAATTTAATTTATCATGTATTATTTTATATGTGTCCTTCAATGGTATGGTAGTGTACATATTTTTAATATCTAAAGAAATTAATTTAGTTTTATTATCAATTTTTATATCTTTAATTTTATCAATTAAATCATATGTATTTTTAATAGCATATCTATTGTTTAATTTTATCTTGTCTTTTAATATGCATGAAATAATTTTAGATATTTTATAAGATGGTGCTTGTTTGAAGTTAATTAAAGGTCGTATTGGTTTGTCATTTTTATGTAATTTTATGAGTCCATTTAATATTGGTATTTTAGGAAGATCATTTATCATTTCATTAATATTTTTTTTCCTAAACATTTTATATGAATTTTTTATCATATTTTTTATTTCGTTTTTATATTGAACCGTAGGATCTTTTTTTAGCATCATAAAATTATTATCTTTAATATAATTTTCATTTTTATTTATATATTCTTGATTATTAATAATTACTATCGCATTACTTTTATCCGCTTTTACTATGGCTAACTCATTTTCAATTATTTTTTGTTTTATATTATTGATATGTAAAGATTGTATTTTATTACCATCATTTTTTAATTTATTATTATTATGTTTTTTTATTATTTTAGTTATCTCATAGGTTGCATCAATTCTTATATTTTCCTGTTCTTCTTCATTTAATTTATTAATCGCCATTTCAGTATCTACAATTATGTTATCTAAATCTCTAATAATATTTCTTTTTATATTTACTTTGTTCATGTTTTCTAATGTTTTTACTTCATTATTATTAAATTGTACATTTGTTAAATTAATTAGATTAGGTGCAAATTTATGAAATATTTTTATAGGAGTCCTATTTGTTTCTTTATTTTTCAATAAAATATTAATTTTTTTATTAATTTTTTCTATTTTTATCTTCCTAAGTTTTATAATTGTTTCATGTATTTTGTGATATTTCCTATTCCAATTCAAAATATGTAAAGATTTTGTTAATTCTAAATGTAACTTATATATATCAGTTGTTAAATTATTTTGCTTTTTATATAGTTCTTTAATTTCATTTTTTATTCAAATTTTTTCTGCCATAATATTAGTTTTTTGTGCTGCTGTACTTTTATTTTTAATGTAAATTTTAGCATAATTAGGTATTATATTATATTGTATACATTTTTTGTTAAAGAAAATATTACAGTTATTGTTCATTAATTGTATTTTCTTTTTTTGATATAAGTTTAGTATTTTAGTTGAATTAAAATTATTTTGTTTCATTGAAATCATAGTGCAATCAATTCAGCACAGTACTAACATTAATATAAAATACCTATAAATTTCTTATTCTAAATTATTACAATAGAGTCAATATTTTAAAATTTTTGTAATTATTATTAAATTTTTTTTTTTTTTTATATACTTATTTCATAAAATATTGTAAATAAATTCATTCATTTATCGTTAAAACTTATTTGTCCATATTAATTCTATCAGTAATAAATATCTAAAGTTAAAATAATCCGTAACAATAATAATTTTTTTTTTTTTTTTTTTTTCTTCCTTATAAACTAGTTAATATCAATTATTATTTTTTTAATAATTGTCTTAATATAATAAAATTATTATTTAATTGTTTATAAAATAATATTTTAAATTGGAGTAATATAATTCCACTATAAAAATATCAGTATTATCAATTATCTGAAATCAAATTATTATAACTGTTATTTATAAAAGTTTACAATCTATTATATCTTTGCCATGTTAACATGAAATTACCATACTACTATTGTTATCTAAATATTTATAATTTTCATATTTTCGAATTAAAATCTTATAATTGTTATTTTTTATATAATCAATCTATATTTATATACTCCCAATTGTAATCTTAATTATTATTATTATCATCAATATCCAATTTATAATACTGTTTATATTGTCATTATATAATCCTGTGTATATAGGTTGATTGAATTTATTTTGTAAAAGTTTATTGATTTCCATCACTGATTTCCATTCGTGTTGTGATAAAAGATGACCTTGTTTGCCAATCTGTATTTACTTGTTGACTTACCAAAGTATTAAAATTTACACCAACTATAATCCAAAGTATCATAATTTACTCCAAATATAAATTCTTCAATAGAATATATCCATAGCACATTCATCACTATTATATCATCAAAAACCCCGATAGGCAATTATATTATAATAAAGATGATTATTTTTTCTTGATTTGTTATAATTATTAAATAACTTCAAAAAGTTCATAATCAAGATATATTTTATTCAACATTTACAATTATGCTGAAGCTTTTCGCCGGAGTTCCAGCATTCTCAAAGACTACTAACATGGTTTGTAAAATTATTAAACATTACTCTAATTGATTGCACTAGTTTGCATGATTGCATGAGTTTCGACCTATTACTGGGTCTTGATAATATAAAAGCTTTAGGAATGAGTTTAGACTTTATAAACAATAAATTAATACTTTGTGGTGAAGAAATCCCTATTCATTATTTTAATACAGAAAAAGGGAATTGTAATAAAACAGACAGCACGTCAGTAAAACAGGAACAATTGAGTTATGTTATACAAGCCCGCACTAGCCAAACAGTTGAGTTTAAAATACAAAATATTAATAATGGAGAAGAACTCTTACCACAAAAACACTTAAATGGATTAGAAATTCCAGAGTGCATAGTTTCAGTGCATAAGAGTGAAGCCTATTGTCCTATTGTAAGCAACACAGAAGAAAATATAAAAATAACAATAAATGCGCAACTAGAACCTTTAAAAGATTACAGTATTTTTGAACCTAATGCACTCTCGCTCCCAGTCTAATTAAAACTTCTCTAGTGTCGATACGTGTGTGTGTATAAAGGTTTGATTTTTACAGAAGAGAGTTTGGATATTAGTATGCCTAAGTCGCTTTTAAATCCGACCATCTCAAGTAAACTTTTGATGCTTCAACTGAAACTATGCTTCAGGGAGTTTTATGAACAGATTTAATTTGGATTAACTTTTATATTTTATTGCTTTTTTAGTTTGAACCATTTAACGCGGCAAAATATCAGGTAAAAACAACGATTATAAAAATAAACTAAGCATTCTGAGCTAACCCAATAACGAACTATAACTGTCCTATTATTGTTAATGAACCAACTCGAGGTGGGAACAGACTATTGTAAATATGAGTCATTGACAAAATACTTGGACGCCCGAAAACCTAATGTGTCATCATAAGATTGCAGTAAACAAATGTCAGCTAATTTTGGCTATAAATAGTCTCGGACGTTACATATGCATTATCTATGTCTGTTTTTACATTATCGATCTCTATCGCTTTGTGAATATTGAGGCATAAACAAAAACAAACATTCCGAGTTAAAAGTTGACTGGTTAATTTTAGTATGTAGTATATATTAGTAGTAGGTACTTTAGATTTTTATGTAAATTATCTTTTTTCTCTGTCTTTTTTATTATTTGTCATACAGTATTTTATCATTCGTATTTCTTTTTTTATTTGTGACCCGATAAACAAAACAATATTTGAATTTCTAATACACTGTGTTGATGTCCTCAATAAACCTATCTGGTAGAAATAAAATTATTGAGATGAACACAAAGACACGCTATGCAACCCACTGCCGCCAGAGGTGTAACTTAACGAAAAAACAGACAGTAGTTTGATGAGATCACCAATATTGCCATCGGGCTGAATGTGTAAATGTATTCAAACGTATTTCTAAAATATATACAATAATTTTAAGCAATAACATGCATCTTACAAATATATCACATAGCTTAACATGCATATTGCTTTAAACCATTATATTTCAATATGAACCTGTAATAACAAATTAGAAGATATATATATATATATATATATATATATATATATATATATATATATGTTAAGAAGAAATGAAAAGCAGAGGAAAATTAAACATAAATGTTCAGTCTTATGTTTGTGAGGTCCAAACACAGACTGACGCTTCAGAAGAAGCGTTAATATAGATAAATGTAGTGGTGGGGGATGTTTGATGTTTGTCTGGAACTTGGAGAAAAATCGAAGCAAAGGTGTTATGATACTGAATTATTTACACTACACCTCCTGTTGACAGAAATATGACAATAAAAAAATATAAAATAATTAGTATATTTAGTTTCAAAATACATAATGCAAACGATTGCAGTAAGAGACAAGAGATTGCAAACGATGCAAGGTATATACAGTAAGAGACACAAAATTAGTTCAACAAAAGCTATATCTAGACCTAATAAATATAAAAGTTTGCATGTAAATTGGTAATACGGACAATAATATTTATAATAATTCAATTACATAAAAACTACCAAAACAAAACTTTTGTTTAATTTAAAGATAAAAGGAATTGTCTTTCAATTAATGATGTTGCTATAGTATCTACGTGTTAAATGAATTTTTAAAATTTTTATAATTATCTAATGAGATATACAACTTAATTAATAAGCATTAGTGTTAAGAAATCTGAATTCGAAGACAATTTATCCGACTGTTGTTTTTTATTTATTTATTTACTAAATAATAATAATAATAATGGTTATAAGTTAATTTACTTAAGGAATTAAATTAAATAATAGATGAGAGAAGCAATAACCAGAATCAAGTTTATCCTTCTGCTTTGTCTTTGCTGGAAAACATGCAAATAAACAAGATTCCTTCGGCCTGCTTTATTGTTTGAAATTGAGACGATTCTTGTTGATGAGTGGGAATACGAATTTAATCGTTAATACCAAACGTATCTGAGGAGTACGGTCGATGACTATGGTACTCCAATCCATTGAGGGTATTGTGTACTCGGCGCTAGAGTCGATTGCCGAAGATTTCCATTGTTCACTTTAATACCCAAAGATCTGAGGAACCTAAGGTTTCGCAGTGTTGAATGTGTCGGCTTGGGACGTAAACTGCCGCCCTTCTTATAGGTGCACTTGTTAATAATTAGACACATCTTGGCGTCTACGTAAATATAATCGAATGAAAATGTTCTCTCCAAATTAATTGTATTACCGTTCTGATCTCTTAGACTTACACCGATGTTATGAATGACGCTTACTTTGACAGGTAAATATATTTGGCTCAGAGGGTCGTCTACAATTTAATAACCAGACGGTACCTGTGGATAGAATTCGTGTAAAGTATATCATTCTGCGTCATTTTAAAACGATCCTGCAACTATATTGCAGTCCACGTGAATTACATTAACACTGATGATATCTACAGGCAGATCAGAAGAGTGTTTATGATTTGGCTCTAATGTTTTCCTATTGAACCCCATCAGCTGGCCTATAGACATGGCTTTGTCGAAAATGTTTGCCCGCGAACATGTTATTTCCACTTTGAAAGTGTTATTATTTGGTGTCAATATTAAAAACGAACCATGAACTAGTTTGTTTTATATACCTCTCAAAATCGGTAATTTCGCACGATCCGGTTTGCAATGAAATCGTATAAATATTTGTATCACCACCGTTAAGAAAATGATTGTTTACATCTGTAACGACGTTTGGTATCGAGTTGTATGTTGCCAGATCGATAAATGCTATTTCCCATTCGCCTTTTTAAACATCAATTGGTGGGAAAGTCACAAGACAAAACAGGTGTGTGATATGTTTTTATCATAGTACTCTATAGAGTTTTCCCTCTTTTTGTAACACACCCAATAAGTGCTGGGACCAGATACACTATCCAAATTCATTATAGCCGATTTGTTTCTTAAAGGTCTTGTAGGTAGCGTACCTCTCATGTATACACCTCTAAACAACCGTACTCACAAGACTACGGCGTATATTTCCAGTTGTACATTAGTCAATGGTCTAATGGATAAAATATCAATCGATGTTTTTTCGTGCATCTTTTCTTCTTCCCGCGGCCTTGTTTCTTGCACAGTTTCAAGTAAAACCCTTTGCCTTGCAGACGTTTCAACGCTGTCGAGGACGTCGACGTCCTTTACTGCCACCCAATGCGGTCTTAGCTTTCATTGCGGCCTTTAAGTCCAAATCAGCAGCGCGTTCACCGAGCGATGCGTCATCCGCTTTGACTCTGCTCCAAGATTTCCCGCAAAAATTCCGTCAGCTATACGTCTCCTATCTGAATCATTGTAGTTGCTGTAGGCGTATCGTGTTCATTACGAGCCGCGTCCAAAGGCCTTATACCTTTATCACCGCGCACCAACTGTGTCTTCAATTTTGTTCCCGGCCCGCAATAATTGTACGACGGTATGTGTAATTCGACTGGAAGTAAATCGATGGCTTTATTCAAAATACCGGACATTAGTCTGACAGCAGTTTACGACACCACGTTTACGACTGACAGGTGTTTTCCGTTTGACATCCATTTTATTATTGATTCATAACAGTCATCCAAGCGCCTACTTATAAAAGATATCTTTCAAGATTGTATATAACTCTCGGAATCTAATCGTCTTCACGACGGAGTCTAGACGTATTTTCAAAACAAAGAAAATATCCTTCCCAACTGCAGTCACAGCTTCCAGAAATTCATTGTATACAAAAACCTGATTGTCAGCAATGAAAACGTAAAGATTTCTGATTCCGGTACGCAAATTGTTTGGTAAATCGTGGTACATATCGGTCATAGTTCCTTAATATAAACCAGTATACCTACATTTATCATATCTCATCACATGTTCGTTGTCGTAAAGGACAATTGTTTTATCTAGATGACTGTTGAAAATAGCTTTAACCGTCTTCACTGGTCGTCCTATCCAATATTTTAGTGAAAATATATATTTTTTCAAAAGACTAGGATATTCTATAATGTAAACCAAACTGTGACCAATGAGCACGACATCTTGTATCTTATTATAATTATAAATAGTATACTTGAAAATCTTTTTGAATATCAAGTGTAATTACAAAACTATGGGAAATATGATACAGTAATTTTTTTGTAAACAATTGCAGATTTAACAACATATTGAAACTTAAATAACTAACGTAATAAATATTTAAACATCGTGATGAATAAGTGTAGTTACAAAACGATAATTAATATAATAAATTGACTATTTTTCAAAAGTTTTTAAAAATGATTCTAGATGTAAACAGCATATTGATACCTTAATATTAAAGTAAACTAGTCAAAGTAAAAGGTAAACTAGCCTTTCATCAAGGAACTACAACTTACAATACATTGTTATAAAGAAGAAAACTTGTCACGTTTCTTTTCATAAAACCATAAAGTAATTGGGAACAACTAAAAATTTTATCTATACCAATACAGTACATATATTTTCCTTGTAATCTGTGTATATATAAATGAATATTTGTATGAATGTATGTATCTTATTATAATTGTAATAGTCTACCTAAACATCGTTTTAAACATTAAGTGTATATTTCAAAACGATAGTAATATGATGTAGTGATTATATTTAAAACAATTATACATTTAATAAAATACTGAGACCTAAATATTAACGTAATTAACAAATCGCCCAATATAGCTACTTTACCAAACTAAAAAATGCATTAACCAAAATGTACGCACACAATTTATGCACCCGTTAACTAACCAAATACGCAACATTCAAATAATGGTAGTGCACGGATTTCAACTAACCACAGTACACGAATTTCAATTAACCAATTACACTGACTTCAACTAAAAGTAATGTTGGGGGTTATTTTATTTCCGTTCTGCAGGCGTTCATCGCACAAATTAAAGTTGAAATTGATAAATGTTAGGTAATATTTCTGTAAATAATTTAAATTCGTTAAGAATGAAAGCGTAATTACAAAACTGTAAATAATATGATAAAAGTGATATAAGATTTATTTTAAAAGTAATTAACACCTAATTAGTAAATCGGAAGTAATCTTGTCTTTGCAAAGTAATTTTTGTTAATGCCTTTAAATAATTTTTCAAAATGCTAAGGTTTAAATTTATCGTTACTTGAGTAAATGTATTGTAGCAATATTTTTCGATTTGATTTTACCATAGATCATAAATATATTTTTATTTTTGTTAATATTTAAAGATCGATTTAAACATTAGGTGTAAAAACAAAACGATAGTAGTATGATGTAGTGATTATATTTAACACAATTCTAGATTTAATAAAATACCGAGACCTAAATATTAACGTAATAAACAAATCGCCCGTTATAGCTACTTGCCAAACCTAAAGAATGCATTAATCAGTGAAACTATATTTTATAATTGATTTTTGTACATATTAAAACTATTACGTCTAAATTTTAAAAAAATGTAATAATGTATAAAATTATTTATGTATGTGAATGTATTTGCAATTTCAAAAGTAGTTAATTAAGGTGATATTATATCATAATAATTCAATACTTTTGACCAGGAATTATGTTATAGCCTAATTAAAGATATTTTTTCAAATTACATAATGACATAGATTTTTAAAGTAGTTTAATAAAATGCACTTCCTTATAAAACCAGTATCATTGCCCTTGGGTTATAAATATCCTGGCCATACCCTCTCAGGTTCAAAGCTTACAGACTATACTTTATTGCTGCTTTGACCCATGGACTATTGTTTTCAAAGGCATGATTTTTACGGCCGGTCCGTAAATGTGAAATTATTGCCAACAAGGAGGTCTACGACCTTTTGTATACATTCTTCTGTTTAGTGAAGTAAAACTAGTGTTTTCATATTTCCAAATCAGTTTCTGTTTGAGAAGCGTTCCGTAATGACCACTCCACTTTACATGGGGTAAGGTTTATTGTAATAGTGAAATAAGATAATAATAATAATAGTTTTAATGTGTATAAACTACTAAAAATAGTCTCTTTTATTAGATGTGTTTGTTTTAAATTTGTTAAAATACATAATTGTTATTTGTATGGAAATAAGTTACTATAGTCTCAAACGAACAAAAAAGATAAAAATTGTATTCTGTAATTTGTATATTTCCATGGATAAAAATTAAAGGTTTCTACTAAAAACAAATATTTTTTACAAAGAAACTATTCGTTTCATATGTGGCCTGAAACAATGATAATATTCTTTATCATGTGGCATTATCTTATGCTGCAATAATTTTTACAAATTTTTATATTTAAAAAATCATAATTTCATCTAAACATTCTTGATTGTAAGAAAATCAATAAATTATACACAACTTCTTAAATTCATATAATTATAATATATACAATATTATTCCATTTTTTATGGTGTCATTTCAAATTTTCAATAGTCATTGTAAGTACTAATGAAATATACTCTGCCAGATACTTATTTTCTTACGATTTAAAGCCTACCTGATAAAGTGATAATCTAAAATAATATAATAAGGAGAATTAAATCCCAAATATTTACCATCACTGATCTATTGAAATTGAAATTTTGATTATCACAAATTTTAAATAAACATCTTTAAAATGGCGTATTAAAGATTTGCAGTGATAATAATATTAAAACCTTACAACAAAAGTACTATTCGGTGTTTATAAGACGTTACTCTTTTGGACATTTAATTCTGTTCACTAAAATAAATGCCATTCAGCTAACAGAATAAATCCTTGAGAGGTATTGCTCAAGCCACACCAATTCCAAAAACATCGGTCACCAGATTTTACAAAAATATCAACATATTCATTAAACCATGCAAACCGAAGCTTATACAGATCTGTGAACGTCAGTGTTATGCATTTATCGTGTATGCAGTAAAAGTAATTAGCGCTTATAACAAAGTATTTTCTGTTAAACCAATTGTAACATAATTGTAAATTTTTAAGTGTTTTAAGTAGAAGGGAATCATATCAATGCTAGTATTTACGTTCCTCTTGTATTATTTCCAGTTCAACAACCGCATAAGTACCATATTTAGTTATATTTAAATACTTGAGAAACGCACTTTGAGCATGATTTACTCACTATTTGAAATGAATTTGCTCACATCCACTAGTCATATCCAACTCTCAGTAATATAATGATATGATACAACAATATTCTATGATTAAACTGTTATTTCTATGATGAAATATTAAAACAACAGACAAATCAAAAATATTTTTTAAATATTTGACATTATAACATTTGTTAAAATAAAAATATCTTAAGTTTGGAAAATACGCAATTTTAGAGAACTCGTATTTTCAAAAGTTTGAAATGGATGAAAACCAACTTAACTGAATTATTTTTTCCAGGGAACTGAGTTACTTAAACTGCATATTTACCAAACGTTTTATGAATTAGGTATAAATATTGCAATAGAAGTTTATAAATCACAGTGTCTATTCATTTAGAATAACAATTTGTATGAAATTGTGTTTCTATAGCATTTTTCTTCCCAATCTTTCTGGAGTAGGTTGTAAAAAGTACAATGCACAAACATACTGCTTAACTTTGGCAACTTGCATATAGCACATCTTGTCTAGGTAATCTTTCTCCGCTTTAACCCACATACAAACTGAAACAAATATCTGAACTAAAATTCATAACCGTACATCTATTATTAAAAATTACAAAAGTCAATCAATATTGTAAATGAATAGAAAAAAACTGCCAAGGTTAGTTCAACGGTGTCTCCAGGGGAGGGGCAATTGCGCCCACCAGGAATTAGGGTACTATTTCTGTTTTACAAATATATGTTTCATATTTCGGAACACATTTAAATTCATCCCAGTTTAGGCATACTTGTAACACATGTTTTTTTTTCATTTGACTTTTATTCTAAAACAATATATTTTGATTTTACATTTATGTAAAGTTATGTGTAGAAATTCATCTGATAGCATTGGTAGTTTCACCCAGCGTAAACAACACTGGCATGTTACAAGTCGCATATTAGTTCCTTACAGTTGATTCTGTGAAACGCGTGGGATAAGCCAGCACTCTAAAAGGTATATTATCTCTTTCGCCTCACGAATTCACATTTTAAGAATGTCAAGTTGGTTGTATCCCACCGATATCAGTGAAAAACCGAATTCAACAGGGAATTTTAACTTTTGCATTCCGCTACCCTTGCTGTTGGGTATGCAGAGGACTATCGTAGGATAATAATGAACATGCGTCAAGAGTTGATCCTGATAAGATCATCTGCAGACATCGATTGTTTAATAGAAACTAACGGTGTAACTGAGACCACATTAGATTAGACATGCGTTTTGGAAAAGATTGTATGGCATGTGACGCTCGTGAGATTGTCGGATGAAAACAGAGTTAGGCTGTTGAGGGAATTAAACGATGACCACGAGATCGTGATACCTTTTCGGAGTTGGTAGTTGCACGAATACCCTGTATTGTCTCAAACTCAGAGACATTCGTGGACGATAAGAACCTCGAACCAAATGAAGAAACCAAGATTTGTAATATTCGCTTTTTATACTAACAGGAAAAACGTTTTAACTAGATATTCTAGTTTTATCGATCATTGCAAGCTTAATAACGTATAACTGTTCCTAAACTCACAGTTTTGCCCGTACGATAACTTAAACTCTGATTTTTTTGAAAAAAAGCTATTCAATGTTGCACGAAATGTACACAAAGTTTAAATCATCTTATTACGGACGCAATAACGTGCCTTTGTTTTCACCGGATTCGTATGTAGAATATTCACCAATAGTTGTGATAGACTGTTCGAAGCAGAATGAATCTGTGAAGAGTACAACAGTCGATATCAGGTTAGAAATTGAGACTGAAGATAATATTCCAGAAAACACGGCCGCTTACTGTTTGATTTTACACGATACGATAGTAACTTTCAAGCCTCTCACAGGAAACATGAAGAGAGTGGCGTAGAGTTTGTTTGTTTTGATAAGCAAAGAAGAGCGATGTATATAAAGAAGTTGGACGGTGTTATTTTTATTTAAAGCTTTGATATCGAACAGTCAGGCCCGCTCGGGAACATTACTTATTTCATACGGATGTAATAAACTCTCAAAGTAATACCATGGCTGCTTTAGAAGACGGTGTTGAGTTGAAAGAAGGAAACGATGACACGGTTTCCGATTATAAGTCGATGGAATACAATGTTCAAAATGCAGATTTTTGAAGACGTCCATATCTCGCCTGATGATAACGAAAAACATCT
This sequence comes from Prosapia bicincta, assembly GCA_036971475.1. Lineage (NCBI taxonomy): Eukaryota > Metazoa > Arthropoda > Insecta > Hemiptera > Cercopidae > Prosapia > Prosapia bicincta. Next base: position 81,566,577 of record JBAIZL010000001.1, on the reverse strand, counting down.
GCTGGGAATAAAAAGGAACAGCGAAGATGAACTTGATGATATGAGCCACATTTTATCAGAGCTTATTTACGTACGGTATACCCTTTTACTATGCGCATGGGAAAAACTTTGCTGTTGGTGTATATCAGTCTCTGTTTCTGTCACCCGGCGTACTCATCAACCACTCTAACAGATACATATTGTTTAGAATGGATTCTTTCAAAACGTTTGTTAGTTACTTGAACGTTTTGGAAGCATTCCTAGCCTGTAGAGAAAGCGGAAATAAGACGCGTTTAATACTACCTGAAACAGATATCGAAGTAGACACTGTAAAGATATACGGAAAACACTACGTTCGTATCAGAGATTATGAACGAAACTGAAATAAGGTCATGATAACGCCTACGGATTTTTATGCACTGACTGGTGTGATTCCGGCGGTCGAAAGGTACTTGAAACAGTTGACGTTGGCGGAGAAAACTATAAGAGACTATGTGGTAACTTGTTCACAGGGTGCAATTGATTATTCGCTAGAGTAGGGGTTAATCGATTACAGCATATACAACCGATTGCCTCAAGAGGTAGAATTCAACAGGCACTTGTTGCTTTTGATGGATCGTCAAACGAAAGTCGATGAAGAACAGGAAGATCGCAAGAGCGACACCGATAGAGTCGGGAGATGATGATCGCGAGGTGAGAGGTAACGAATATACATAAAACGCGAAAAGTGAAGTATAAAAGACGAGAAAATATGTCACTTGTTCGTAGTCTATATCCAGACTACAGATAGATGTTCAATAGATGATTTACTAGAGTACGGGTTTATCGATTACAGCATACACAATCGATTGAGAGGTAGAATTCAACAGGTACTTGTTGATTTTGATGGATAGTCAAACGAAAATCTACGGGAAGCTTCGTAACGTCTTGCTTCACTACTTGAAACAGTTCGACTTGATATTCACTACAGGTAACGAATCGAAATGAATTCTTAGTTTTACACCTGCCGAAGTCATAGACATCGGTTCCCCGGTCATTTACGCGCAATGAAAATAGCAACGGTGCTGAGACTATAACATCAATTTTAATGGAGAGGGGCAAACTGTCTATATAAACACACTGTAGTCGTGGCAAAATATCATTCTCTTTTACAAGCTAGCCAGAGCTAAACGTTTTTGCTACTTCTCCTTTGCTATCATGAAACCCAAAACAACCCAGTCCTTTTTGGAACAATTCAACTTAAAGACAAAAGCTGATGGGTTGCCTACAAAAAAAATGTTCAGAATTGAAAGAAGGCAAGAAGTATTCAGTCCACTGCTTGAAAAAGGTAGACACTTTTTACGGTGATGCTGTCATCGCAACGCTTGGAGGGTTTCCGTACAAGGAAGGAGAAGACCCAAAGTTTCAGATATTCCTATCCAGACGCTTCGTTACGTTGTTGGCAAGCATGGCCTTAGATTGGGGCTACTTCAAATGACCAAAGATCATCTAACCAAAATACGCAGCTGTTTAATAACCAAATACGCGACATTCAAATAATCGTAATACACGAACTTTAAATAACCAAATACGTGCATTTCAAATAACCAAAGACACGGACTTCAACTAAAAGTAATGTTGCGGGTTATCGCTATGCCGCTCCGCAGGCGACCAACGTACAACTAGAAGTTAATAAATAAATGGGAAGTAATATTTCTATAAATATCTAAACTTAGAAGTTATTATTACTACCTTTAAATTATTTCTCAAAATTCTACGGTTTAACTTTATCGTTATTAAAATAAATGTAATGCTGGAATATTATTAGGTTTGATTAGACCATAGATCGTAAATTATCTTATTATAATTGTAAATAGTATACATGAAAATCGTTTTGAATATTAAGTGTAATTACAAAACTATGGGAAATATGATACAGTAATTATTTTTGTAAACAATTGCAGATTTAACAACATAATGAAACTTAAATAACTAATGTAATAAATATTTAAACATCGTTTTGAATAAAAGTGTAGTTACAAAACGATAATTAAATTAATATAATAAATTGATTATTTTTCAAACGTTTTTAAAAATGATTCTAGATGTAAACAGCATACTGATACCTTAATATTAAAGTAAACTAGTCATAGTAAAAGGTAAACTAGCCTTTTATCAAGGAACTACAACTTACAATACATTGTTATAAAGAAGAAAACTTTTCCGTTTCTTTTCAAAAACCATAAAGTAATTGGAAACAACTACAAATATTATCTATACCAATACCGTACATATATTTTCCTTGTAATCTGTGTATATATAAATGTATATTTGTATGTATGTATGCATCTTATTATAATTGTAATAGTCTACTTAAACATCGTTTTAAACATTCAGTGTAATTTACAAAACTACAGTAATATGATGTAGTGTTTATATTTAAAACAATTATAGATTTAATAAAATACTGAGACCTAAATATTAACGTAATTAACAAATCGCCCAATATAGCTACCTATCAAACCTAAAAAATGCATTAACCAAAATGTACGCACACAATTTTCGCGGCCGTTAATTAACCAAATACGCGACATTCAAATAATGGTAATACACGTATTTTAAATAACCAAATACGCGCATTTCAAATAACCAAATACACCGACTTCAACTAAAAGTAATGTTGCGGGTTATCGCTATGCCGCTCCGCAAGCGTTTAACGTACAACTTGAAGTTAATAAATAAATTTGAAGTAATATTCCTATAAATATCTAAACTTAGTAGTTATCATTACTACCTTTAAATTATTTCTCAAAATGCTACGGTTTAACTTTATCGTTATTAAATTAAATTTAATGCTGGAATATTATTTGGTTTGATTACACCATAGATCGTAAAGTATCTTATTATAATTGTAAATAATCTACTTAAACATCTATTTGAACATTGGGTATAGTTACAAAATAATGGGAAATGATACAGTAATTATTTTTGTAAACAATTACAGATTTAACAACATATTGAAACATAAACAATAAACGTAATCAAAACCTCATAACGTCTTGTCTAGAATAGCAATATCTTTCGACTTGGTTATAGCATAGCACATATGGCATTTTATTATGTTTTTAAATATCGTTTTGAAAAATTGAATATTTTTAAAAATTTTTCTAGATGTAAACAGCATACTGAGACCTTAATATTAAAGTAAACTAGTCTTTCATCAAGGAACTACAACTTACAATACATTGCTATAAAGAAGAATCTTTGTCAACTTTGATTTAATAAAATCATAAAGCAATTGGAACAACTAAAACTTTTATCTATACAAATATCGTACTTAATTATTTTTTTAATATGTATATATAAAAATGAATGTTTGTGTGTGTGTCTGTATGTTATAGACGCCTAAACCGCTGAACTATAAATTTGGAGGGTTTGTTTAACATTTTCCCTCCATTTGTGAAATTTGGTGTATATCCATCCACATAACAACGCCCCAGAGGCTTAGGATGGTTCAGTGTACAGCCTTCCATAAATCTAATGTTAAAATGTATATCTATATTAGGGTTACTTAATTAATTAAAATAATTATAAACATAATGTGAAAATAAAAATACATTATAAATATTTTATATAGTTTAAAATAGGTAGATTCTACGTACAATTAGGCCTATTTCTATCACGCATATTAATATTAAAAGCAAGGTCGACGATAATACTCTTGCGAAATTTGAATCCACCAAAGTTGTGCCAGACTATCCACAAAAAAACTGACAACCAACTTGAACCGGGCAGAAATCATAGGGGACAAGTTCAAAGCAGAGATGGTTTTAATTTTATGAATACCGATAATTTCATCAGATCTACCCATTGATTTCAAACGACTATAATTTCCTTTGCGTCTTGCATTCGCAATAACCATAAACAAGGCACAAGCCCAATCGTCGACCATTGCTGGATTAAATTTTGAACATTCGAACTTCGATTTCCTACTATTACATGTTGAGACACCTAAAATTTGTATGTTTATAAGCATAATATATTGAAGAAAAACATTTTCTATCCTCTAGCGTTGCAGTAAAAGAAATATGTTTGATTTGCTTTTCTTATTAGAAAATTATGATCTCAGGCGCAGCAACGTGCGCAGGGTAAAGATAGTATTTACATATTTATACTAAAGAAATTCCAAAATAAAAGCTATGTATATATCTACATAGATAAAAGGAAGGGCATGGAAGGAAATTGCTAATAGGAAAGAGCAAATGAATAAAATACCGTATAATAATATAGCGTCTGCAAATTTTTTTTCAAATATTTGAAAATACAAATTTTATCGCCAGTTCGTTCACGAATTTGGTTACCTAAACAATAATAATGTGAAGCACAGCAACATTCACATATTTTTATTTATTAGCAATCAACTTGACTAGGCAAATAACACGAATTTGTAGACTTACAAATGTGTCATCTTCAGAATTGCCAAAATTTGTTTTTTTTAAAGTTCACATTTTCTAAAAGAATAGCCTATTTCTTGACAATAACTTGTGCAATTCTTTTATGAAAATAATGAGAACAGCTTTACTGTATTTAAAATATAAACTGGGTTTTTTTACTGCTTACTGTATTCACAACTCCGATAAAAAGACTAAATTTAAGCCCCACAAACAAGATTGCAGTATTACCCGCTCAGAAAACATAGATCTAATATATTGTCTACATTCCAGACGTAACGATACTGGTCAAATTATACCTGCCAGATCAGGAAAAGGAAGCACAATATATATATATATATATATATATATATATATATATATATATATATATATATATATATATATATATTTATATATACTGGGTAAGAGTGGGGTGGTTTTTACACATTCAAGTCATCTTTGTGTCGATATGAATATAATCATACCACAAATCGGCACGCCTGACATTGGCCTTTTTCAACATTGCCCGCTTATAACTTACATATTGCACATGAGCAATACAGATTGCGTCTACAAATGACTTCAAAAGGTTTTGTAAATATACTTTGCTGGTTCAGGTTAGGTTTGATAAACCAAATTTTGCTACCGTTGTGGCTGGTGTCAACTCTTACATTGATACAAAATGTAATCACTTCCTTGTTTATATTTTTTATGCCAATTACCTGGAAAAGTCCTAATTATAACCACAGCAAAAAATTATAGATAACTAGGCTATCAACTTGGAGCAATGTATTTACATACTCATATTTGGCTAATACAATAGGTTTATTTGTAATAATAGGTAAATTAATGCCTCTCGTTAATCTCGAGAATACTATAGGATAATGTTATTAAATGTCAAAATAAAGTTTAGCACATTTGTCAAAAATATTATCTCCAATTACAGCTCCGCTATTTAGGTTACAATTAAAATATTGGAAAGAACCCCAGTACCATAAAAAATAATCAAAAATAACAAATAAAACAAGTTACTTAAGATTAAACCCTTATGTACATTTCGATGACCATGTCATCATCAGAGGGTCTTATTACAAAATTACAATCTAGCAAACAGGAAGTTACAAACTAGAATCATCATGATACTATGTAATTTATTAATTTCTTATATTTTAAATGACATTAGAATAATTGTCTTTATAACGTTTTGTTTTTCAAATGATTCAGGCTACAAAAGTATCTCAAAGTCAATACTCAAATAATTGTTCAATGTGTGTCATTTCCGATGGAACTTTCTATTAACTTGAATATGTAATCGTTAGTTACTTTCCATGTAACACGTAGCCTTATTATAGAACATTTGATGTAATCATTGACCAATGTACAAGTAAACTAGGTAAGTTATATATACACCTAGTGCGAGCGGAAAGTCAGTTCTTGTTAAGTTTTCCTCCAGTTCTTGTCTAGTTTTCGTTTAGTTCTTGTTAAAATCTCGCCAGTTCTTGTTAAGTCTTTTTCAGTTTCAATCACTGTGAAACTAATTTACATTTTTAAATTCAAATATTATATCATACAAACTATTATTTCTCGTACGAACTTATATTTCCTAATTCGCCTACTATTTCTCGTACGAAATTACTACTTTATAATTCAATTACTATTTCTCTTACAAAACTACTATTTTATAATTAAATTATTATTTCTCGTACGAAACTACTATTTTATAATTTACCTAATATTTCTCGTACGACGCGAATTATTCAGTTTACTTATTGCAAAATCTTGTATTTGTTTTATCAAATAAATGTTGAATACTTGTTATACTCAAGTGCGTATTTCATTGGTCGCATCCCTTACAAACACAGGGACACAACAGTGATTTATTTACGGTAATATTTAGGTCTCGGTATTTTTTAAAATCTAGAATTGTTTTAAACATAATCGCTACATCATAATACTTTCGTTTTGTTATCACACTTAATTTTTAAATCGATGTCTAAATATCAAAAATAAAAAAGATGTTTATGATCTATGGTATAATAAAACCGAAAAATATTGCTACATTACATTTACTCAAGTAACGATAAATTTAGGAATTACAATTTTAAAAAATTATTTAAAGTCATTAATAGAAATTACTTTGCATAGACATATTACTTCCGATTTACCAATTATGTGTTAATTACTTTTAAAATAAATCTGATATCACCTTTATCATATTGTTTACAGTTTTTTAATTACGCTGCCATTCTTCACGAATTTAAATTATTTATAGTAATATTACTCAACAATTATCGGTTTCAACTTTAATTTGTACGTTGAACGCCTGCGGAGCAGCATATAAATAACCCACAACATTACTTTTAGTTGAAGTCGGTGTATTTGATTATTTGAAATGCGCGTATTTGGTTATTTAAAATACGAGTATTACGATTATTTGAATGTCGCGTATTTGGTTAATTATCGGCCGCGAAAATTGTGTGCGTACATTTTGGTTAATGCATTTTTTAGGTTTGATAGGTAGCTATATTGGGCGATTTTTTAATTACGTTAATATGTAGGTCTCGGTATTTTATTAAATCTATAATTGTTTTAAATATAAACACTACATCATATTACTGTAGTTTTGTAAATTACACTTAATGTTTAAAACATACATACATACAAATATTCATTTATATATACACAGATTACAAGGAAAATATATGTACGATATTGGTATAGATAATATTTTTAGTTGTTTCCAATTACTTTATGGTTTTATGAAAAGAAACGGGACAAGTTTTCTTCTTTATAACAATGTACTGTAAGTTGTAGTTCCTTGATGAAAGACTAGTTTACCTTTTACTTAGACTAGTTTACTTTTATATTAAGGTATCAGTATGCTATTTACATCTAGAAACATTTTTAAAAACGTTTGAAAAATAATCAATTTATTATATTAATTATCGTTTTATAACTACACTTATTCATCACGATGTTTAAATATTTATTACGTTAGTTATTTAAGTTTCAATATGTTGTTAAATCTGCAATTGTTTACAAAAATAATCACTGTATCATATTTCCCATAGTTTTGTAATTATACCTAATATTCTAAAAGATTAGACTAAAAGTAGATTATTTACAATTATAATAAGATACTTTACGATCTATGGTCTAATCAAACCTAATAATATGCCTGCATTACATTTACTTTAATAACGATAAAGTTAAACCGAAGCATTTTAAGAAATAATTTAAAGGTAGTAATAATAACTACTAAGTTTAGATATTTATAGAAATATTACTTCCCATTTATTTATTAACTTAAAGTTGTACGTTAAACGCTTGCGGAGCGGCATAGCGATAACCCGCAACATTACTTTTAGTTGAAGTCCGTGTATATGGTTATTTGAAATGCGCGTATTTGGTTATTTAAAGTCCGTGTATTACGATTATTTGAATGTCGCGTATTTGGTTAATTAACGGCCGCGTGAATTGTGTGTGCACATTTTGGTAAGATGAAATTTGGTCATTTGAACGCAACCCCCTTGGATTATGTCTCAGCCGGTGGATTTTACATTGTATCCAATGGACAGTCTGGATGTGGATCGACCGAGGTATCTTTGCATCAGTAGTCTTAAACAAAATATTAATAATTTTATATGTAACAAACAACATTGTAATTGTGATTGTGTATATATATATATATATATATATATATATATATATATATATATATATATATAAAGTGTTATATTTAAACAATAAAATTTACAAAATTTAATAAAATAAATAAATAATTGTCGCAGTTATGCTTGCGACTTTTTTGTAAAACATTTTCGGATGATCTTGATCTACTTGTCAGAGCCATACTGGACAAATACTGGTATGCATAACTGAAAGTACGTAAAAGAGGTTGGGGCGTTCAAGAAGTGTACATAAACACAGTAGAACCGATAAAACAAGTTATTTGCTTTTCAGGTGCCCACACAATATAGACAACCATAATTTATAATCATGAAGAGTCACAGTGATGCTACGATATTGCAGACCATTTATGGAACAGTACTAGCCTTCTTGTCGGCTCTTAGTGATGAAGATTCTTTATCGGTGTTTTTTTTTTATGGTCGGACTTAAACGGACTTCACTGTTAGACGGGTTCGTGCCTGGTTATCTACCTTGTTTCTTCCTAGTTTTTCTATATTCCTGTCGCGTTCACTGCCACCAATTGTCCTCCGTTCCGTGGTATTTGTAACGAAATCGGTATCAATTCCTTTTTTTATTATCAAACTTTTGTTGTCTTCATTGCAGGTGTTGTATTAGGTTTCATTTTCGAAGTTAGGTTTCGCAGCCTTGACCAAGGATTTGGCTTCGCATTGACAACAGAGTTTCAGACATATTACAATGGTGAAGATAGACATAAACTCCAACAAAAAAAAAAAAAATCAATCCAACGTAAAACTAAGAAATACCAGAAGAAAAATTGTCCGTGGCATTCCTAGTTTAAATAAAAAAACATTTGAATTATGTTCATAATTGTACACAAAATTGGTCTAAATAGTATAAACTGCAATTTTACATTTAAGTCTTTTCATCTTTTCAATAGCAATTTTAAAAAATTTAACTGAGTTCACACTACTTCGATTGACAAACCCGGTCGCCAATGTTGAGCGCCATGTCGGCCTTTTGTCCTGCCCACATTACTTAGTATGTGTGGACGTGTTGAGTGCCACAAATGAATTTTTTATTAAGCGCAGTTTAAAATAAAAATGTTTGTTTCATAATTTATATTAAATTAAATTTAAGTATATAATGATAAGTGATTCGGATGATGCTGCAGTGCTGCAATTATCAGTGCAGTTTCTGCAAGTCAGTAACTGATTGCCTATCAAAAGAGACAATATCGTAAATTGTACCATCAGGCTGTGATGGCCTGATACCAGCGTTAGAAACAAACTTCTGATTTGTCAATAGCAAATGAAACCTTGGTTTTCATTAGGCAGTCGTGTGGTGTTGTTCAGTTAACCAAATATTTCAGTTACTATTGTGGGTTGAGAGTCATAGACTAACGACAATGAGTCAGGTAGTGACCGGAATAATTTGAAGTGTCCGTGCCTATCTAGTAGCATAATCTTAACACCGTATTGAACTGTGCGTTTTTAATGTTATGAAAAAATCGCATTGTTAAATGTGATGACCCCAACTTGTACTGTGCAATAGTTGAACAGGGAGTGATATTAAGCCGACAAAGCGAGCAAACTACTGCTACATATCACCATTAATAGAGAGTGATCCAGAATAATTATATTTCGGAATAGTAGATTCGTCTTTTGTGGCAGTGAACATAATATCGGAAAGTATAAAATGAACAGCGCCGTCGGTTTTTCAAGTGAATAGTGTATGCAAGAGATCCTAGATTTAATCAATAAAGACGACGATGACACGCCGTAGAATTAAAATGAGTTACCAATCCGGGTTTAATATAAACTATATTTCAACAGTGTACTGTTGCGTGAGAAATTAGTTGATTTAGTTATAAGTGACTGTGTCTTTGCTATATGGATAATTCATCTGTGTTGTAGCCTATAACTGAAATCAGACTCTCAAGGTAAAGGCTTGATTATTTTTTTTAAACTACATTTTTTAGACTATAAATTTTATATCAAGGTAATAAATTTAATAAATTGTTTTTCAATCAATTCATTTGTTCTATCTTTATATGTTTAACTTAGGTTTACACAGCAATACATTTTTTTATAACTTTATATTTTCTATATTGTAAGACAAAGAGGGTTGTACACTTTCCCTTCATTGTAATCGGCTACAGGCTCACACTTTAACCACATACAAGTAATAATGTTTTTTGTAAAACACAGAATTATTGATGTTTTTTATAATCACGTATCGTAGATGTCAATTTTATAAGGTTTAGCCTACAGCGCGACCAAAAACAAAATTTTCATGCCTAAAATTTATCCAATAACGTTGCGTTGAATTCTCAACTCGATTAAACAATGAGTATTTCATTAATCGTTGTTTAAAGTCAAGGCAATGATTGAAAAATCATTTTTTTGGTATAAAAAATATTAGAGTTTAAAAAAGTTGTAAAAAATTACATGGTGCTCGTATAGTTAAACGACAAGAATAATGACGCTATTGATGTTTGTTTACCCCTTTTTTGTAGTATTTAGAGGCCTTCCAACTCAATATAACGAAAAGTTATAATTTACCGATTTTTTTCGATTAACCTACTCAATTCATAGTTTTTTTTAAAGTAAAATAGTGGTGGAAAAATTGTAGCTCTTAAATGAAGTATGCATAGAACCCTTATTCATAAAAATGAAATAAACTGTGTTACTGCAAAGTGCAACATATTACCTAATAATAAATAAATACAGACACTGATAAGGTGAAAGTTTTCATTTGGCAAATTACACATTTCAATTTAAAAAATATTATTTATGTTCAATATTAACAATTATTTATCTAACAGCCACAACTACATTCCTTGATCTTACAAAATATTTTCAATGTATTAATAGTATTGTGTTAATATTTTTACATATTAATGATAGGCCTTACATAATAATATGCTTACATTACTTAGTTTCACTTACAGAATAATAAAATAAACAAATCACACATAAATCATTTTGCATATATGTAGTCTATGTTCATAGGAGGTTATTTACTTTGCTCTTGAAAAAGATGTCATGAGTAAATGAAAACTAGGTAGCAGATAGGCAACCAGAAAATTAATATAAGTATTACTGTAATTTTTTTAATGTTCTCAGTAGTAAATAGTGTAAAGAACATGTTAATTAAATAATTCGGTTTCTTAAGGAATTAACTTATCAACTTTGTCCTGTTGTTAGTATTTTAAGATTTTTAAATCAGATTAATAAGCAGTCTATGTTTATTATAAAGCTTATATGTCTAGTTAAAAGAAGTTTTTTTATTAATAAAAACGTATATCAGAATTTGTTTATTCTTCGAATGCTCTGACTTAACTACAAATTAATTACTTTAAGCCGTTAGATTTTGATTATTGACCTATTTATCTATTCAAAACTAAATTCTCTACATGTTTTGTCTGAAATCTAGCCTTTTCGTAGTGTGTGTATTGATAATTTAATAAAATTATTCGCTTCAAACCTAAAAGTAATATGATTTCCGACGCCGATCTTTAAAGTTTTTGTCAGATGTCGTAGAAGATATTATAAGTAGGACTTTTTTTATTTAATTTGCACACACTCTTATTTTATTAAGAGGTGACATAGAACCCTCTTACTTTTTACCGTAGTATTTGCAAAAAACTGTGATGTGCAAAGCACTACATAATAATTATTTGTATAAACAAATTTTCACGAAAGTGTATAAAAAATAAGTAAATTAAAAAAGTAAACACTACAATTATTAAAACAATGTGTCACAACACAAAAAACAATTCATCCTTAATCAAAACACATTTTTGATAACAATGTTGCCCTCGTCAGTCAATCTACACTGAATATGAATAGTCAAACAATGCTCAACATTAAATACAAATTAAAAATTAGATAAATAAAACATTTTTCTCAGATAATACGAAAATCTGTTTTTTATGTATAGTAATCTGTGCGCTTATAACAAATATAGGTTATATCCACATTTGACAATATTTTCATTTAAAACTAACAAAGTAAAACTAGTAGCATATTTATTAAATATAAACCTTAAACATAAATCGAGTTAAAAACAAGGAAAGTTATTTTATTGTTGTGACAAGAAATATAAATCAGACTCTCATTCAAACTGTGCAAGACCTAACTTTTGTCCCGGTTCTGAATAAAGCATGGCCTTGAAATGTGTGCTAAAGTGTGTAAAGTCTGTCAGCGATTGCAGATCCATCTCTTGAATATCTCAAAAACTAAAACGCCCTTCCATACGTAACAGCAAACGTATAGCGAGGACCCAAAACCGAGGTCCTGGACCAAGACCTCGGTGTACACTAGGACCGCTACAGTCAGTACAGGGAGTGTGTCAGGACCTCGCTTGTTGACCCATACAATCTCTCTCTCTCTCTCTCACATACACACACACACACAAACACACACACACACACATACATACACACACACACACACACACACACACACACACACACACACCTACTCACACACACACACACACACACACACACACACACACACACACACACACACACACACACACACACACACACACACACACACACACACACACAAACAAACACACATATACACACACACACACACACACACACACACAACACACACATACACACACACACACACTCACGCCTACTCACACACACACACACACACACACACACACACACACACACACACACACACAAACACACATACACACACACACACACACACACGACACACACACACACACACACACACACGACACACACACACATACATACACACACACACATCACACATACACACACACACACACACACACACACACACACACACACACACACACACACACAATCACACATACACACACACACACACACACACACACACACACACACACACTCACATACACACACATACACACACACACACACACACACACACACACACACACACACACACACCCACCCAATGTTGCCGAGAACTGAAAATCAACTCTACATGTCCTGAATATAGTGGTGACTTATTAACATAAGTGACCATGATTACTTGAGTTATCTGATTAGCTTTCTCCAACTCTTAGTAATTAAAGTTTGCATTGTCCTATTAATACATCTTTCACTATTACTTAGCATAACTGAATCTTTTTCTTAATCCTCTAGTGCGCCTGGTATTCATCTTCCCATGTCCTCAATTTATTGCAAGTCTAATCAAGTAAGAAACCGTGTCACATACGAGCCTTACTTTTACACTACTGAAGGTACCAGGAGTGTACATGTCCTATGGATTTACAATTCTGAAATTACTCCTTCTAGTATCTCTTGATCTTCTACATATTTCTTAAAGAATTCATCTCTATATGGCCTGAATACAGTGTAGACCTACAAAGGTAAGCAACTATGCTCACACGAACCTTAATTTTAATCTATTCAGTGTAATGTTTGTGTACATGTACTGAGGATGATAAGTACCAAGTACACTTATAATATCCTAGCTTTTAAAAAGTTTTTATTCCCTTTTTTAATTCATAATTTTATTTTTGTATTTTTCCAACAATCCTGTAAATTTAGTATATTACAGTATTTGCATCCATTTCTCTTTAGTCAAACTGAAATCTGTCAATTATTATTGACAATATGGTGTTACCAAGGGTAACTTTGTCGTAAAAAATTTGTGGAGTGTTCAAAAATTAGTAAATATTTTTTGGTATTGCGAAAATGTATGTTTTTATTTAATGTGGTCGGATTACGTTTTAAATTCGTTGAATCTCTTTAACTTAGGATGATATTGAGGTTAAAAAATATATTAGGGTGGTGACAAACTGAAAACAAGATGGAAAAACCTAGCATTATTTAAGTTAAATTCTGTTAGATTAACGTTCAAGCTAGCATAGTTGATATAAATAAGAGTAGTTTTGGGGGAAAATTACCAGGATGGTACAAGCTAAGTGAAGAAAGGGTGGAAAGATGTGTTATGGGATAAAGTTGGTTAGGTACAACTATCACCCAAGTTACCTACTCATTTGAGCATTATTTGAAAATAATTATGTATTTTAGAATTGGCTAACATTTACAGACTTGGGTGTTTTAAAAGCTAAGACAATACATATTTATTTCTTTTGGGGCTTCGTGATCTGTAGTTAGGGCATGGGAGTATATAGCCTCAACATTAGTATACATGTACTAATTATTAATTGAATTTGAATATTATTGTTATTTAAACTTTTTTCATTTTCAAATCAAATTGACCATTAGAGTATAATGTACCCAATTTTTTTATTTTTTGTCCATCTTAGGTTTACAATAAACTGTTTTTATTATCTCAGCCATCATAAAAACGATTTATGCGGGTAGATTAGTGCATTGTTTATTGGGCTCTAGGCACTTAAGAGCATGAAAATGCACTTAGGTAGTGCCAAACACTTTTGGTATAAAAAGTCTACATGTTTGGGGTTAAGGTCAAAATTTTATTAATAAAAATAGCAATAAATTTGAAGATATAAAATGCAATGTCCTGACTAGTTTCTCAATATAGATCAATCTATAGTACACAAATTAGGCCTATATTGTGAGTTTTGCATTACAGCACATAAGAATTTGAAGTTATATTGTAGTAAAATTATTTGGCTATAAAATGAAAAGAGATTTATTTTTAACAATATGGTTTTCTGTGTTATCACAATATTTGTTTAAACCTTCAAGGAAAATGGACATCATGCTTAATTCAGTTAAAGCAAGAATTATAATAATAACGCAGGTTGATAAAGATTCCTATACGCAGAAAATTACTTAACCAGTTTAGATATTATACGTTCCTGATATCGAAAACGTTTTAGGCAGTCAAAATGTTAAGAAATAATTGTTATGAAGTTTGTGTGGCATGTAGAAAGTTGCATGACCTATTTTATTTCATACATTCCTAATACAGAAATTTCAATTGAACGCGCTATTAGGTTACTATAACTCAACAGGAGATCGGGTCATCATCACGTCACCAAACACGTCACAGCAGTCGTCATGATTGACGTCAAGAATTACGTTACAAATTTCGTCACGACGACGTCGCACAGCGTACAGCGACACAGTGGTCGTCACGGTTACGTCACCAACATTCGTCACTACAGTTGTCAATATACAACTACCAGCTGACACTCTTGCGTCAACAATAGCTCTTGCGTCACAGATATGCCTTAGTAAAAATCAATAACGCAAGGTGTACACAGTATATAAATAAATGCCTAAAATAATGCCCCATCAGTTTATTACAGTTTAGATATTTAACTTGTATGTGAACTTGCTGAATTCCATGTATGTACTTGTTCACAAATACAGATAAGGGATGAGGTATTGATCCTTATTTTTATTCCAAATACAGTATGTAAAAACTAATTGCACTACAAGTCAAACATTGAATTTTATATAGAATAAAAACCGAAAAATATTTCAATATGTGTTTTAAAACGTTTTTTTTCTATAAATCATTTTTGCTATAAATTACTTTTTTATATAATTTAATTTTTTATGCTGTAGTTTTAAATTATACCAATAAAAATGATGTCCTTTATGATCAACAAAGTGTTTGAACATAAATAATATTATGTGCTTATTCATCATTTTAAAGTTTCTTGATGTAATCATCTTGAATTCATTAATTAAACTAATTTTAAACTACTTGACTAAGTGAAAACGTAATTGCTTACTTGCTGACGCGTTTCAAAACAGTCGTTCCTTTTACGACGCTAACAATCTACTGGCGGCTTTGGCTGTATACAAACGGTATAACAGGGTTGGATTTATGACAGTGGGTTAGGTGTAGTCGTTTTGTGTGATGTATCGGAAAAGACTATTGGCTTCAAAGTGTGTGGTCGTTTAATATATTTTCCCTGTCTCTTGCGTAGTGTTTGTAGATTTCATATTTTTCTAAGGTTGTAAGTTTTTTACTCTGTTTTAATGTGTGTAGAATATTTAAATTAGTGTGTATGTTGATATGTATGTATTGGGTGGTATTTGGGTGTTTTGCGTAGCTGGATTTACGGTTTGTTTGTTTTGTTTGAGTAATGTGTTCATCGAAGCGTGTGTAGAATGACCTGCCGGTTTGACCGATGTAATAGTTGGGACAATCGTTGCAAGCTATTTTGTAAATACCTGAGAGTTTATATATGTCAGTTTCATTTTAAAAAGGTTGTATATGTTTTCTTAGAATGTTTCTTGTTTTATAGGATATTTGGTAATGGAGTTTTTTGAGTGTGGAGGCTATTTTGTGTGTGTTTTTGTTGTGGTAGGTGAGGGATATGTATTTGTTGTTTTTGTGTGGTGTGTTTGTGTGGCTGTTTGATGGTGTTTATGTTTTATTTTCCTGAGTATGTTGTCTATGAGTGTGTGTTGTTAGCCGTTTTGTTGAACGATGTATTTTATGGTATTAAGTTCTTCGTCGCAGTCTTTCTGTAGCATTGGTATGTTTATTAGGCGGTGTAACATATGATTAAATGCAGCGTGTTTGTGTTGTGTGGGGTGATTAGATGTATTATGTATGTAGTTGTTGGTTGTCTGTATATTTTGAAATTGTGTCTAGTGTTGTGTTTGATGATAGTATGATCTAGAAAGTTTATTCTCTTGTTTTCTTCTAATTCGAGAGTAAATGTGAGGTTTTGGTGTATGGTATTAATGTAATTATGTAGTTGTTTGATTTGCCGTTTGTTGCCGTTGTATAATATTAAAATGTCATTTACATATCTATGGTAGTAAATTATTTTATGTGTGTAGTTATTGTTCTGTAGAATATATTGTTGTTCGATGTGCTGTAGGAATATTTCTGCTAGGATGCCTGAGATAGGGGAACCCATTGGGAGGCCATCTTTCTGTGTGTAGTATTTGTGTTGGTATGTGAAGTAGTTTTGTGATGTGATGAGTTTGGTGAGTTTGATTATTTCATGTGTGAGTTTATGTGACGTGTTGTTTGCTGTGAGCATATTTTGTAGTATGTGGAGTGTTTGTTCTATTGGCACATTAGTGTGAAGGTTTTTTTTATGTCTAATAAGGCTATGGTGGAGTTGTGAGGTATGTGGATGTCTTGTATTTTGTGTATGAAATCTATGTTATTGTGTATAGATGTGAGTAGTATAGGTTGCGGGTATCTCGAGGGGCGTGGCTTGATAAGATTATCGCAAGGCGTGGCCAGTGGTGGGGGTAATGGAGAGGTAATGGGGGGGAAGGGGGGGAGGGCGTGGTGGGGGGAAGGGCGTGATGGGGGGAAGGGCGTGGTGGGGGGAGGGCGTGGTGAGGGAAGGGCATGGTGGGGGAAGGACGTGGTTGGGAAAGGACGTGGTTAGAGGGGAGTGTGGAGGGAGGGTGATGTGGAGGGAGTGTGGAGGGGATGGAAGAGAATGAGAAGAAGGGCGCGGTGTGGTAGGGGTGTGGAGGGGATGGAGGAGAATGAGGAGAAAGCGCGGTGTTGTGGGGGGAACGAGTGGGAGAACTGTGGGGGAAACGAGTGGGAGAACAGTTTCGAGGCAGTGGAACTGCGTCATTCAAGATGGCTGGTGTGACGTTTGCAACAGATAACACTGTTTCAAAATGGCTGCCATGTATTTTATGACGTATAACATCGATTATAACGCTTAAGTGTGTCTCTTTCAAAATCTAAATTTCAAAATGGCTGAAAGTGATTTTTCAGATGTGTGTCAGTACTTTGCGTGGTGCGCTGGGGTAACAATATATTAACGCTGGATACAATGCTATTTACTAATATGTTATGTACACTGGTAATTTTTGTGACTGTTTTAATTGTGAAAAGCTATGCAATAAAAGATCTGTTTGATTTGAGTACATGTTCAGGTGAAAGTGAAATAGTGAAACGATGTAAAGAAGAAAATCTTGATTTTGTTTTAAATTATTTAAACGAGTTTGGTTATTTGAATATATCTAACAGCACTGACATTTCAAATATTAATTTGACATTAGTATCTGACGCAATTTTATTATTTCAAGAGTATTACAATTGACCGATAAGTGGTAAAATAACTAATGAAAATTTACAATTTATGCGAATACGTGGTCTTAAAGACACAATTTATCCCTTTCGGTTATCTTCTAAAAAGTGGCATAAGAAAGTATTAAAATGGTATTTTGTTGTAGCAACGCGTCAGGTAAAAGAATTAGCGAAACAAGCGTTTAAAATTTGGGAAAAGCATACAGATTTGGTTTTTGTAAATGACAGATCGAACGCTGATATATTAATTTCCTATAAAAAAGGTATGCATAAACTTCAAAGATCATCGATTTTTGTACAAATACATTTGACGGTGAAGGAGGTGTTTTGGCGCATGCATTTCATCCCAATGTTAATCAAAGCACTCGTGAAATACACATTGACAGTGATGAATTATGGTGTTTAGAAAGAGACATTTTAAAATGTGATCAAGGTAAAATTTTTTTATTAAGTGTCTTAATTCATGAAATAGGTCATACTCTGAGTATAAGCCACTCAAATGATCTGACTTCAGTAACGTATCCATATTATCAGAATATGAATGATGATCTGTCAGTGGACGACATTTTAGCAATACAAACCTTATATGAACCTAAAGACACCATATCAACAACGACAAGACCTTCAAAATCCGCTACAGAACGTGTAAAACAAGATAAAGAAGATTCACCGAATTTGTGTGATTTGAAGAATTTAAAAACTTTTCTAGTTATCAATCATCAGTTATATATTTTTTATGAAAAATGGTTTTGGTCGGTAAATTTACAAGTTAAGACAGTTGTTAACAAAGCACAACTAATTGTAGACTGGTTAATTTTTTACCAGAAAATTTTACAAAATTTGATTTTATTTATCAGAGACCAACTGAACAAATTTTTTTTTTGCTGATCAATATATTTTTATGTTAGATTTTCCGTCTTTAAAACTTGTTAGTGGTTATCCAAAACATATTTCAATTTTAGGAGGTAGATCTTCAATGATTATAAATGGGGTCGTAAACAGTTATAAAGGAAATAAATTTATTTTCTTTAATACAAACTATTATATGTTATTAGATGAATGCAATTTTCAAATTAAGAGTTATTAGTTAATTTCTGATACATTTTCATTCTTACCTGGTAATATGGAGTCCGTTTTTAGATTTACAGATGGATTATTATATTTTTTTAAGAATAACATTATTTTAGGCTACAGTGAATTTTTAAACACAGTAGTTAAAGCACAAGTAAATGAGTTAGATGTTTTTGGCGTTGAATGTAGAAAATACTCTAACAATGCTAATATTTTAAACAAGGTAAAAAGTTTAGTATTACAATTCAAATAATAATTACTTTAAATTAAATTGAATACAGAAATGCGAATCGGTAACTACTATGGCAGACGCTAAAATGTTTAAAGTTTAATTTGCGCATGTTGAATGCTCTTGGTGTAATCTTAATAAGGTCAGCCGATAACTCAATAAGGTCAGTAGATAAAAGTTTAAATCAGTATTTGATTAGTATACAACACGCATTATTATGCCCTTGGTGTAACCTTAATATGGAAAACAATACAACACGTGCTGATTGTTTGTCTTCTACGTGATCCCAATAGGGAAAGCTATGCGCTTAACAAACAATCCAGCGCGTGTTGACATTTTATGCTGTATGTGGCCTCAATAAGAACGTCAAGTGCTTAACAAATAACCTTTCACTTTTAGCTTTGATTATACTTCGCGCGCATGTGCAGACTACAGTTCTCTTTATAAACGTTTCTATTCACTATTCTCTCTACATTGCAGTTGAATACATCTCTGTGTTAAGACTTTGCGTTTATTTCTTTTGATACAAGGACAGAATTTACAGGTAAATTTTATTTATTAATTAGAATTCTTGGCTGTTTACAATCAACATACATATATAATTTTTAATATAGTTTTTATTATTTTAAGGGTTGGAATTGGGATTTATAAAATTAACTGAAAATGCATATGAAAAGGGCAGTGAATTATCGCAGGTTTTTTTTAAAAAGTGCTTATGAATATGTTGTTCCTAAATTTGGTAAATGTTTAGTGAAAAAAGATTTAGCAATTTCTTTACCTAATAATACATATGGTCGTATTGCCCCCAGATCGGGGTTAGCTTTTAATTATTTCATTCATGTAGGGGGAGGTGTGATTGATAAGGATTATACAGGGAATGTAAAGGTGTTGATATTTAATTTTTCAAATAATGATTTGTTTGTTAGAAAGGGCGATAAAAATGCTCAGTTGATTTGTGAGGTTTGTGCTTATCCAAAATTAGTAGAAATTGTTCACTTAGAAGAAACAAAGAGGGGGAAATCAGGGTTTGGATCTAGTGATAGGAAATAAATGTAAATTGTTTTAAGTATATTATTATTGTTGTTTTTGTATTTTATAGTTATGTCACAACAAAATCAAGCACAAAATCAATTATACAAAACTGAAGGCATAATGGAGAATAACGAACCAGGACCTAGTATGGTCTTTAATAGTAGTAGTAAAGTAAATAATAAAAAACCATTATTTGATGTATTATCAACATTGTTTGATGCTGGATTGACAACAGCCAACAAATGGTTGTTATGTGCAAACACATTACATAACTCTGTGCAAGATAGTGAAATGTTACAATTATTTTGTGAAATGAAATCGTTTTATTTAGCAGCTAAATCATATTTCATTAGCAATGTAGTCTCACAGAAAAATCTTGATAAATATTTAGATAAAGAATTAACATATGATGAGTTTCTTACAATTTTTGAGAGAGAAGAATTTAATCAAAGTACAAGTAATTTTTCAATTGAAACTTTAAAAAAAGCAATGACTTTTATAAATCCTGTAATGAATAAAATTCAAAGAAAACGAATCTGATGATGATGATGATGATTTAGATAAATATTTTAATGTTACTAAAAAATCAGCTTCTGCTGTTATTAAACAAACTGTTCAGATTACTAAAGATAATAAAAAAGAAGAATGATCACTCCTGGTGAGGTGGGATCACATTTAATAAAAATAGAATTACGGATTGTAAGGATTTGAAAAAATATATAAGTGAAAAGCAGTATTGGACACAAGTTAGCAAAAAGGCTTATTTTGTTGTTAATAATTCTAATGATGATCTTTTGAAATTATCAAATAAAATAATACGCAATGTTGCTGATATAGTAAGTAAAATAAAAAATGTTACTCATGATGTTATTTCAACTGATATAAACAATTTTTTAAATTAGTTTTTAGGTTTTTGAATTTAGTTAAATACTAATAATTATATATGTGTTGTAGATGAAATTTAAAAAAATAATAAAAAAATGTACGTTATGAAATTTATAGAAAATTGTTTTATTATTTCAGTGAACTAAATAGTGCTTCTTTTTTAAAACAAATTATAATAATGGACGATAGTTGAACAAATGGATGTTGATAGTGATGATGATATCGAAAACGATGATTAATTTTTAGAAAGGAATCACGCATTAGAGGCAAATTAAAAACATTTTACTTAGAAAATACGTCAACTGTTAGAGATGTGTGTTTGTTGTTGAGACGTACTAAACAAAAAGTGATAAGAGTAATTGTAGATTTATTATCCACTTATAATATGTTAAAATTTAATATACTTGTAGAAACTTCTTATGTAAAATTTTTAACCCAAGAAAAGCAATTGCGTTATTTTAAAACAAAAAATACTAGTGTTTCCGAAGATTCAGATTTTTCAAATATTTTAGATGTTTTATTTAGAAAATTATGCACCGAAGAGTCGGAATATTTGGGTAAAGGAAGTGGTTGGTCTTTGGATAAAATTGATGGAATTATAATTCGTTTTAGTAGATACAATCCGTTAGGTGGAAGTTCATTCATTCCTTTACCAAAATGTATACAAAATAAGAATGCTGTAATTAATCGTGAAAGTTTTCATGACGATAAATGTTTTTTGTGGTCACTTCTCGTTCCACATAAAAAACTGATGTAGATCATCTTAGTTTAATTACAAGAGATATTTTAAAATTATGGATATGTTTAATTTACAAGGTATTGATTTTCCAACACCTTTAAAGCAAATTAGTAAATTTGAAAAAAATAATTCAGGTATAATTGTTAATGTATATGGTTTAAATAAAGATAATGAAATGTATCCATTAAGAACTAGTAAAACTATTAAGATAAAACATTATGATTTATTGATGTTAACAAACCAGTCGGGGCATGCACATTATTCTTATATTAAACATTTTTCAAGATTATTAAACAATCAACTAAATAAGCATAAGGGTAAATTAGTTTTTTGTAGAAGATGTTTAACACATTATAGCGGTAAAAATAAAGACTCAATTTTATCAGATCATTTAAAAGCATGTGAAAATACAAAAGAAATAAAAGTGAAAATGCATACAGAAGGAAATAATATTTTGAAATTTAAAAATTTACATTATAAATTTAGAGTACCTTTCACCGTGTACGCAGATTTTGAATGTTTGTAGAAGCCAATAAATGAACAGATTAGTAACCGTGTAATACTTAATGATATTCACGAGCCAATGTCATTTGGTGTATATTTAGTCTTGATGAAGATGCATCGTCTTTACCGCCAGACATTTTAGAGAAATTGCCCACAGACACAGATCCATACATATATCAGGGGGTTTGGATGCAGCCAAAAAATTCATGTCATATCTCATATCACTTGCAAATATTATTGGTGAAATTTATAAAATAAATATTCCAATGAGGAAATTAAATAAAGATGAAATACATAAATTTAAAACAACAACTAAAAGTGAGTCTTGTAACGATGAATTTACTATCACTAAGACCGCAGTAAGAAACCATTGTCGCATTACTGGTAAATTTAGGTGTGTTTTATGTAATAATTGTAATTTATTACGACAAAATCAAAAATTTTAACCTAAATTCATTCATGGGATTTCAAATTATGATAGCCATTTTATTGTACGATAATTATGTTGTGACTCAAACGAAATTCATGTAATACCAAACACTAATGAAAAATATATAACATTTTCAAAAAACACAACTAATGGCATTGCATTACGATTTATAGACACCTATAAATTTATGAGTATAAGTCTTAGTAAATTAGCAAATAATTTGCCTAAAGACAACTTTAAACATACATATAAACATTTTTCTGTAAATGAGTTACCGTTTATAACAAGAAAAGGTGTTTATCCTTATAATTATACAGATTGTTGGGACAAATTAAAAGATACTGAGTTGCCAACAAAAAATGATTTTTATAACAATCTAGAATCTAGTCATATCACAGATGCTGAATACAAATATGCTCAAGATGTGTGGAATCATTTTGAATGTAGAAATTTAGGGGAATATAGCAATCTCTACCTTAAAATAGATGTATTATTGTTAAGTGATATTTTTGAAAATTTTAGAGACTTGTCTATATTCAATTATGGATTGGACTGTGCTTATTATTTTACACTTCCTGGTTTGACATTTGATGCCAGGTTAAAATTTACAAAAATTGAATTATTTGACGAATATGATAAATATCTATTCATAGAAAATGGTATCAGAGGTGGAATAACTGCATGCGTAACGAGACATGCAGAAGCTAATAATTATCTATTGGAAGATGAATTTGATATAGACAAACCTTCCTCTTGTTTAGCTTATATCGATGCTACAAATTTATATGGGTGGAGCATGACCAGATTCGTGCCTTATGATTCGTTTAAATGGATGTCAGTTGAAAAAATAAAGGCTTTTGATGTTTTGTCTATAGAGGATGATTCTCCCATAGGTTATATTTTAGAAGTTGATATTATGTATCCACAAAATTTGCATAGTTGTGATAATGAGTTGCCATATTTACCAAAAAACAAATATCCGCCAGGCAGTAAACAACCAAAATTGTTAACTACTTTAGAAGATAAACAAAATTACGTTTGTCATTATGTTAATTTAAAACAAGCAATGTGACATGGTTTAGTACTTACAAAAATTCATAGAATTATGCAATTCAGATATAGTGCTTGGTTATCGCCATATGTTTTATTTAACACGAAAAAGAGACAAAATGCTAAAAATGAATTTGAAAAAGATTTTTATAAATTTTTAATTATTGCCATGTTTGGTAAAACTATTGAAAATATAAGGAAAAGAAAAAAATTTAAACTTGTGAGTTCAGAAAAAAAAATAAATTATTTAATTGGAAAACCTACCTTCTTAAATCGAATAATTTATGATGAATTTTTGTGTGCAATTGAATCAGAAAAAAAATCCATCTATTTTAACAAACCAATATATATAGGGTTTACTGTTTTGGAAATAAGTAAAACACGTATGTATGAAATACATTATGATGTTATGAAAGAATTGTACAACTCTAAAATTCAGCATCTTTATATGGATACAGACAGTTTATATTATAAAATTTCTACTGAAAATTTTCATATAGATATTAAGGAAAATCAAGAGGTGAGAAGACATTTTGATATGTCAGAACTTCCTCTCACTCATATAGGTTATTTTACAGATAATGCAAAAACATTAGGTTGTTTTAAAGACGAATGGAAAGGTGTTGGGTTGTCAGAATTTGTTGGACTAAGAGCTAAATTATATACTTTCAAAACTGTGAATAGTATTGAAAAAAAGCTAAAGGCATAACAAAAGCAGCACTTAGAAATATAAATTTTGATGATTATAAAAAATGCTTAAATGTTTTTACTAAAACCAGAAGTGTTATTAAATCATTCAAATAAAAAAAACATATTGTACAGACAGTAACTGTAAATAAATTAGCTCCCAGTGGTGATGATGATAAGAGACATATATGTGATAATGGAATTAATACTTTGGCACATGGCCATTTTTCTTTAAAAAAATAACTAATGCTTTGTAATGAATAAATATTATTTGTTAACTGTTAAAAATAACTAATACTTTATAATGAATAAATATTATTTGTTAACCATTTTCAATTGTTTATAGAGTAAATATATAGTTAAAAAAAGTGAGTTGTTCAAATCATTTATTTCCTATTTATCCTTGACTTTTTTTCATGTTAGTGAACTATCTTTTAAACAAATAAAATAATGTGTGATAAATACAACTTTACACCATTATTTTCAATTCTAAATTGATATTTTTCTATTTTATTTTTACCACTTTCAAATGGAAAAAAGAAGAAGAATAATGGCTCCACATTATACCAATTGTGTGTTGAACAAATACGTTTAAATGTTACTTAGGATATTAATAAACTTTCATTACCACAGTCAGTCAATAGCTATTTATTAAAGAATTACAAAAATATTTGTATGAACATAAAGTGTTACATAACAGTATAACAATATATTACATTGGACTTGTACAATAAAAGCGTTGCTTATCCCTGTTTCCTCTTCTTTGCGGGGTGTATTGGTATTGGGTATAAGTAACGCAAAGCATAACATCGTGCCCCAAAATCCTCACCCTATACTAATTTTAAATAACCGCACCTCGGAAACCATCCACCATGTTCAATCCATGGAAATTTATGTGCTTCCCAATCCTTTAAACCACCACCACAGTAAAAGCATATAACGCCATCAGGTGGAGAGTGAAAGAAAAAACCGGCTTCTGCAAATTGCCAAGCATAAGGGCGGGAGTATACAAATCTGGTGTTGTTGAACGATTCCAGCCTGCTTCCAGGTGTACTGTATCTCGGGTATCCAACCATATCTCCTATATTATAAACTAAAATAATTTTCTCGTGTATATATATATATATATATATATATATATATATATATATATATACTATCTATTTCCAGACTAGGTGCAACTCTCCCCTTCATTCGTATGTGTCTACTCTGCATCTTGTGTTATCGTATCTATTTATATTATGCGTTGTATCCCCTCCACTGCTCAATTTTCGATTTTCTCCTTCCTAAAAGTCGTTCTTATATGTGTTTTTTTTGTACTTTTCAACCATTATTTAAAATTACAGATGAAATGTGAATTAAAGATCAATAAAATGTACACTGAATTTAAACAAAAAATTTTATTATTCTTCTGACTACATTACATTAAAATATTTTACGTACAAGACATGATAAAGGTGTGTATTCAACAAGTGCATCCTGGATGATGAGACAATAAACAGATGTCTTTTCAGGTATGTTGACATTTGATTCAATTTCTATGCGCACATCAATATTACCGGTTTTTAATGTTTCATTTTGTCGTGAACAGTCTATAACAAATAATGGTGTTTTTGCGAAAAAAGTTTCAAAATCAATAGCAGGTCTATTGCTGCTACCGTGATAATAGGATGACTGAAAGTTTGTAAAAATGTGGTATATAATTGCTCTGTTTCCATTAAAATTATCGTATGGATAATATTGTGAGTTTAGATACAGTTTAATATTATTAATATCACAGAAATCAAGTGTCCAGCATTTTTATTTTTCACATTTCTCCTATCAGTTTGGAATGCGATAATAACGTAGCGAGGTTTCTCACTACTTGATGCTGTCTTCCCAGTCCAAGTTGAGGTTTTCGAAACAGGTAATGACGGATTATCGATAAGCGTCCAACGACGAAATCCTAGTGAAATTGGTTGGTCCTTATTGGTGATTCTTAGTAGTGATAGATTATAATCATCGGCCACTCGAATATATGGAATTTTCCAAAATATTTTATTAATTTTCAATTCTATTTTATTATTAGCGTCTTTTGTTATAATCGTATTGAAATTGTTTGAACTCCTGAGTAATATTAATTTTGTTTACCATTTAATAATATGTGAACATAGTCGTCCGCGAATCCAAGTATCATTTTTAAAGGAATACAAAACGAAAAATTTTTCTTACACTTTAAAGATTCCATATTTAATGTCCACCCAGCATTTAATAAAATATTTTTTTCATCTTCAGTGTTGGTTAAGAGATTTTTTATTGTTGTCGTTATTCCAACATTTTTCACTCGATCAATTTCTGTTCCACAAATTTCATAGCGAATTTCATCAAAAAGAAATGACATTCCATTGCTGATAAGTTCGATTTCATCACTTTCACTATTGTCTGTCGCTTTTATTGCATTAAATTCTCCCTCTATATAAATGTAACTTTTAGAAGGCAAAGTGTACACACTCTGTTGATGGACTGGAATGCGAATCTCATCATTCTCACCGTATGTTGTTTGTGCGTATGGTAGATGTGTGTGATATTCTAAATCGACAATAGTTTCATCAAAAATAATTTTATCATCTACTCGCAACATATTTTTTATTCACACTATACCCTAAAGATTCCAAAAATTCTTTGTTCCTCCTTGTCAGCTTCTGTTCTGTCAACTGTCGTCGAACTACTGGTGTAATAAAATTGTCGAAATTCGTATTATTATTCAAAACTAAGACCATGATTATGTAACCCATCGGCGCAAATGAAGTCTAAGTGTTATATATTCTTCTCGCAAATTTAGTTAGTTGCCCGTCCTGATTTTCGAGACGTACTGTAATGTTATGAAGTAGACCTGTTATGTTTAGAGGTAGAGAAATTATTGTGACAGGCTTTTCAATTATTTTATTACCAGGTTCAACGGCTGGATAAAATTCGTGAATAATATGTCCTTCAATACCATTCCTATATGATCCTCTTGCAATATTACATACTATTCGTATAACGTCCTCTTTATTAATGTTTACAGTATTTTCGGAAATGTGCCAAGTATTTGCTCGCAATTCTTCTGCTTTAAATCCCAGTAATGGACCGATGCTGTGCGCTTTGTCAAATCTAATTGGTTTCGAACAAAATATTTTCGTTTTTAATGTATTAATATTCCCACTTATTTCGAAATTAATATTTTTGTTTTCCTCATGAATGGCATCTTTCAAGTACGAAACTATATTATCTATCTCGTAAGATCCCTCAGGCAATTGTATGACTTTATTATTGCCATAGTAAAATTTATCATTAACATCTGTTTCAATATTTGGTATAGTGTTGTAAGACATAAAATCAAATAAACCTATTTCCCATTTTTCATTGGGCAAATCTATAGGCGGAAATATGTCACATGAGATGTTTGAGCCTTTGCCGCTTAAACAGAGCATATTGGTGATTTAGATGTTATTCGTTAAGAACGCTAAACACAAATGACCACAATTGTGCGTATTTAAATTTTGTTTATTTGTGTAATTGTAGTCAATAGGTGCATTATTTGTCGATGTTTCAAAATATCGAATTATTTCTGTAGGTGGAGGCAGATTACCAAAACTGTCAAAATAAAGAATTTTATGTTTTATCTTTCGATAGGCAACCCAATGCGTACCTTGTCCTAGCACACTGTCCAAATTTATAACTCCGTGTTCATTCTCTTTGATTTGAAAAGGTAAATTGTCACGCATAAAAACTCCTCTGAAGTTCGGAATGTTCAATTTTTTAGCGTATTTATATATATCTTTATTTGATAGCGCTCTTGTTGGTAATGTTATTATTTTTTTTTATTACAGCCACCTCCTTTGTAAGGTTTCAGATAATAGCCTCTACCCTTTTTACTAGCACACCGTTTTTTATTCGTTTGAGTACTTTTGTTAGAATTTTTTTAGTTTTGCAGGTTTTTTATTTTTTGTCCTCCGTTCCTTTGTATTAACTTTTCTTCTTCCTCCACTACCTAATTTATTTTTCAATTCCATAATATTAGTAACTGCGTAAGCAGTTGCACTTTCGCCCAAACTAGCGTCGTTTGATGTGACACGCTGCCAAGCTTTATCAGCTAATTGTTCGTTGGCAATGGATCGTTGATGTGAATCCGAATATTTTGAAGATGCAATATCGTGATCTTTATAGGCTTGATGTAATTTATTAATGCCTGGGTCACCTCTTCTCAATCTTGCTTGCAATCTGGTGCAGGGGCCGCAATATTGGTTTCCTGGTACATGTAATTCTATTGGTAATAAATCTATAGTACGATTTAAAATTTTACCAGGTAAACTCGTTAAAGAACTTATCATGCCGCTTCCTTGATACACACTAAACTGTTTTCCTGTCATTATAGCCTTCTTCCTCCCCCTATCGCAGATGCGGGCGTAATGAATATTGTTTCTTTCGGTTCAGGTACTAAATCATTGTCAATATCTCCTTCACTAGCCTCTTTCGCTTCCATTTTTTTATTTTGATTCAAAATTATATCCTGATACTTTTTTATAACATTCACTTCATTACGAATATTATTTATGTGTCCATCGATATATGTTTTTAATGTTAGGTATTTTTCTTTAAACATTTTAATATTAACAGCATCTTCATCATCTTTCGCTTCGTTCAAATGTGTTTACCGTTTACTCTCCATGTCATAGTCACCGCTTTTAGTCATTTTAAACCCCACTCCAGCAGGTCTTCGTCTATTGTGTTGTCGATAGGAAGAATGCAAATGACGTCTAAATTTATCAACGCTCATTTTTAGAGATGCTCATACATGGACTAATAGAAAACAAATGACTAATATTTTTTTACAAATCACTTTTATTTTTATTAATAATAATTCCTGCTTCCTTCAACTCTTCAATTATGGAAATTATTTCATTATTGTGCCCCGTACTTCCTGCCGACTGTGATGCAATTAGTATTTTTAATTGCTTGCATAGTTCATTGGGATCATTCCAATAAGTATATGATGGTTTATTTTTTTCATATTCTTTCAAAATCAAGCCGCTTCCGCTCGTCCAATCCATGTGAGTGCGGGGGTTCTGGGGCGGAAATAATTTTGAAATTATTTTCGTGTATTTATTACTTTTGTTTGATTTCAATTTACCGATCACCGAATAATTAACTCTGTGTGCATTCGTTGCTATTAAAATATCTCGATATTTTATGAGATCATCTTCTGTATAAATATATGCATCAGGCATTCTCATGAATAATAATTCATAAATACCACGCGTACCAGCATACCTAACACCATCGATAATCAAATCATCGCCCTCAATTTCTAACTCTTTATCACCAACCATCCATTTATCATTTTCTATGCGCGCTCCGAAAACATTATCCACTTGTTTAGGTTTCTTTATAAAATTTAAAAAATATTCTGTAGACAACTTGCCCTTAAATGTGTTCTTTATAAATGTTATGGCTTGACGCCTATCTTTAGGTGATTTCACTTAATCACTAAAGGTGGGCTGTGACTCATAGACATTAACATCCATTGGTTCTTCCTTCATATTGCTATCTGAAGAATATTCGCTTTTTACGTCCATCAACATTTCGGGGTCTAAAGGTTTTCTTTTAACAGGAATTTCACTTTCAATCATATTTCCAGTGTTTATTCTTTTTATAATAGCATCTTCATCGCTCATTGGTGTTTCAGGTGTTGGAGGGCGTCTTTTCAGTCGATTCCCACCTATCATTTCGTTTCCCCCCCTTTCGCTGGCGTCAAACGTTTAAATGCAGTTCTTCCCTCAGTAAAATCATCGTAAGAAGTACAACACTCATCGTTATCATTGGCTTCATAATTATTTTTTCTCTTTCTTAATTTTTCTTCTTGTTGATTTTGTTTTTCTCTTCTAGCTGCTTTTGTTTTTCATGTATAGTGGCCAACAATGTTTTCTCATTCAACTCTCGCCAACTTTTTATAGGCTTGTAATTTAAATTTTAACTATATACTTTTATTGGTTGAAATTTTTCAATATTTTCCTTTATCGGTTTTATCAACGGTTCCATTATGGGTTTTATAGTTTTCTCTATATGATCTTCCATAGCCATAATACCTCGTTTTAGTGCACGATGTTTTTCCTTAATTCGTTTTCTTAAATCTTTTATTTCTAAAACAATTTTTTCACGTTCACCAAGTGAACTAGACAAAGACATGATTACTACTGACACTATAATGTTATAACTTCATCAAACATTATACGATATCGTCCTTTATTTAAACGTCTCTCTTTATCCAAAACTAGAAAAGAATTTTGGTTTTTAGACCAGGCCATCGAACACATTTTTTTAAAAGTTTCAAATTTCATATCTGTGTTGACATGATCATTATACACATGACGTAAATTTCTTTCATCTTCTCTGAATAAAATCACTAAATTAGCATTATCACGTATCAATTGTTTTGGTATTCGACTTTATGTTTGACATAAATAAAATCTGTCAATGTCATTGTGTCTACCCATTGCGAAATAGTTTCGAATATTATTTTGTCGTTCACACATGACATCATCGAATATCATGAGTGATTTTGATATAATCTCATTAGGATGAGGCACGTCGTCATTTTCAGTAAAAATAGAGTAACCAACATTAGGTATTTTGGAAAACACTCGACTTAAAAACTTATATTTGGATTGATTAATTGACTTTGAAAAAATATAAATATTTTCAAAAAAAGTGCTCTTGGATGAAATACTAAATTAAACATGATATTGATTTTCCACAGTTCGATGGTCCTACAATAAGACATCTGATTGAATTCGGTAATAGCGGACCATGACGCTCCATATTATCATATTCTTTTGAGAAATATGTATCGAAATTCATAATACGCATTTTTTGGCTTTGTTTTATTACCTTCATAATAAATCTTTCTTATTTATCCAGGTATCTCTAGTACTGTCCATACCCAACCAACGTACTAACAATTTATTTCCTTTTCGACGCACAATCTTATCGATAAGAAATATGTTGCTAAATTTAGTTTTACTCAATTCCTCTTGATAGAATCCCCCTTTAATCTTAACTCCAGAATCGTCTTTCTGTTTATAGGCCACTGGAACTGTTGGTTCTATTTTCCAAATTGTATATATTTCGTTACTCCAAGCTGGTAAATAACTTTTTGTCAACGGTTTTTGATACCTACTTATTCTAACTTTATCACCCACATTAAATCTGTTTCGTACAAGTTGTTTTTTCTTCTGTCTATTTTGAACTATACGTCTCAACACTAAATGTTCATTATTTTTATTAACATCAATTGGACGCATACCGATAGTCCTATGTTTAGTGTTATTATATTCAGTAACTATATCGCTTAATAAATTTAACCAATTATAATTTCCCTGGACACTGAAAGCCCTCCACATTTTTGCTTTTAACGTTCTATTTAGTCTTTCAACTATAGCGACTTTTTTATCAGAATATGTAGAATAATGATTTATATTATATTTGCCTAATAAAGATTTAATCCTCGAATTAAAAAATTCAGTTCCTTTATCGGTTTGCAAATGACGCATAGAATATCTTCCTAAAATTGGTTGTAATGTCTTTTCCATTTCAATGGCATTTTTAGATTTCATTAGTACAGCTATTGCATATTTACTAAAACAGTTTATTAAAACCAGTATATGTTTATAACCTTTATTGACTTTGGCAAATGATAACACTTCCACTAGGTCAGCCTGATAGAGATCATGTAAACCTTTAACTTCAACATGGCGGGTCGGAAATTTCCTACGAACTTGTTTATGCAACTCATTGGCAATCCCCACTCTCAACAACGACGTCAACTTTGATGCCATATCGTTCAACAGTTTTGCTTGGAACGTTGTCAAATATAAAATGATTAAATTGTGTTGTGTAAAAATATGTTTGTGTTGTTAAAAAAAGAAAAACTCCCTCGAAAATTAATCAAGAGAAATACTTCAAGGTAATAAATAGCTTATATTGGTATCATCGATTATAAAGAGGTAAAATAAATTCACTTACAAACATTTTCATACATTTATTTTTTACAAAACAGTTTCAGTTAGTTAACATTCATATACTTTTTAAAACTAATACCAATAACTAAATCAAGACAATAATGTTTTACAATTAACACAATCTTTCTTTTTGAGATTATATGAAATATTTGATTTGATACCATTAAAACAAAAACCAGATTCAACTTGTACTTTATGTTTTTCACAAGGTAAATAGTTTAAAATATCTGGATCACATTTCAAATGATTGGGTAATCTATTAAATATATGCTCGATATTTTCAAAATGATTAATAAGAAAATGTTTTGGCAAATAATGAACTAAACAATCTTGTAATTTATGATAACCTTTATCATATACTTCTTTTATTGCTAAATCTACTGCATTTAATCTGTCTAAAACTAGTTTTTCATAATTTAACCATTGTTTTAAAACACAAACATTAACATAAGCACAAATATATTGTGAATGATTGCATTTACATTCTTTTATAAACTTATTCCAAAAGAGATTTTTCAATACATTCAAATTAGGGAAATACAAATAATCTAAATTAACTATTTTAACATTAAAATCTGATAATAAGTTTGAAATAAATTTTTGTTTTTCAGTTCCTTTTACAAATATCGTACCACTAAGTGCCATACCTCGAAACACATCCTTCAGTTGGTTGTAAGGTTTCAATCCACTTTCCCAAGGTAAACCATGGCATTGATTTTCTATCCACAATACTTGATTTTGTAAAACTTTTGGAAGTTGATGAAAACTATACAAGTTTTGAAATAGAAGTAACTCGTAAATGTTGTCATCATTCTTTGAAATTATAGCCAATTCTTTAACAATAAACTCATTGTCTTTGTTTTTAAAACCTTGAAATTCTAAAATAAATTCCATTTTGTTTTTAAAAAAAATCAGCAAACAAAAGCCAATCGTCACATTCCAAACGCTCTCGCGCTTTTCTTAATGATTCTTCAAAAAGGACGCATACACAAGTGTCTGGTCCGTCATCAACAAGTGCTACTACAGACCATAAACAGTCTTTATAATGTCCACTCGTTATATCTACATCCTATAAATTATAATTCTGCATATAAGATTTAGCAACTGCTATATGATAATGAGCTTCAGTTTTACCACACGAACACAGTTTAACATGTGCTAGCAAAGCATCCAATTTACCTTGTGCCGTTGTCATGTTGTTTAGCAAACAAAACTCTAGATACTAAATGATTTGTACTTATTGTGCAATTTCTAATTGATAAGTAAGGTTATATGTTATGGTATTTATTAGTAGCTAACTTAAAACTAATATTAATTGATTATACTATATTCCACTTAACTCTAATATTATTTGATTAAAAATTTTTTTTGTCTTATAATTAATTGAAAAATAATATTAATATTTTTATGTCATAAATATAATAATAATAATAATAATAATAATAATAATAATAAAACGCATTAATAATATGAAATTCTAACGTTACCCAATCCCGAATACGTATTTTGTATACACATTCGTTCTTGTCTGTGTGTCAACTTTATATCATAATGCGCCATATTTTTATTAAAATGTTCCCCATCTAATATATAGGATATTCCATGCTCATCTGATTCAATATTGTTATCGTCCCAAGACCAGTTTGTGGGTGCTAGGTTAAAGGACTGATTAAAATATTCATCAAATTTACAAAATATTTTAAAAAATAATTGATATCTTTCTATAACAGTATCTTTAGCATATTCTATATCCAGAAACATCATATCAGGATCATAGTATAGAATATGATTAAATAAATACATGTAATAGAAATGATTTTTCGATATATTTTTTATGAACGGCCTTACATTATTTAATAATTTCTTATTATAATTGTGATGTAGTAAGTCGTTCATTTTGAAAATTTTTGAATATTCTATTCTTAACTCATATTCAACCTACATAAGAATGGATTTCACTACATATTCCCAATGTTCTAAAAAATATTTTTAAAGTATCCTCCTTCCCTTAATTTGGAATTTATATAATTATAATAATAATCAAACTTTTCTATCGTAACAGTTGGTTTATAATTAATATATCTTTTCTGAAATTTATATTTGACAAAACGAACATCTATCAAATATTTCGCATTTCTTCAATTTATAAAATCCAGTTGAAATTTTTTTAAACATATCTAAATCTTTACATTCACCGGATCTTATAAACTGAAATATTACATGTATTTGATTTATGTTTTTAAAAAAATTATTAAATATAACTAAGAAACAAAATAATAAATATCCTAATATTACCAAAAATAAATCAAAAAATATAAAACTACTATAAACTGTATCCATTCTACATCTACGCAAAACAAAACTGTTACAACTACCTAAATAACTTAAATCTACTAAATTATACATGATTTTAAATCAACACGAGGCACAAAGTATCTTTAAGAAATAATAATAATATTTGTATTGCATGTTACTTTTATACAATTATCAAAGCATTTGATATATGCAAGGGCGTGTCACGGACATACGTGTTCATACTT
Organism: Prosapia bicincta; assembly: GCA_036971475.1. Taxonomy (NCBI): domain Eukaryota; kingdom Metazoa; phylum Arthropoda; class Insecta; order Hemiptera; family Cercopidae; genus Prosapia; species Prosapia bicincta. Next base: position 81,531,337 of record JBAIZL010000001.1, on the reverse strand, counting down.
ATAAAAAGCATTTCTTGGGTCACATGCGCTGTAAAATAATTAGGCAATTGACATTGAAACAAATATCTACACAGGATATGCAAGGCAATTTACATTTAAAATAAAAACAGCTCTCTAAAATCGGTGGTAAACTTAAAAAAGATTATTATCTCTAGAAACCGCTACTAATCAAAAGTTTGAAAATGCTCATGCAGTATGCTAATCAAGGCTAAAAGTGAAAGGTTGGGTTTTGTTGATTATCTTGAAAAATAGGTTAATCTCTTGTAAAGGTGACGAAAAAAACAGAGGTTATCTTAAAACAATACAATTATCTGTTGCAAACGTCACACCAGCCATCTTGAATGACGCAGTTCCCCTGCCTCGAAACTGTTCTCCCACTTGTTTCCCCACAACACCGCGCCTTCTCCTCATTCTCCTCCATCCCCTCCACACCCCCACCACACCGCGCCCTTCTCCTCATTCTCCTCCATCCCCTACACACTCCCTCCACACCACTCTCCCTCCACTTCACCCTCCCTCCACACCACCCTCCCTCCACACGCCCCTCCCTCCACTCTCCCTTCCAACCACGTACTTCCCCCACCACTCCTTTACCCCCACCACGCTCTTCCCCCCACCACGCCCTTCCCCTCCATTACACCTCCATTACCCCCACCACTGCCCACGCCTCCGCGATAATCTTATCAAGCCACGCCCCTCGAGATACCCGGTACTTATACTACTGATGTGTGATTGTGAAATTCTATGTTGTCTCTGATAAGTTTGTCTATGTATTTGACTAATTTATTATGTGATTGGTGCATGTGTGTGATTGATTAGTGGACGGATGGGTGTGTTTTCCTTGTGGATTTTAGGTAATGCATTTAATATGAGGGCTTGGGGTTTTATGTGTTTGTAATATTTCTTTTGTTCGCTTTTCATGATTTCGGTGCCATTTGTTTAGAAGATTTTTAATTTATGTTTGGAATTTAGGTGTGGGGTCTGATCGGAGTTAGGTTATTTTGTTTTCAGTAATGAAGCTGTTGACTTTCTTGTCGCTGTCTTGTTGGTGCATAATTACGATGGAGTTACCTTTTTCTGCCTTTAAGAAGTTTAGGTTATGTTTGTCGCGTTTTTGTATAATTGATTTAAGGATTGAATGTTCATTACTTATGGTAGGTTTTTTGTTTAAGTGATTTATGTTGGGCATTTTATGTTTAATGTCTTGTCTAATGTATTCGTGGTGTGTGGGATCTGTGTATTGTATGCAGTTTCCGTGTTTAAAAGGATGTTTGACATTTGTTTGGGGTTGTATTTTTTGGGGTGTAGGTTATGTTTTAGCCCTTTCTTTAATAGTGTTAATTCATTTGTACTGTAGTTGATGTTTGTAGTGTTGATGGTGCGTGGGTGGAAAGGGTGATTGGTGTAGATTGTGATGTTGCTTTGGGTTGTGAGGTTGTGTAGCTTTTGATTCTGTTTGTTCCTAATGAACTGTAATTGTTTATGTCTGTAGTCATAATTGTATTGAATTATTTCTCCGAGTTCCGTGTAGTATAGCATTGTTGTGAGGGTTTGGTGTAATGTGTATAAGGTATGATTAAGTGTGTCTTTTTTAGCGTATAGTTGTTTGATGCTGTTTTTGATAAATATTTTCTGTGCTTGTGTTGTATTTTGTGCAGCAGGTGTTTTATTATTTATTGTAATTTTAGCGTATTTAGGTGTTAGGTTATGTTTCAGGCATTGGGTGTTAAAGGAAATGTGGAGGGAAGTTTTGTATACCTTGAGCTTTGTCCGTTGGTACAAGTTGATTACTGATGACAGTTGGTCGACATTGACGTTTCTTGGTGTAATCATCTTGAATTCACTGATTAAACTAATTTTAAAATACTTAACTATGTGAATACGTAATTGCTTACTTGCTGACGCGTTTCAAAACAGTCGTTCCTTTTACGAAGCTAACACTCTACTGTTGGCTTTGGCTGTATACAAACGGTATGACAGGGTTGGATTTATGACAGTGAATTAGGTGTAGGCGTTTTGTTTGATGTATCGGAAAAGACTATTAGCTTCAAAGTGTGTGTGGTCGTTTAATATATTTTCCCTGTCTGTTGCGTAGTGTTCATATTTCATATTTTTCTAAGGGTGTTAGTTTTTTACTCTGTTTTAATGTGTGTAGAATATTTAAATTAGTCTGTATGTTGGTATGTGTGTTGGGTGGTATTTAGGTGTTTTGCGTAGCTGAATTTAGGGGCTGTTTGTTTTATTTGGGCAATGTGTTCATCGAAGCGTATGTAGAATGTCCTGCCGGTTTCACCGATGTAATAGTTGGGACAATCGTTGCAAGTTAATTTGTAAATACCTGAGAGTTAGTACATGCCAGTTTCTTTTTGAAAAGGTTGTATATGTTTTCTTAGAGTGTTTGTTGTTTTGTAGGATATTTGGTAATGGAGTTTTTTGAATGTGAAGGCTATTTTGTGTGTGTGTTTTTATTGTGTTAGGGAAAAACACACACAAAATAGCCCCCACATTCAAAAAACTCCATTACCGAATATCCTACAAAACAACAAACACTCTAAGAAAGCATATACAACCTTTTCAAAAAGAAACTGACATATACAAACTCTCAGGCATTTACAAATAAAACTTGCAACGATTGTCCCAACTATTACAGCGGCCAAACCGACAGGTCATTCTATACACGCTTCGATGAACACATTACCCAAACAAAACAAACAAACTCTAAATGCAGTTACGCAAAACACCTAAATACCACCCAACACACACATACCAACATACACACTAATTTAAATATTCTACACACATTAAAACAGTAAAAAACTAACAACCTTTAAAAAATATGAAATCTACAAACACTAGGCAACAGACAGGGGAAATATATTAAACGACCACACACACTTTGAAGCCAATAGTCTTTTCCGATACATCACACAAAACGCCGACACCTAACCCACTGTCATAAATCCAACCCTGTCATACCGTTTGTATACAGCCAAAGCCACCAGTAGAGTGTTAGCTTCGTAAAAGGAACGACTGTTTTGAAACGCATCAGTAAGTAAGCAATTACGTATTCACTTAGTTAAGTAGTTTATAATTAGTCATCATTTTAAATTGGCAAAAACCACTACTACTTACATTTATTTTTTCAACAGATGAGTTTCAAACATCTATTGTTCTTTACAGATGTGCTGCGACTCATGGACAAGTCTGTAATATTATAATTTTCAATGCTTTTTAGACGATTGCTTTTATGATGATCACAGATTGCATTATAATTAAATAGGTGAAGTAAATTCTATTTTATAAGAAATTCAAGAAACTGATTCCGTTTTACCTCTAAGGGGAAAAATATACCTGGTAAATATCCTGCTTGGTGAGGAAAGAAAGTCTGTGAGTGCAGTGTGTTTTGTATATGTATGGCGAAATTTGTTGTGCGTGGTGTCAAAGCAGATAAGAAAGACAAAAACCCACATCTCATTTTGCCATACACATACAAAACACACTACACTCACAGACTGACATAAACACCAATCTAAAAATCCTACATTACATCAATAAAAGCAAAAAACTTAACACAGTAGAAAACTATGAGATATATAAACACCATAAATACTATCCACAACACATTTTAAATGACAAAACACACTCCCAATCAAACACTATATTTGGGCACATAATTAACAACTACTCTATCTACACATCACAGAACAAAAATACACCACAGACTCACGCCAACATAATACACCTGAGCAGCAGTCTTGTCATTAATACACAGCATTGAAAAATGCACTGACCAAGCGTGAAACGCGTCTGCTGAATAAATCAGTAAGTAGTGGTTTTTTTGCCAAGATAATACAAACAAGTATAATATTATGTATAATTTTTCTACAAAATTCAGTACTATCAATTTTTACTAAACACTTGTAAATATTTACAAACTTGCCTATAGTAACACTTACTTATATTTGTTGAGGATGGCCGTTTCGGGAGATGTGTCCCATTGTTAACTCGGATCTTAACGTTCGATTGAGTTACAGTCCGATTTGATAATGGGACACATCTCCCGAAACGGCAGTCCTCAACAAATATAAGTAAGTGCCACTATAGGCAAGTTTGTAAATATTTACAAGTGTTTAGTGAAAACTAGTAGCTCACTTAAAGATGGAAACAACAAATATCAATTTTTGTAATAACTATAAACAACTAAATACCATTAAACTGGATATAATTACTAAGACATTTTTGCTTCAATTTGTACACTTTTAGTAGAATTTTCTGAAGTTTAAACTACTAATAGTTTGCTTACACTAAATTATTCATAAATTTTCTAGTTTCTTTATGAAACAACCCAATATTACTCTTCTACACTGAGTAGGTGAATAATAACTTTGTAATTCTTTAGTATTCAATTTAAATAAATAAAAAAATGACTGAATATAAAAAATTAAATTAATAAAAATTATGTTATATCCACGCCATTTGATTAGGATGGTAAATTGTTTGTACCTAATTTGACAGTAAATTCATATAGAGTACTTTTTGCATATTCCAGTCATTCTGTCTTTTTTATTGAAGCGTTTAGTAATCTCTCCAGAGGTAACATTTAACTACCAATAATAATTAACAGAAGAGAACAATCACAATATAAAAACTAAGATTGCATTTTCTCTTTATACTGAATTATTACATTAAAACTAATGTAGTTATAGTTAATTATTTAAAAACTACATCTTTATATTATTTAAGAGATAGTGTTGTTTCCTTTGAGATGTTGTTAAGTTTAATTTAACAACTATAAAATCCTTATGAACTAATTCTAAAGAGTGCTTCTCACTTACTACAATTAACAGATTAACAAGTCAAATGTTAGTCATTTACTGCTTAGTCCAATTCTAACAATGTTTACCCAGCTTCAAATTTACACTGAGTCTAACACAGATATCAGTCTAGTAAAGTTTCATATTGTAATATATTTACAATTTGGACTGGCTTATGTAACCATCCTTATAGTACATGATTTACCTTATTTATACTTTCATTATAAATGCTTAAGTGTTACTTTTCTTCATTAAAAGAAAAATTTAAAAAACTATAAATCTTGAGAAAATATTACATTTATTTCATAGTCAAATATTTTAAACAATAAAAATCAGTGTAGGCCTAATTACTTTGAGGTACTAGTTTCTTTCAAAATTTTTATTTTTCTAATTCTATTCAGATTAAATTTAAAAATTAAAACAACGGTATATAATATACCACTGTTGAGAAAAACTGTTTTACTTTAATACTTATAAATAATCATATATTCATATAGTAAATAATCTTATCAATAAAATGCCAATTGGATATTTATTAATCACTTAAACAATAGTATATGACTATCCGAACATTGAATTTAGTAAATTTGTTAAAACTTACTGAGACAGAACGTTTTCGATCACTATGTGCCGATCTTCAGATGATCGGCACATAGTGATCGAAAACGTTCTGTCTCAGTAAGTTTTAACAAATTTACTAAATTCAATGTTCGGATAGTCATATACTATTGTTTAAGTGATTAATAAGATTCTCCGAACGTAATGGACTACAAAATTCATGGATATTTATAACAAGCTCTTGAAAAGTATGTTTATTATATAAAAATACTATAACAAAGCAATGGTTGAATATAAACAATTCTTCTCTCTTACCTGTTATTAAAGAAGTTAATAAATTAACATTAATACAATGTGAGTATTAATTAAAATAATGGTACTAGTTGTAAATTAAAGATACATGTTTATCGGTTGAAAAATAATATTTCAGTGCTAATTGAGTTGCCAAAGCCTTAATTTTTATTTTGGTTATGAGGGAAAAATTAGGTTTATTATGTGTCTGAGAATATGTATAATCTTTTATTTTACAATTAATTTCTTATTAAACTTTTGAGTTAACTCAAAAGTTAACAAAAAGTCTGGTCGCAAGTAATAGCAAAAGTGTAGAAGTAATTTACAACTAGCTCGTCATGAACAGCAAAAAGATTTTGATATTTAATTAATTTCTATTTATTAATCTATTTGACTAAGTTAATAAGAAATCAGGGAGGCAGGGCAGAAAAATAGACAGGCATGAGTTTTGGAATCTATATACTATTGCTTCAAACAGATTCAGTAATAAGTGAGTTTATTATTTAAAGATACTGCTCTGACTTTTCATGTAAACCAGCAACTCCATTCAACAAATAGAAAAGGTTTTTGAAGCTTGGATATTTTCAATAATGACTTTAATAGTTTCTAGCCAATGGTTTTGATAAAGTGTTAGCATACTCCTATTTAAAATTTGTTTATAGATAATAAATTATAAGTATTAATTAAAGAACATTTCTGCTAATTTATTTCATTTTACAACAATACTGCTTCGATGATTATTACCAGAAGTAGAGTAACAAATAAGATATCCCAATTTTTATAAATTTATTTTCACGAACCTGTGTTAAATGTTACTATATAGTTTCATTGATAAAACCTATAACAAAACACCCTTTATGTTAACTGTGAAACTTGAGCTCTTAACCTTTTGAGTCCCAGGGCAACTACTCTAAAATCAATTGAATACCAAAGGCAAAACCCAAGGTCTGACCCATTACTACGATCATGAGATCTTTGTGAGGTCACCTTTATTTGTATTTAGTAGACCACATATAGTTAGTAAGAAGTGAGACCTTATTTTGTTATCACAGTTTTGTAACACTTACCTCTGGACTGGAACTACCACCAGGGAAATGTCAAGGGGCTTCCACAGGTAAATGGAGGTGCTTAACCCAAGGGGGTTTTATAAGCCCAATCGACAATCTGTCTAAATTTTCAAATTTGTTTAAATTGGGTAGAAATAATATTATAGATAGAAACAAAATAATATAATTGGCGATTGTAATAAAGTATTTATCAATTGGCATTGACAAAGTATTTAATTCACCATTATAATGACAGCTACAGCTGATAAATGCCTAATTTCAGTTTCTAAGATACTTTGTTTTTATCTATTATTTTAGATACAACCCAAACAACTTGGGAAAGATAGATAAAATCTTTAATTACTGGAAGATTGACAATAAGAAAAGAAGAAAATTGTTCAGTTGAAAATATGATAAGTTTTCATCTCTATTAGTGTGTTCACCTAAAAATCTTGTTAAAGAAATATTTATGTCAGTGAATGAACAAAGTTTAGATCAAAGCAAATGTCTTGGACAAGATAATGGTGTTGCACCTGTTAGTAATTGTTTTTATAATACAATTTTATCTCTATTACATTATCTAATACTTGAAATATATTATTATGTTTAGATTTTTCTTGGACAAAGTAGTATCTGTTTGTTTGTCTAGCATTTTATGTGTATCTATCTTGAATACTTTCACATATTCATTCTTCATCCATTATTAATTTTTCTTATAAATGATTTGGGATAGTTAGAAAAATCCTTAATTATATTGTACACCTTGTATGAATTGCAATCATGACTTTCCTGCATTATCATAATTTAATTTAATAATTAAGACAATTTAAAAAGTTATTAAGAAACGAAACAATGGACAAAAAGATCACTACAAATAAGGTTATTTAAAGTTAAACGAAGCTCATAAATCCTACAAGGACACAAATAGAACAGAATGTACACAAATGGTGAAAGGAGTCTCATTGTCACATTCTTGAATAAGGCTTTTGTAATTCTAGTCATGGTGTGTGAGTAACTCTATAATGTGAGTAACTCTGGGAACAGTTAAATCTTTTTTCAAATCTCCACTCCATCCAAAAAGGCTTACTTCTGAAGATTTATATAATTTTCACATCTCCTAAATGGTCCTCTTTATACACCATAAAAATGGTTGCTACATTTAGAACAAGTTTGAAATTTTATTAAGTGTAAAATTTAGTAGTCAAATTCGAAACTTGCATACACTCCTTAATACCAACATTTCTGTTCAAATATAATAGTATATTCTAATAACAGGTTATGAAATTTCTAATAATCTGAGTTTCTTATCATTTATTAATAATCGCAAAAGTATTAACAAAACTCGAAATTTATTAGCTTATTTGATGCTATTATAAAAAAAACTCAATGAAGTAAAAACACTAATTTATAACTTGCAGTTTTTGTGTTGTACAACTTGAGGTTTTTGTATGAATTTTGTATGAATTTCTCTTTTTTTGTATTAACTTGGCAAAAAAAAAACTACTTACTGATTTATTCAGCAGACGAGTTTCGCACTAGCTCAGTGCATTATTCAGTAAGTAGTGCAGTAAGTAATAAGTAGTTCTGAATAAATCAGTAAGTAGTGGTTTTTGCCAAGTTAATACAAAAATAGTGTAATTTATACAAAAACCTCAAGATGTACAACACAAAAAGTGCAAGTTTTAAATATTTATAAAAACTGAAAAAATTGTTTTATTATTGTGAGGTGGCCAGGTTAACGATCCTGAAAACTGCTGTGAAAGTGTTAATTTATCTCTGTACTACATTTACAAGATAGGTAACAAAGTTCTTGGAAATGATAAAATTATCTAGATTTAAATTAATCTCCTGTTTTGCAAATAAATTGTGTATTATAAATATAATACAAGCATATTTATAGTATGAGTTTTGTTACTATTTACATAAAAGAGTACTAAATAACTCTGAATGTATTAGGAATTATATTTTCATAATGAAAACAATACTTTTAGTATAAGAAAAGTTTTCTATGTCTAGTACCTAGCTCTAAAGGGAAATACAGTTTTTTTTTTGTTTTTACCAAAATCCTCAGAAAAAAAATTTTACTAAAATTACGTGAAGATGGAATCAACAAATATAAAATTAGTATGACCGCATACTAAATCAACGTTCATACTTACAATCTTTATGATGATATACTTTGTGAATGTTACAACAATTAGTACACAGAGATTATTTGTGTATAATTAAATAAATGTAAGCAATTACCTCACGTAATATTTATTTAACTTTAACCTAAAGTTATAGGCCAGTTAGTAGTAATATTACTAAATGTAAAGAATGTATATTTTCCATTGTTTGTATTTTTCCCTTACATAGTAGAACAGCAGCTGGCATTGTGCCTAAGAAAATTCCATTTGGAAAAAAGATAAAAAATACATTTTTATCATATTATTTTAAAGTGCAAGGTTCTGTCTGTGATTTATGGAATACAGCTTTATAGTATAAGTTCTTTCTTGCTTAAGCTGACATAACAGCGCACCATCTCATAATGTAGGAACATTCTAGAAGTAGGCGAAAGTAACTTCTCAAAGCATCAAGTCACGCTTGAGCAGATACAGCAGCTACATTATCTGAGAACCTTTTAGTAAAAGAAATTAATTACCAATAATAGATTCGCCTAGTCAATATAAAGAGTTGGTTAACCTTCAAACTCACGCGCCGGGGTGTAAAGCACCCCACACCATTCATTTCTCTCTGAGGCGACTCCAAAAAATTTTTGTTCTCGCTCCCCTCCTAGGTAGTTGTTTTTCACTTCTTCCTCCACACTGTCACTCAAGGTCAACCTGTCGTGGCGTACCAGTCATTGTGTTTACATCGTTGTTTTAAGTGCGGGGTGAATATGACCCCGCGCGTGTGTTCTCGTCCAAAATTTTTTGTTGGTACATTTTTAAGTTATTGTTTTTTAATTAGAATAATTTTTTAGTGTGAGTCTTTTATTGGTGTTTAACATATTTATTTATCTTTTTTGTTGTAATTTTGTCTTTTTATCATAAAAAAAAATTAAAATTCTGGGTCAAGAACTTTCAAAACCCCATATTGCATCAAGAGCCTTACTGTGAAGACTACCTTTGCATATAAAAGCAGGTGTGAAGCACATAAGTGGTGTTGAGGAAACTCGAGAAATAAAAATAAAAGAAGTTCTGGACGATGCGAAGTTTGCCGGCAAAAAGACCGGAAGACAACCACTTTATGCTGCAACTGCAACAAATTACTTTGTAGGGACATTCCTTTATATACTGTGAAGAATGTGCACCTGAATAAAAAATACATTTTGAAAATATTAATTTTAAAGAAATCTTTACTTTTTAAATTTTGTTGACTTTTTAATTTGGACTGAACTAATGTTTACTTCTAAACCAATACTTCTGTACAAAGTTATGAATTTAGCTAATTTTTTTTCACCTAATAAAATGTGTATATTTTTTGAAATATTTTATTCCAATGTAAAAAGTTATTTACTAATGTTTACTTGTCTAAATATGAAGTAAATTGCATAGTAACAAGAATTATTTTTCATTATGACGAATAATTTTAAATCTTGAGTGTGGCAAATTTTGACGATTTTCAAGCTGAATTTACATAATTTTTTTTCAAATAAACATATTGTTGTATTTATGTTGTTTAACTTTTTGAAAAGTCCTCTAAAGAATCTAGCCATTACAACTTACTAAAATGTATGAATAAATGATTAATTTTAAATTTAAAAAAAGTTACAATTTATAAAGTCAATTTAAGTGCATTTAGACTATATTACTACAAAAAAAAATCTACAAGTGATAAACCCATAAAAATACTATAAAACGTTTCATAAACAACAACATTCACACACACAATTTTATAAAGATGAAAATTTAGTGATAATTAACTTTTTTTTAAGATAAGAAATGGGGTGGAAAATACCCCGTGTTTGGACACTTTTATAATTGTTGTGTGTGTAAATAATAGTGGCCATAAAAGTGTGTAAATAATTAAAACGTTAGTCTAAAATTGCCTTTGAATTTATTGAATCCGGGTAAGAACGTACCATTATGAAAGATATGTTCTGGATAACTAATTTATACAAAAGTGTTTTAAAGATGATCATGAATAAATAATATTAATAACATACTAGTATGATGTAGAATAAACATTCAACAATATATAAACACATATTTTTGAAAATATATCTTGTTTGTTTATTTCTAATTTTTGTTTCTTGTTTAATATTTGAAATGTTATACCAAGCTTAGACAGAAAGAAATTAAAAAGTTACAAAGACAAAATATTAAAATGCATTAAATACTAGGTACTGTGAAAAAGACACTTCATCAGAAATAGCTATGAAGATTGCTAACGTGCTTAAAACATTGAGTTTCAGAAATTTTTTTAGAAATTTATTTGATTGATATAAGATCTGCAAGCCACAATATTACTCAGTTTAAACATAAAAGCTTTACCACACCTCATGGGCAACAAGATTTATTTTTATTAAAATGCCTGTGTTTATATAAATATACTTTTGAGTTTGTTTTTAAATCAATGCCGTTAAAAACTTAAACAATGGCATTTCCTAATATGTAAAACAACAGATTTACAATGATGGTAATTTTAAAATAAATTGATTACTATGATAATGTTCATTTGTGTTTAAGAAAAAACTAATTATACATTTATAAATTTTATTTATTAATGGTAAACTTCACCTGCATTGAAATGGTTTTGTCGCAGATTTTTGTTGACTACAATTTATAAAATGAGTTTTAGACAACCCTAGAGCATGCTCTATTTCGTGAATCAGAAAAGGTAAAATGATTTACAATTATTAACGGCTGTAGACATTGTAATATTCCATTCTTCTTTGTCATCGAAGAGTACCTCTACTTGCGATTGAAGCACATAAGGCGCAGAAGCGTGGGCACTACTCTTCCTCGACCGTCAAATCTAGTTCCTTCTGACAGTTTAATATGTTTAACGTCCCCGAATAGTATCGGGATATTTGGTTTTTTCGAGTTGAGAACAAAGGTCGAAGGGATATATTTACTCCAGAGACTAAAATCGTACATAGCATTATTAACATTTTTTATTACCAAACATATACCAAGTTATTCTGTTGATACCCCATTTACGGTTAGTCTTAACCTGAACTATACTACTATTACCGTTACTTCCCATATATCCACAAAAAACCATTGGCGTAGTAGCGGAGATAGGGGTAGGCCATGGCGTTGCGAGCGACGAGCTCAATAAGGCTCACAAAAGCACTAACGTCAACTTGAAGAACATTTTAACAACTGGTATTATTTTTAAAAGTGTTCCCATATTTATTATCGCTTGTTGATAAGACCCTATCGATCTTCTTGTATTTATTTTCGCTTTTTTATAAGCTTCACCATCTTAACGAACTGCTTTTGAATGTTTTTATACATTTTTCTCACTTGTGCTAAAATCACTACATCATTATCCCTAATACCTGCAGCTACATCACATATACGCATAGATTTACCGTCAAAGTACATTTCTTTTTTTGTTTTTCTTTGTCTTTGAATAATTTTTATGTAATTCTTCTTTGAATAATTTTTTAATTAAAATATTCAGTATATAATTATTATAATAATATATAATAACAATAAATCTTTGAACAATTAAAAGGGTTGAATTGAAATATTGCTAATTAAAATAATTTGCTTATGAATGAAAACTGAAATATATGTTCAAACTTCAAGTGTTGGTTATCATATGAGTCTTATCATATGAAACCTGTGAATCCCACGTAATGTTCTCTATTTTACTCATACAATGAATTATTGATTTTCTTTGTAACCTTCCTCTACTCTAATCATGTAATCAGACAACAATATAACAGTCTAAACAACAAAACTGTAGTCTTTTTAGTAAAACCTTCCTCAATTATATTAACTAGAATTCACTCTCCTCAACCCACTAACGCTCAGAATTGGACCTTCCCATTTATTATTTTAAAATTTGTATCGTAACATAATATTTTTTATTAGGATATTAGTTATGGAAGAATATACTACATTTAATAGTATAATTATTATTATGAAACCTTTGTCAATTTCTGGATTAACTCGTGTAACAAATATTTGGTATTTATGAGAGATATTTCACCCTTTTTACGAAATAACAGTTTTTCAATGAAGGCAGTTCTAACGGGATATAGTGAGGATAGAAAATTCTGAATAAAAAAAATATGATTTTTTTTGGGAAGGAAATGTAAAAAAATCAGTAAAGCAAGTGGTTAAAAAACGTAAAATCTGGGGAAAATATTGAACACTCGAAACTATGGAAATTGAATGAAAACAGCCCTACCACAAATACCAATATGTACATGATAGATATATTAGTATAATAAATGCTACTTTTTATCCAAAAGCAAATCAAGTCTTATGACATATTTGGTGTAGTAAACTTTAAAATTTGCATACTATCGAAGAATTAGAAAAAAAGCATTTAAAATACAATATTTAAAACATTAAATTGAAAAAATAAATAAATTATAATTATAATACATTCCACTACATACCTGAATATTAGATTCCAGGAGCAATTTGAAACCATAATTAATTGTTCATATATAATTTTATAAATTATAATAACTATTATAGTTTACAATTATTATAACTTATTAGTGATTTGCTTCATGTGGTGTTGAGCATCACGTTGATCCCACATAGGAATCCTTTCTTGGTTAAGATGAATAAGTTTCTTGCTATCCTTGATGCTGTTCGCAGGACATAACCAAACTGAATAGGAAAAGGTATGCTGTAGCAAGTCGTCGTGCAACATGTACCTTCCTAATGAATGCGGCTTTACTTACTTCTTCACGTGTAGATCTGTCTTGCGTTGTCGCGCACGAAAAGATGTAACCTTGGAGCAATTAGTAGCAAATATTATGCATCTAAAGGGTGATCTCATAACCAGTACCCCCTAGAGAACAAGGCCGGAGCGCTCTGACGAGTCTCATCATCTCCCGGTGCCGGGCTACTATGTGGGTACTGTAATTGGCCGTTGTTTTATGTTGTTATGCTATAACTTTTCTCTAAGTCCGAGTGAGATAAATCATAATATCTATGTTGTTAAGGCGTAAAAGTAGAGAAGAAAAGTGGAAAAGGATAGATGAAAATAATTTCAGCTTAACTATAGAATTGAGTAAACACTAAATTTTGCAAGATAAAAAATTTTTCTGATTTTAATTTAACTAATACAAAATTTTAATAATTTTCAAATTCCAGAAGGATGGTCAAAGTTCGTTCAAAATAATAAAATTACTATATTTAAATTAATACATGATCCAGGCCCTGTTGTTATATTTTCAGTTGTTATTTGCAGTAATTTGAAATTAAAAACTTTTTTGTTTGGTAAAGAAATACCTATTAATGTGTGCAAGAAGAAAACGCCGTTTGTGTGTAATATGATTGGTGAGATAAAAAAAGCAATAGAAATGCATCTCTTTTAAAAGGAAAAGAAAATAACGATATTGACAATTGTTCATAATTATTAGGTCATCTGTCCAGTATTTTTTAAGCAATCTGTCCCCTGAAACATGTGATAACTTGCATACTAGTTTGTCTTTAATTGCAGAACAAATTAAATTACTAACAATACCCAAGGAAAGATTAAGTTATTCAATTGACACTATGGTGTAGTCTTCACTACTGTATACAATAAGTCTCCATGCATACAAATTTCTAAGACATCTAAATATTATCACTCTACCTCATCCAAAAACTATTCAAACTGTGTGTAATAACTATTTAAATGATCCAAGTGTGGAAGAAAAACAAGCTATCCTTAATTATGCACAAACACAGAGTAGATTTTTATAAAAAAGTAAAAGCAAGTATGAGAGTGGCAATATAGTAGATACTGCTTTTAATAATTCACCTATTGCCAAATCAGGTTTTGTTTTCATGTTAGACAGTATCAGTTCAAAATTCAAAGAAGTTGTACACATATCACCTGTTGCAAATATAGATCACGAACTTCTATATTCTTTTATCAAAAGAATAATTGCTAATTTAGAACAAATAGGATATCATGTTTTTTTGTGTTATTAGTGATAATAATGTATTAAATAGAAGAGCCATAAACAATTTTTCAAAAAATAAATACTTAGGTATTCTTGAATTTTGTAGTCCATTACGTTCAGTGAATCTTATTAATTACTTAAACAATGTGATTGTTTATAAGTGGATCAGAAATAACTGGTTGAATACAAAAAGTACTAACACACTTTTAAAAAAACTGTTTTAGTAGAAATGATAGGTTGAGAGCCGGTAGCTCTTCAGAAAGAAAAAAGTAAAAATTAAAAAAATAGAGCCCTACAACACTTTGACGTAGCATTACTGTTTTTAAAATTTTCATTCCCTTATAATCTTCAACTACTAACACTATTCACAATGTCTTAGGCTAGTATTGGGTTTTGGCCTTGCAAATATTTTCATTATACGCTATCTTATATCTACATTAAGCTAATACTATTACAGTAAAATTACTAAATTAATAAGTAGAAGTCGGATTAGCCTCCAATTACAGCTCTAATTTTCATTTCTATTTTTTCATTTTTAATTATAGGATGAAAACCCAAGATAATTCGAATAAAATTTATAAGGTCAATTAAAATTAACATTACACTCCCGTTTGTGTGAGTGAACAATGTGATAGTGGTCAGTAAGAATTAACCTTCGCTAATAACGTTTGTGTTATGCATTATTCCCTAATGGATCTAAACTTCAACTCTTCTAGATCTTATTCTTCAAGATTTGCATTTTTGAAATTGCAAATACGTTATTTTAATGTATGCTTTTTAGTCATATCCATGAGCATGTGTATGATTGGATGTAATATTTGATTGTAATAGAAATTCAACTAATGAATACCAGTTAATGAGTTGTTGAAAGCAAATTTTCATTTTTCAATAGCACATTTACCAAATGATAGAACATTAAATTATTTTATATTCATTAGTAAAAATAAACTAATATAATGTAAACAAAAAAAATAGGATTTCTTAATTATTTTGTAAGATCCGTATGGCTTGTGTAAGAGTTTGCTACTCCGTAAAAGTAGATGAGTTTGCTACTCCATGTAGTCAGCCTCGCCTTGTGACGTCATGAACAAAGCACTCTGGCTTTGTTTTCTAGGAAGTACTAGTATAGCCCCATTTGCTTCTTGCGATCACCGTCTGCGATTTGTTTTTTGACTCATTGGTTCTTAGTTTTCGTGCTGTGTGTTTGATGATTCATTGGGTTAGGTCTTTCTTGGTGTGATGCTTGGAAAACTATGCATGTTTGCATTTCAAGTATACTGTCTGTGTAATTGCTCTAGTACAGGCATTAACAGTAAAATTAGCAAAATATTATAGGAAAATTTCATAGTTAAGTTTGACAGCTACTATGTCATAAACTTTAAAAAACAAAACAATAAAAATGTTATTAATATTTGTCAATTGTGTGATGAAGTATGCATATACATGTATGTTATAATTTATACATAATTTGTGTATCAATAAAAGCCTACAACCTTGCAACATAATAGTTTACCATATAACATTTTTTTTTTAATATGAGATTCCACATTAAATATAATTATTTACTTGGTTTATTTTTTAACTTACTCTTGTTCACTTAGAAATAAATGTTGTGTTAGCAAAAAGCATTGAAATAGTTTGCTAATTTATATTCAGGACACTTGACAACACAAAGTTTTTTTTAATATGAAACAAAATTAAATGCACACTTTTAAAAACACTGTAATATGTTATATTCTTTTAGTTAACTATGTAAGTGCTCAATAAGTTGTAATTTTAAAATAAAGTAAACAAATTCTCATTAGTGATTTATCATATGTAAATACATTCATGCTTCCATGTGCCTTATCCACTGTGCATAAAGAAAACCTTGCTAAATCTCTCTGTAAACGGATTGTTACTAACTAAAGTCAGAAAAAAACATTGAATAATTATTAAAAAATTACTAAGAAACTTTTTTAGAGTTCAAATTAACCATTCTACACTCTATTGTTATTCTGAATAATTGAAATTTGATAAAAATCTATATATATACATTTTGACATTAATCAGCTATTGATATTAGTTTACACTTCACCCGATTGCCCCTGTTAAAAAGTAATCATTTAAGTCATCTAACTATATGATATTGTTTATTGAAATGTTACTCATGGTCTTACTATACGTTGCCACTTTTCATTTCAGTAGGTCACTTCTTACAAGTCTGTGTATATTATAGCCTACGTGGATTTATATCTTCCTTTTCCCTGGTTTTCAGTTGGAACTCTTTATTTTTATTTGTACTATTTGTCTTCTTTTACTAGCTTTTGTATGTATTAAACACTGATGGTACGAGAGTACTAGAGATTTAGAAGTTTTTACTTATTCCTGTCTTATTTATGTTATGATATCCAAAACATGCTTTTCATAAATTTAAAAAGCATGCATTTAGCTCTCAAAATACATTGAAAGTGTTGTGATTAAAAAAAGATTTCTTAAAATATATAATAAAGTACTTTGAGTGAATATGAAAAGAAAATTCTTGGAAATATTTTTTCTCCTTTTCCATTTTTTATATCCTAGTTGACTCAAGTATTGCAGCATTGAAAATGAATGTAACATTAAAGTATACAAAAATAAGGTTGTAAATGATTTATAAAAAAATATGTAATATTTTAGCAATAGACATTTTTATTACTAATACATCATCAGTAACAAAAAAGAAAAACCTGTTTATATCAGGTTATTGCCAATACATTTCATATAAAATGACAACCCCAACAACAAGTCTGTGGATAGTCTGGTGCATACACTTTGCTTTCTTTACCATATACAAAGAACTGCCCGACTTGGCCTTTCCATTCATACTTCACACTTGTAATAGGTACTACACGTACATGTTGTCTCTGAAAAAAAAGATTTATTTCAGTTTTTATGTCAGTGTTAACACCTTATGTACATTTCTGTTATCTGGTAACCATCTACAGAGGTACTTGAATACCTGTGACATTGATATGAACATAAGGTGTTTATTCACAGTTAGTAAATTAATTTAAAAAATTGGTAGCTATTGGGTTTTTATTTTGTTTAATTAATTCATATCCCACAGTTGGTCAAGAGAATGAGTAATGTAACTTCCTATTTTATGTTGTGTCATTTAAACATCTTCATACATCCCTCTTCTGTTTGATAAACTTACAGTTTTTGAAACACATACTCCTATCTCTTTAGGGTATTAGGCAGACCTCATTGATGCTTCAAGTGAAAATAAAAAATTAAAAAAAAATGGTTTATTATTATTGTTGTTATTATTATTATTTAAAAGTAACATTTAAAATATTTAAATATATTTAAATAATTTCTTTAAAATTCCCATTGTTAGAATTTTCTTAACAATTCAAAGTAGTTTATGGATCCTCAGTTCCTAGCTTTGTATTAAATGATGCATTTCATTTGAACTCCATTTACTTGAAGTGTTGCAAACATTTCAAGTACATTTTACATAAATAATGCTTTTGAAACAAATTGAGTATAACAATGATAAAAATTGTGGATACAGAAACTTCTGAAAAAACATTCTGAATATTCATAACACGAGAATAGAAACAAACTGTTAGGAATATCATTTTTTTATTAACGTTGGTTGTTGTAATGATTTTGATTCCACCGAATAAATTATGAGTAATTATTTAAAGAATTAAGTCAAAAATACCATTTAAAATATTGATTGGAATATATATATTTAGTATGGAATATAAAGACAAATAGATCAGTCCAGTAGTGTTGGATGGAATGTGGGTTATTGAAACTTATCAAAATGTTGGTTTGTTATGTATAAGGAGAAACCTATGTCCTGAAAGAAATGCTAAAATTAACAGAAAAGAGAAATACATTTTATAGTAGGAGTGATCATATAATAGGCAACAGCAATATAGACATATGGACATAAAAGAAATGTGAATGTAGTATAAATTGGAAAATGTCTGGTTTTAAGTACAAAATCTTGGACAGAACAAATGAAGCTACTGAGACTGTATCAAAGAAACAAACATTATCTACCTAAAGTCATCAATAAACATATGTATCTTAGAATAAAAATGTACAAGTTAAAATTTTGTGTACAGTGTGAAAAGTACATAAAATTTTAATGAAACTATAGTTATATATTTGAAGCTGTATGAGAAAGGGATTTTCAACAGTAGGAAATTTTAGATTCCTTCTGAAATTGAATTATTGAATTGATTAACATCCTTTTTTAATTCCAAATATATTTTTATATAACTTTATATTTATATTGATATTTTAAAGTAAAATATGTATGTTTAAAAAATATAACAAAGGAGGACCCGGTAATTGCTTGTGGGGGAAAAAAATAACTTTGGTATATAGAGACTTTATATCACTACCAATTAAATCGTGTTTTATGAAAGGTTTATGTATTAAAGTGTACAGAAGTTATCTAAATGGGAAGATAGTTAAAAGGGTAAAAATCAAACAAATTATTGTTAGGTATACTTAAATAGTTAAAAAGTAACAAATTTAAACAAGTGGAATATTTCTTTGTATGTTTTTCAGAGGTGTTTATTTGTATATATTCAGAAAATTTCCATTAGTATATCTTACAACATAATTTTACTTTTTCACTTGACAAATTTATTTCAGACAATTTGTTAGTTTACATTTTGTTTGCAATATAAATTTTACTTTTACATATTTGTAAATACAAGCATGTTTATATAAATTTACTATAAATCATGCAATATCTATAGATTTTAAAATATAATTAAATATTATTATTAAAATTTATTTTATTTCATTTTCAAAGGGTTATAATTTTTATGCATGTTTATACATACAGTTGTATTGCTAACATTTATATTGCTAATTGGAATTACAGTATTTTTCCTGTCTTAAAAAACCGGAAACCTTAACTTTTAATCAGCTAGAGTTTGGAAAAAAAACAATATTAAAGTACAGGTATTTAGTACAAAGGAGAATCTTTATCTTGTGTTGGTTAGATGTTTGTGAATGACTGTGCCTGTAGATTATTGAGTTGGTATTCTGTTTATGAAATTTGAACTTGTGTTTATTGTTTTATGTCTTGTGAGTTTTAGATGTAAGAAGTTGATTGTGTTATATTACCCAGTTTTGAATATGACGTTTACATTGTTATATAATAATTTAGGTATCTATTTATATAATGCATGTAGCTGTCTTATTGTCTATATAAAATTAACTAAGTGACTATAAACTTGACATAGTAGTCAATGATGGGACTTTAGCGTTAAAGTATTTTCTTTTCAGAAAAATATTTCAAGATTCTGTTTTTGCAGGTCAGGCAAAAAATTATAGTTTTTGTAAACTAAAGGGATGCTGCCATGGAGCTTCTTTAATCTTTGTATACTACATATTTGAGAAATAGTACTTTTATTTATTTGACCATCTAATACATTATAATGGTGTTGTAGCTAATAATGCTTGAACGAATAGTTTAGAATCAAAATTTCTGTAGATTATAGAAAAAACCAGTACCAGTTCTAGTTGAGTCTAAAACTAATTAGTGAATAATTAAAAATATTCATGTAGTTATTAATGTCATAGAAATAGTTTCGCACAAAATAATCAAATATTTATATGTTCTAATAAAACTATTCCCAAACTATATGAAAATTGTGCAAATTATTTTAATAAACAATCTGGAATAAATATTGATAAAATTGTTAAAATGTGGTTAATTTCAAAAAATAAAAAAGTGGTTGTTTTCTACATTTTCTTTAAATTTGAGAACTTTTTAAACATTCTAATTGGCATTTGAAACACTGGTAATTTATTGTTAAATCATAGCAAATTAGGAATTTATAAAAGTTGTAAGAGAAACTAAAAATTATAACATTTGTTGATTCCATCGTCGCGTGAGCTACTAGTAATCACTTACACTTTAAAAAAAATGTTTTAACTTGCCTATAGTAGCACTTACTTTGCTTGTTGAGGACGGCCGTTTCGGGAGGTGTGTCCCTTTGTCAACTCAGACCGTAACTCTGAGTTACGGTCTGAGTTGACAAAGGGACACATCTCCCGAAACGGCCGTCCTCAACAAGCAAAGTAAGTGCTACTATAGGCAAGTTAAAACATTTTTTTTTAAGTGTAAAAATTATATCCCAAAAACTAAGAATTTATGATTTTTTTTCCTACGAAATTAATATAATGCTTAGGAAACACATGTTTAGTTAAATATAAACTATGTTATATATCTCCTACAAATTAGTATTACTGTTTGTGATATTAATATGTAGTTGAGATCAGCCAACATTTGTAAACAGCAGTATTAAGTATACACTTATACATATGAACCTTGTTAAATTGGAACCAAGACTGATCCACTGTAACAATTATCAAGGTTAATAAGAGAATGTCGAAAAAACAAAAAAGTAAATATACTATAGTGTACTCTCAATTATTTGCTTGTATTATGAAGGAAAAATACTATTAAAATATTAATAGAAAATAAGAAAACATAAAAAACAACTGTAAGTAAAATCCATTTTTTATGAATGAAGCTTATAAGTTTTTTGTTGGTTTTCGAATATGATTACAAACACTGGGACAAATATTAACCTGTGACGTCGCAACTCAAGGCACAAATATCACCACTCGGAGCAGCTGGAATTATGCAGAGCAACTTGGAATTAAATACAACCTGAAACTGGGCCAAGCATCTAAATTCTCAACCTGTCATATGGTTTTTCCTTCATTACCAGAGAGAAAACTGTTGCTTCTAAATCACAAAGACTCCAAGGCTATTAGTGATCGCTACATCCTGAAGGCCCCTGCTTTGGAAATGATTGCGGATCTATACAGTAAAGATAACTGGATCCATGTATACACTGATGGGTCAGCGGTAAAGTATGCCTCCGGTGCTTGCTTTTACAGCGACCACTTTGAGGGCTGCAGCCTAGTTGAAAATACCAATAGCTTCGACGGTGATATTGTGGCTATAATACAAGCTGACGAAAAACTTTGTTGGATCTCCGGAAAGTTGCCAAGAGTTGTGTTCTTCGTGGATTCACCAGCTGCTATAATTGCACTAACTAGTAATACCTCCATCAACTTCAAACAATGAATGGACAAAAGGCCCTGGCTGGGATGATTGAAGAAGGGTGGTACATTGTGTTGCAATGGCTCCCTAGCTATGTCGGCATTGAAGGAAATGAACGCACAGAGCAGCTAGCGAAGAAAGGTAACACCTTGCCACAGCGTGATAACCCTATATCTTTACTGACAGCAAGAAGCCTGATTGAATCTAAAATCAATGAAAAAACAAGGGAAACCCAAAATGAAATGAGGACTGGAAAGATATGGAGGGGCCTGGCGCACACAGTGCTAATACCACATAGCCTACTTAGAGTGGAAGCTGTTGCCAGATTCAGAATGCTTATGGGCCATAATTATCTGCAAGCCCACATATACAAAATCGGATTAACAGTCTCAGATATTTGCCCTCTGTGCAACTGTCAAAAGACGGATGCCCCACATCTTCGGAATTGCACAGCATTACAAGATGTGGAAGACCGAAGCCAGCATGGTCCGTACTGGGAGGCTAGGAGGAGAATGGAGGAAATTCCAAGATCTAGCATTGGCTAAAGTAAGTAAAGTACATTTTATAACTCATTAACTCTGGCAAAGACAGCACAAAAAGTCATATTCTTTCTCTCCTCATAGAGTTTAGACTATTATGGCTTCTGAATTCTATGTAAAAAGAATTGTTAATAATTTACAGAGGTAAGACAGCTCTCTTTATCTGAATATGTGATTGATAGAATTATCCTAATACACGCTATTTAAAACAAAGAAAGAATGGACATAGAAGTATTAAATCGTGATAACATAATAAATTCATAAATGAACTCACAAAAATAAAACTAAATAGGAGTATCATTTTGAAAAACTAATACAAGCGTGCATAGCTGGAGTAGAAATATTCATTGAACAATAAATGGTTAATTTAATTTCATTTCTCAGTCAAAAGTTGACTGACTAAGCTGAATCAATATTCTTCTGAGATTGGCATAATTTTGTAAAGTATAATAGCCGTCTCATTGTAAGACAAATTATCATGAGATTTCTATTGATCTGATGACATTTTTCACTATCTGGACCAAAACATTTTGACATATGTATGCAGAGGCTTATAATTTCTGAACATCACTAATTAAAATATTATTGAATAATTTTATCTATAGCTTCTTTATCATAAAATTATTATTTGTTTCATTTAAAATTTATATTTTAGCCTCACTTTAGACCTCCAAATATGATGAGATAGACCTGTGCTATAATTTGAAATGCAATTTACTACAATTGAGCATTGTCATACATCACACTCGATTTGTCATGGCTAGTCGCTCTGCCTTTAATTCCAAATAATATCTCAGTTTTATATCTGCTTATGCATGGTAAATGATCTGACTCATTATCCTATGAATAACATTACCCTAATCTCTCTGGAATTATGATAACAAAAAACACATTACATTTTTTACCTATTCCTTTTGTTATTGGATTTATTAAATTTATAAACTTCTAATTTTAAATAATAATTACTGTTTTTTATATAAAGATTATTAACCTTGTAATTCACAATTTTAGTTTTAGCTTATAAGATACAGTAAATTTATATTGATTCACTGGTTTGTTAATATACCTAGTTGTTTACTTAACATGACACTAAAATTATTAACTGTTCCCATAAATGGATATGGTTACATTTTTATCTAACCTATTTCTTTGGACCATTTTTATGAAATTGTAAAAAAAAGGGTTATCTACTGCAATTCTTAATTTATTGTCTTAGTAAACTAAATATGTTTGGGAAATGAAATAACTTAAGAGTTTGGTGCAGATTTTCTAACCCCATACTTGTATCACTTGATATTTATTTGTTGTTTAGAATTTTATTTTCAACACTTTTAATCATCTTTTAGTAAATGGCCAAAACTGATTTTAGCTATATGGCACCATAAACTTTGTTGAATTTAAGAAACAATATTTAATTCAAACTCAGTGTTTACACTAACTCACTCTCTCTTCTTTTTCTCACTTTCTATCAAACACACACACACACCTCACTCAAATTAAAATATGTTTAAGGAAATAGATCCAATATTAGTTGATCAGAGGTATATACTAGGTTGAGATGAGTTTCTAAGTTGAAAGCATGCAAAAAAATTTTATTTTCTTAAAAAAAAGGCATTTAGTTTTGTGATTTAGCTTGTGTCTAAAGTGTGTGAATAAACTAGAATCTTCTACTGAACAAAAAAATTTCAAACCGCAAATAAATTGTTATGCAAGTATTTTATAAATAAATTCAGACAGTTTTTATTTACTGTTCAGGTTTTTTAAAATATAATACTACCTGCATCAATATTTTCTGATTACTATATTTAATGAAATGCTCTTGTAGTAGGTGCGTAGAAGCAGTTGTTATTGTTGTTTCTGGGAACTCACTTATGGGTAAAACTTCAAACCCTACTTCCGAAAACACTTCTTCACCAGAAACACTCTTTACCAAGTCCTCAGGAAAAGTGACAGATTTTTTGATGAACTCTGATGTATTTGTTTTCCTGGAATCAAATGAAGTGATTACCAAGACTTAATTATTAAGTGATCATGCCTTTTCTGCAATTGACATCACTGTTTAAGAATATGAAAAATGATTAATTTTCATTTTTGAATCAAATAAAATTTCAAATAATATAAATATATTTACAAATGTATATATGCAATTTTGTATATATATATTGTGTGTGTGTGTTGCAACAGCCAATCCGCCCTCTGACTCACCATCAGCAGCAAGTCTACCAATAGAGGTAAAATTTTGTGCAAACATTCCAGAACCTTTGCTAGTGCTTGCCAAAATCTGCCAGAGAAGCACTCACTGTATTTTAATTTTAAAAAAGTCTTACTCACAGAGATATAACCCTTTGAGCTTTGGTTTCCAGGGGGATGATTCGTTGAAGGCACCTCAGCTTAATGACCATAGTTTAGAAATGTTCAAAAAATTTGCTTTATTAAATAAAATATTAACTCAATTTGCAAGTTAGTAAAAAACAGTTTCTTATTTTCTCAAATTAAATTTATGTATCTAGCACAAATTAGAAACAACTTTAAAACATTTTTAATAAAATTATAAGTTAAATTCATTTATCTGTTCCAACAAAAAGCAAAAATTTCTATGAAAAACGTATACCCTTTTTTCTAAACTTATAATTTTATTAAATTAAACCAAATTTTAACCCTTTAGAAACCCTATGGTTTCTCATTTAACCCTTTCCAAAAGTTTAATATATATTAACAATAATAAAATAAAAATCAAACATTTCAACCCTACTCCATATCCCGAAATCACAAAATTTACCCAGTAAAACAAAAATATTTAAAAATCAAAATTAAATCAGAAAAACAAACATTTTAAAAATGAAAACTAAATCATAAAGTCATACATTTTAAAAATCTAAATTAATTCAGAAAATTCCACATATTTAAAATTAAAAAGTAAATCAATTATCAAAACCTTAAAACATCTTACTATTCTTTCTTTATATGCTGTCAAAACGTCTCTTAATTCTCTGATTTTAAAATGAATTTCTTACAGCCTAACAATTTCAGTTACAGGTGTTAATGCTTTAAGAATGAAAAATGCTGTTTCCTTTCAAAAGAGCTAAACTTATAATTAAATAATCCCTTGTAAACAAACATTTATAAGCCCTAGATATTAAGCAAACAAATATCAAAATTAATTTTATTTTGTCCTTATTTTTACAATTTCTTTTCTTTATTCCTTGGTGAATTTATTTTTCAAAACAGGTCAAGTTAACCAAGATCTTATTTCATTTAAACTTATTTAAAAAACCTGA
The DNA here is from genome assembly GCA_036971475.1 of Prosapia bicincta. Taxonomy (NCBI): domain Eukaryota; kingdom Metazoa; phylum Arthropoda; class Insecta; order Hemiptera; family Cercopidae; genus Prosapia; species Prosapia bicincta. The sequence continues at coordinate 81,505,665 of JBAIZL010000001.1, read as the reverse complement.
AAATTATTTTGAAATATCTCATTTTGATTGACTGACATATCTGTACAACTTTATATTTTGTTAATTTGTAACTGGCTTTGAAATTATTTGATTTACAACTGTCCTATTTCCTATTTAACAACTTACTATTTACTTCTTAAAAACAATAATTAATTTGTATTAAACTTCTTTATAACCACATTTATTTGTAACAAAATCATATCTAGACATATTAACCGGTTGCGTCACACGTGCATCTACCAGTCGCATACGGGATATTCAATGTTGTTTTGTTGGCACTACTGAAGTCTCATCGCCATTTAGTGTTTTTGTATTCGTCAATCAGTTCCTTCCCAAGGTCGGTGAAGTGTCTAGCTCAACCTCTTCAAACCCTAGCAGGTAAGATTTTTGTCAATCTACTACTAACTCAAGGTCTACTGAGTCTGTAAGACGTAAGGTGTGTTCCCCGCCAAATTTTTCCATGCGTCTGACAGACGTAGGTGTGATCGTGACATATAGTTATTTCCCAAAATATTTATAATTTGTTTTTAGCAATTAGTTTTAAAATCTGGTTAAATATTTATTTCAGAATGAATGCAGAGCGATTGTCAAATATTTATAATTTGTTTTTAGCAATTAGTTTTAAAATTTGGTTAAATATTTATTTCAGAATGAATGCAGAGCGATTGTCAAATATTTATAATTTGTTTTTAGCTATTAGTTTTAAAATTTGGTTAAATATTTATTTCAGAATTTATGCAGAGCGATTGTATCGGACTGATGATCCCAATTTTCCGGTACTAGTACGTCAATTATTTGAAGAAGAGGACGATGAATTTTCAGGAAACAATGAGACCGACAAGGAAACGGACGAACTGAATGTCGACGGGGAAGTATATGACACATGGACCAGACTTCCCGAATTAGAACCAGTTCTTCTTGGATTGGAAGAAGATGAAGAACTGGAAGGTGAGGAGCAAGAGGATGACATAGAAGAGAAACCTGGAGATGAAACACCCATTTATAAAGGCAAGAATGGCTATGAATAGGATTCAAAGGAGCCTTCGAACAGAGGTAAAGTGCCAGCTCGAAATATTTTTAAAACAAAAGGTTTACCAGGTTTGTCTCATCATGCAAAGCAAGTGTTAGGTGCCACTCCAAGCGAAAGTGATGTGTGGAGCCAACTATTCAATTCGGAGATGATTGATGAAATTTTAAAATGGACGAATAATTATTTGGCTAATAAACGGGCCACTCTAAAAAATGAGAACCAAATAATATACCATAATGACCTATCCAAGAATGAGTTGCTCGCATTCATTGGGCTACTCATGTTGTGCGCTGTTTTGAAATCAAATAGGGAAAATATAAGATCTCTATTTCAAAGTAATGAGTGTGTGCAAAAAATTTTTTCAATTACTATGTCAGTTAATGGGTTTATAGCCATCAAAACAGCTCTTCGCTTTGATAATCCTCACGACCACCCAACAAGGGTCACCACAGATCGCGCTGCAGCCATAAGCTATATTTTTGAGAAATTTATTTCTAATAGTACAAAGTTATATATTCCTATTGATACCCTTACCGTTGATGAATCTTTTGTGCCATTTATAAGAAATTGTGGATTTCAGATTTATATGCCGAGTAAGCCTGCACGTTATTGTATAAAACTTATGACTGTATGAAGTGGTGTTGTTTATCAGTGATGAGTTAATGTTAGAAAATATGTTTTTGAATTGAGTGTTTATTAATTAACTCCTACCAGTAATTTTTCTCTAGTTTATTTTCTAAAATAGGTTGAGAATTTTTAATAATATAACAATAATTATTATTATATAACTATAAGTATTCCTGAAAATGTCTAAATTGATATTGATATTGGAAAAAAAAAGTTTATAAATATATATATATATATATATATATATATATATATATATATATATATATAAGATTAAATAATATACACTAATACAGGAATATTTAATTTATTGAATAATACATTCAAAGCTTTTCGTTGGTTGACATTACCAACATCCTCAGGAATTCCTGAGTAACTTAGTTACACAATAATTACTTATAGTAAAATAGAGGGTATCTCAAATACCTGTATTATGAGTAAACATTTGGTTATTTCATTTGCATGTTTTTGATAATTCACAGACCTTTATCCAAATTAATTCCAACTATCAGGATTCTACTCTACATCTAAATTTAATGAATAGAGTCCTTAGTGGTCGTAATAAATTTTTAAGACGATAATTGAATTATGAATACTGAAATATTACTCTCCAGTAGATAATTCATTTCTAATTTACTCTTTTTATGAATAAGGGCATAATACTGAAAGCAGTAATTATAGTAAAAAAATATACCTTCAACAGAATTATGAATCACATTTGTTTCCTTAATAATTTTTGTTTTAATGTAAGCAAATTTGTTGTCTAATGTAATTCTGAATGCTTAACTTTCAAGAGGCTGCATGCGGAGTTTTTCTCCACACGTATCATCATTTGTTAAGAAAACGTCTTTCCAGTTGTCAGATGTTTATTTCCAGCTCGTTACTCCAAAACCTGTATTATAGGAAACAGCCCAACCTATTTCTGTTAATTTTTGACAAGTGTGTGAAACATAATTCTCATGAAAGTGGGTCATGTTTACGCTACACTAGTGGTGTCTATTTAGCTTGAAAATGAACAGTTATGAGTTGTTTTTTCAACAAAGAATAAGTTTCTGCTAGCTTTATTTAACTGTAGAGCCTATTGTGATATGAAGGCAATATTTTTTTCATCCACTAGTTTTTACAATTATATATTTGAAGTAAAACATTCTTTATTTTCATTAAATATTATAACAAATTTCAAATTTATATATTTACTATCGCAATTAAATATTTTTGTTTAGACCTTTAATTACTTTATTGCACAAAAATAACCCGCAAACGCCTTTCCCATAATGAAAACTATGGTCTAGTATACATTGCTGACACGTTTTAATAAGTCAAGCTATTTTTAGAAATATGATGTTTAGAAATTCAAAATTGTGCAACAATAATTTTTTAAATTGTTTACAATGTATTTATATTGTATTTAATTACAAAGTCACCCAAATATAAAATAAAAAACCGTGTAAATTTAAACAGTTCTTTGTGCGGAATAAACCTCCGCAAGCGCCCTCTTCCATTTGAAAATCTACGCGCCCCCTCGAAGGTTAACCTTTTATATTATCATTGAATAAGACTAACTTGCTTATAGATATTTGTTTTAAGTTTTATACCATGTAACAACAAGTCGAATGTAGTACAACAGAAATCCAGTGCCTTCACAAGGTACACACTCTTGTTTGCCAGTTGCTTTACACTGCAAACAATCTAAACGACCAAATCCATGTGTTGAAGAACGACAGTGAAAGCAACGATCTTTGAAGTCATATTCTGAACTAAAGCCATCACCATTACAATGTAAACAACGAACCTAAAAATAAATATAACTTTAGTATTCTTTCGAAAACACCTTACATTTTAATATGTTAAATCACAACTTTTGATAACTTTACTACATAGCTCAATAAATTCTGAATGATGGTCTAGACAGAATTTAGCATTATGTTAACTTTCACTGTACATTTGAAACACCACAATTCATGTAGGTAAAACTGATGTAATATACTTTGAAACTGCTCCAGCTACATGATTTTTTTAAAATTGATTTTCTCTAGATTTATTCAGGTGTAAATATTACAAAAATACAATATACAGTTAATTGCAGCATAACTAATAATACATTCTAAAAAGGTTCTGTATAACTTTCCTAACATATATTGCCTATTCTGTTATTTTACAAATGTAAACATTTCAAACATAGGCAGTAATTTTCGTATCTTGAGTGTTTGTATTATTCCATATTATTTTACAGTAAAATACTATTCATAGTAGGTGGACAAAAAAGGATCTTCCTTTTTACCTATTACTTTAAAAAACTCCCTATGCTATAATTACGACAGGAGGATTTGCTGTATTTGATGAAAGGTAAGAAATAAGTAATACCATGTCCAAATTATACATGAGTCAATGGAAATGACCAGTGATTACAGGTACCAAAAATGAAAGATAGAGTACCTGAGGGCAGAGTTGATATTTACAAAATACACTATGTATTAGGTTGATAAATAATCATTTTCAAAGTTGTGGTATATAATAACTTGCAATATTCTGTTATCGCCATTTTACCTTTTTTATTTCTTTGGTTAATTTTTTCTTATTTTGGTTCATTTTCCACCTCATATTTGATAAGTTTATACTATTTTCATGTCTTTAGTCTTAATACTTTTCACAAAGCTCTAAATGGAATTAATTCTTAGAGAAAATAAACTTTAATGTTAAGGTAGAAGTTAGAGTGTTAAAAAAACTTAACAAACAAACCATGTGCTAATTAAAAAAGTACAAACTCAGAATTTGGTTCTGTATTGTATCTATTTAAGTAACTGATGTATGTAAAAGGTTAGGGTTTTCAAAAAAAAGGGTATAAATAGACTGTTATTGTCTGAATAGTAGAAATATAAAAGTCTCCAGATACTGAGAGGCGGAATAGAACCTGGCCAAGATCTAGTTGCTGGACCGGGGGGTTTCGTTAAGGTAAACATACTGTCTATGAACAATAGTTTTGTACATGATACCTTACAAAAACAAAAATCACTGAAAAATAACCAAGCTCAAAGAAATAAACAAAATATATGTAAGGTAATTATATATATGTGTGACTACCGCTATTTTCGTCTATTTCTTTTTTCTTTTCTTGTGTATACTTACGTCCTGAACACGAATTTGACATTAGTTTTTGTCACTAAGGTCTATTTACGATCAAATACTCTGAAGAAGAACACGTTCATCATTTTCTACTTACCATTGTGGTAACTACGAGAATTTTGTTTTTCTTATATATAATTTTCTACAAGTTGCTTTAGTTGTAATATATATCTTAGAACTTTTTTTACTTTCATTTACATTCCTTAAAAACCATTTGATAGAAACTAATTTACAAGTATATCAATTTTTAAAAAATCTAGCCTTTATTTCTATTCCTGAAAATACTAAAAACATAAATGGGTCTGTCAGACTTGGCGCCCTGGTTGACGTTACAAACTGGGGCGCTCTCTCTTAAGGGTTAAATTTTTATGCAGAAACCATAAAAATTAAGCCAAAACGTTTCTCAAATATTTACTCACGTAAGTTATGAATGGAGACATCACTGTATCACTCCTCGGATTTTACACAACTCACTACTCCGCACTGAATTTCTTACCCAACTTTAAAATCATGAAAAATACCTTTCCGTGTAAAATTTATAAAAATTATTGTGCATATCGTCCTCGGACGTGTTTCAGAGTAATTTTCTATTTTAATCTCAGGTGGTCCCAAATTCTCGCAGTTATTGCAACGGTAAGTAGAAAATTATGAACGTGTTCTTCTTTAGCGTATTTGGCTTTAAATAGACTTTAGCGATAAAAACTAATGACCAATTCGTATTCAGGACATAAAAATACATAAGAAAAGAAATAAGTACAAAATTCATGTTACATAATGAAATTTCTGTAGTAAGCTCTGTAAGAGAAATGTAATTGCACATTAAAACAAAATATGCTACTGAAAAATGTTTCAGTGAAAAATATAACAAACATTATTAAAAATTAAAATTTTTTTCAAAAGCAAGAGCTTACTTTAAATTATGACGGTATTTTAATTGGTGAGATATGTAGTGATCCGTTATCACTGATATTGTTACTGATAACTGCTGACTCATAGTTATTCTCTGTTTCCCCTCTGGTAATTGAGAATAAAGAGAAAATTAGATTTAATTATTATGTTTTTATATATTCTTTAAACCAGTTTTCATAGTTCTGGCAAAAAACCTCAAGTACTTGGAGGAACCCTAATACAAGTTATAGTAGAAATATGGTAGTAGAGAAGATATGAATCGATAATAGTTGACTTGCCATTTTCAGAAAATGCAATGACATAGGAGATTGAATATCAAGCGATTATTATCGAGTGGTATTAGTTCTGTGATAACTTCTCAGTGAACTTTTCTTATTGAACTCAGACTTGGCCAACAGGATTATGTTCAGCATAAGAAAACTTCTTTGGGTAACAAACTTTAGAAAAATATGTTTTACACTGAAAAAAATTCCTGGCTGATATTCATTGAAAACATAATGCTGGAAATGTGACATGTGAGGGATCATATATCTAGCAATCACCAAAGCATTCAGAAAATAAACATGAAACTGCTCTGAGATTGTCTGATAGGTGCTTTAAAAACTATGCACAGAGATTGTCACATGTAGCAAACTGAAATGACAACCTCTGAATTAAGAATTGCTTATCAAGAGTTAAGTTGGGTATAAGAACTTTTTTCAGATATATTTCCAAGTGCTGGTTTGCTTTAGTCTGATGAGACCCAATTATATTTGTCAGGTATTGTAAATAATAACATTTTAGATACAGGACAGCAGATATCCCTTATGAACTTCACCCAATCCGTTTCACTATCCTTATGTGACAGTTTGGAGGGCTGAATTTGGCATATGGGGTCTATATTTTTTTGAAGAAGATGGGCAAAATAATAAAAACGCTTACTAATACTTTTATTTGTAAAACAATTTTTCTAAACTATGAATTAATCAAAAATATTTTTTCCAACACTATACTTAAACAAAATCTTAACGATCTTAAATTATAAAATGCCTTCAAGAACTATTGCACGGAATACGTTCACTCTACAGAACATGTGGCTTTTAGTCTATAAGCAGTTTTACCAGGACAGGGAAAAGAAATTTCCCACACAAAGAGACATTACACTTGAAGTAAAAGCATGTTGTAGCCGTTTTTCTCAGTTGGTATTTTATTTGCACTGTAGGGTTAAATTCTACATTTCTTTGCACTGTAAGCGTTTTTATTTTAGTTTAAACTAAATTCTTTTTATATTTTTTGGATGTTGTCTGAATAACTAATTAACATTTCTCTTTCTTCAGTTTTTACTATGGATTATAATTTTTATAACATGCAGTTTTTGTGTTGTACATCTTAAGGTTTTTTTATAATTACACTTTTGGTGTCTTGTCTGTGACTCAAAGCATTGGTCAAACATTCAGTTTTGAATCTCCTCTGTTTCTGACATTGTATTATAGCTATATATACTGCTTATAATTATTTAATAAAGTAACGTAATGAATATATGAAGCAACATTTCACTGTTCAAAATAGCCAATCACAACAGAAATGTATTAATAGTTTGCACTCATAGCAGTTTTTACAATAATAATAACTAATTGAACTAGAGAGTAGTTTAATTTTTTGAAAGTAATTAAGAATAGGGTCAGTAGGAGTTACAAGAAGGGTCAAGTGATTAAATGCATTATTTAGTACTGATGGACAAGAGGATACAAGTATACATGGACACATGATCAGAAGCTTTGTAAAAAGAAAATTGGAACTTGAAACCTATTCAAACAATAATTTGAAGGTTTTGTGTGACTGTAAATTAATTTTTTTTTAAAGGGATTTACCTCTGTGATTTCTACATCTAACTACACCACTAGAATTATACATATCTTAAATGTGATGTATTTAAATATAAATGTAGTGTCTTACCCAACCCTTGCCATAACACTCAGCACATTGTGAACTTCCAGTACTGTTACATCGAAAGCAGTTTTTTACTGAAGACGTATGAGGTACCCAAACAGTCCTCATTGCTGATTCAAACAATCCATTAGGACTGATTGGTATATCCCAGGGTAATGGAGCTGGGCCATTGTCAAGACTGTCTATATCAGTGTTGCCTGAAAATGGAGTATAGGCCCAAGAGTTTTCTCGGTGCTCTGTATATGTCTCCAGTTGATACTGCAAACATCATGATTTTGTGTTATGATTTTTTTAAATATATGAAATTTAAAAAAATTCCAAATCGATATAAAAAGTAAACAAAGTTTAAAATAAATTTATCAATTTTAGGTTGTAGATTTTGATGTTCCTGTAATATTTATTTATTAATTCACTTGGGAAAAACCACTACTTATTGATGTATCTCACTTGGACTCATTTTGCACTTTTCTGTACTTTGTCTGTAACTCACGCACTGACCAAGTGTGAAACTTATCTGCAGAAAAACATCACTAAGTAGTTTGTTACAAAATAAATAAGTTTAAGTAAATGTTTTGTTTATTACAAAATTATTGAGTAGTTATTTTCAGTTTATTTGGCGCTCGTTATAGAATATGTTTCTTTAAAAAGCATACTTGTAAAAGTATTTGGTGAGTTTTAAGACTAAAAGTAAAATAGACATTTAAAATGACAAGGATTTAATAGATGAGGTTAAAAACACTTTTTATACTATTATTTGAAATCAAAATAGCTTTATAGTCAGAAAAAATTGGCCAGGAAAAACAAACAAAAAAAAGCATAGGAGACTAGTTGGATGATTCCTACAACTATGTTTACAACAAGTGCAAGCCTCTAACAAGTCTAAAACATATTTTCTTCATAAGTTCTAACAATGCTACCTAGTATTAACCCTTTACTAGAGAATTTGGCAAGCCAATATATTTGGATCAAAAATGTGTTTTGCGGTAGCCAGGACATACTTTATCATTTCAAATTGTTATTTTAAATTAAAAAATATGATACATTAGCATTCATTAAATTTAACTAAACATACAGTATTGAAAAATTGAGATTTTAAAATTTATTATATGTATGTATTTATCTCTTGTATGTATACATTTATTTATTCAGTACTCAGCATAACAAATTGTCTTGCAAAATATTGATGTTCACCGAGTTGCATGAAGTTGCTTGCTAAATAATGAGATTACTATTTTGTAACTATGAGGTTACTATTTGTCATATTTCTTTAGTTTTAATTCTTTTATATCATATTTCTGAGATAAACTTTGTATTTCATGAATCTAAAATAAGTTATTTACAAAATGTATAAATGAAATTTTCAAGAAGTATTTTTTAGAAAAACATAATAAGTTAATGCTCATAATATTTTCAAATTTCTATGACTAGATGTGAGAACTTCTGATTTTTATAATTTTTCATATTCTTTTATCAGAAGGTATATAATAAATTTATTTTTCCTCATCAAAATATGTTATATCAGAAACATAATAATTTTGCTGTATTATGAGGGTGCAATGTTTATCTAGAAATTTTAATTGAAATAAAATATAATTTATTTCAAAGTAATGAATATATGTTATTATATATGAACAAAAAACATTTGGTGGTAATTCTACTTGTGAGAAGTATCAAGAATTCAGTCACAGAATTATTGCACAGATGAAAGAGAGAACAGATTGTCCCTCAATTCATAAGGTAAATCACAAATATCTACATAATTTACTTTTCTTATAAACCATAAAAAAGCCTCTAGAAATCCCTCTATTTTTTAATATAAAAATTTTAACATCAATCATAACTTTATAAAACTACTACGAATTGAAAACTCCAGACCTTGTTTTATTCTTTTACAGAAATTATATGTTTCTTTTATCTAATATAAAGTTTGCAGATGAATACTACATAGTATTAATTTTTAGTAGAACATAATGAATTTCCTAGCTCAAAACTAGGATAATAGATTTTTGTCTATAGCAGAATCAAAATTATATTTTTATTGTAGCTATTGTAAGCGTCTTCTAACTAAAAATTTCATCACACCATTGTCAGTAAAATAATGAAAGGAGAGTGTATGGCTAGTCTACCAATATTTAGGAAACAATGAATTTTTCAATAGCCCCTAGACAAAAAAATCACCAGACGTCATGTGTATATATTGGTAAATAATTAGAACTAATGTTAGTTGTTATAAGCTAATCTTGATTTCATTGATTGCTACAAAAACACTGTGTTAAAGAAAAAACAAATAATTCATTGCTCAAAAACACAGCTGCAAACACCCACTTATTAACAAAACACTAAAGAAAATTAAACACAAACAACCCCCTCAATCAGCCACACTTTTGAAGCACAAAACAAACAATAAATACATCTTCATCACTCACCATGGAAAACACACAACAAAAATTGCTTCTACCTTTATAAAAATTAATCATCCCAAATCATACAAGACAACAAACAGTATTAAAAAAACACATACAACCCCCTAAAGAGCAAACCATCTTATACAATCTATATGCTATAGACAAAATTAAATGTAATGATTTGCCCAAGCTTCTACATTGGCAAAACCTGTGAACCATTAAACACAAGACACAAAAAACACATCAATCACATAAAAACATAAACTCTAAATCTAGCTATACAATACATATACAAGACACTTTACACACATACACCAACAGCCAGTCTAATTTAAACATTTTTCATGGTCTAAACCATAGCAAATAAACATGTACTATCCACTGAAAAATTCTAAATATACAAACCTATCATAACACAAACACAACACATTATAAAATGACCACTTACACACTATAACGGTCCTAAACGTTTAAGAACGTAAAATGGAGAAAATTTTGAAATTTAAAATTTTAATTTTGAAAAGATTTTAAAACAATTTGAATTTTTTTTATTTACTGAAAACTCAAGAGGAAAGTGTAAGGTTACGTAGCCTACAATAGGATAGTCAAATGAAATTTTAAACAGTTTACAAGTATGTAATTAAAGTCATTTTGAGAAAGACTAGAATTTAGTAGCCTATGATTAATTAAATCAAACGCTAATTTACACATAGAAACGCCATCAACATTTCATTGTGATCAGCAAAATAAATCTGAGAAAATCGCAAGAGAAGAAAGAGTCGATTAAATGCACCAAAGGAAAATTAGAAGCATTGAATTTTAAATCAGATATTTTGTCTATTATTAAGAACAGAAAGAGGAAACAGGACACCTGTAGTCATACGATCTGGAGTAAAAGATGATTGGTAAAGAAATTCCATGTAAGGGATAATAAAAGGGAGCTAGTTTAAGGGATGCTAAGGTTAGTGCCTTCGTGTAACTAACTGCAAAACGGCGACATGTCAGGCTCCAAACTTGTTTTTAATACACTGAGTGCTAAGTAAAACAATTACTTAGCTAAAGATTAGTGGTACTAAAGACTAGAGAGTAGTTCTCCTAAAACTGAACAATTAACATCTTCGTTCAAAATGCCTTCTGGTGACTATTTTTTTTGTAATTCGTGTTGCGCAAAATTGGATACTTAATTATAATTAAGTGACTATATATAAAAGTGATTATATAAAGTGACTATTAAAGGCAAATAATGAACTGTGAGTGAAAGAGGCATAAAGTGGTTTTATTGCCAAAGCAAAATTCGAGAACAGTTAAATAAAATTTGAAAGTTAGATAAAACATTAGTAAAATATAATGTAGTCTTTTATTCAAAAAGTAAAATGTAAGACTAAATGAGCTTCAAATAAAAGAAGTTTTAAAAATGATTTAAAACCAAATTTTATTAAAACATAAAACATCAATAGAGAAGACCAAGAAATCAGTCAGTGGAGTCAAACCAAAAAGGACCTATGTGGAGCGAGAGGGAGAGAGAAAGAGAGGGAGATTCTACATTCTATAGCATTGTTGTCTAAGAAACCCGAAACCATGGACTGAAGAACATCAAGACTGATCCATGAGAGACTAGGAAAATGAACCAAACCAAAAAGGACCTATGTGGAGCGAGAGGGAGAGAGAAAGAGAGGGAGATTCTACATTCTATAGCATTGTTGTCTAAGAAACACAAGACCTAGGACTGGAGAACACCAAGACTGATCCACGAGAGACTAGGAAAATGAACTGGCAAAAACTAGACAATTAAAGTAAATTAATTCAATACTTTGGTTTTCAAAGTAGATACATTAAAAAAGAACTTGAGTAAAATAATGCAAAAAGTTTAATTTTGAAAGTAATAATTAAAATGAAATTATGGTTTTGTGGCATAACTAGTTGAATAATTTTTTAACTAAATTTAAATTACTCTTTTTATTTTAAAATTAGATTGAAATAAATTTAATTAAATTTTACAAAAGTAAATGATAGTTTGATAATAAATGTCAAACAAAATATATGAATAATTATTAAGGAGCAATGACTAAGCTCAGTAGTAAAATGAAATAACACACATTAGTAAAAAAAGTATTTTAAAATAAATCTTTGTTCATTGTTGTATATCTTTACAGGTTATTATTTGTTTTTGAAGCATTTTACAGATTTTATTATTGACATGTAAAATATATTGCAGGTTAGATATAACAATTAAGTTTAAATAGTAAAATTTATAAGTATAAATCTTTAGATAAATTTGAAATAAGTTCGTTTTTTAATTTTAAATTGAATATATATAAGAAATAAAATGCCTGTACTATACCAATTATTTATAAAAATATAAGTCGATGGCTTTTATTAACATGTAACTAAAGGTTAAATTTATATTGCACTAAATAATTTTATAATATGGTCACTAAGCTGTGATGTCTTCAAAGAATTTATTCCCCGACATGTAGTGACTCAAAGGGGTAAATATCAGTAGGTTGGGTTTTTAAAATTAAAGTCTAGTGACTGGTTCTCTGGCAGAATTTGGCAAGCAGCAAATTTGTCAGATATGCTTGTTTCAAATTTTACCTGCAATGGTTATTTACAGCTAAGTGTGGATCAGTAGACAAACTACCAGGAGAATTCTGCATGTGATTGGTAGTTAGACCATCGCATCACACACACTTAAAGTCTAATAACCTTTCCCAATACATGATACACAACCCCTATCTCATACCTTCTCATGCTATCTCATACCCTTAAATGAGTGAAAGCCAAAAGTAGCAGGTAGGCTATGTGAATAAAAGATGTTTCAAAATAAGTTGCTAAAGTTTTTACTTAGTTCTTTACAAATAATTATATAGAATTAGAACTAATTAGTGAAATATAAGAGAAGTGGATAGCCTGATAATACATTACTGATAATGAGCAGAAACAAATTACTATGTATTTTATGGAGTGATGAATGAAAGGGAAATAATCATAACTCAATAAATATATATATTCAATTAATCACACCACAGTAAAATCTGATGATGTAACATATTTAGCTAGCTGCCAGTAATCTTAATTGCTGTAAGTAGATATTATTGTCATCATGTACTGTTGGGGAAAATTGAAACATTATTCTATGGCTTTCTTGTACATGAAATCTTGAAAAGGGCATGTTTAAACATGGCTTGGTTAGAAAATGGTATAACATGTTTCTGTATATTATAATATCCAATTTCTTGCTTATTTACCCATACTTATTGGGTAACTAGGGGTTTATTTCAGTAATATGCCATATTGTTTTTTAAATCATACTTTTAGCTTTTTAAAAGTTAGGTAATGTTTCTGCTTATTTTAGTTATAAACTCATCTTATTTTTCATATTTAAGAAATTATGTATCATAACAGATTTGTTCTAATTGTAATGATTTTTAAGAAATTAATATAAGGTTCCAGAAAAACATCATAGATTTTTTACCCAGACTATAGTTGAAAAAAAAGTCTTTAGAAACTAGTTATACACAGTGAGTAGCTAATGAACCAAGGATATTCAGTTTGGGAAGTAAATTATCTCTCTTTATATCCCTCTTTCTCCATGCACTCTCCCTTCTTCAATTTCTTGCCTAACTCCTCTCTTCTCTTTTGCTACAAGTATATTATCATCTTCCTCTTTTTTTAATATCACTTAACTGTACTGAACTAAAAACCATTCATAATATGTTATTTTATAGACTTATTCATCCTAACCACTTTTGTTCATAAAAAAATATACTTAAATAGCTGTTTAAAAATTAAATTGTACAGAAAGAATTTTAAAAAAGTACTGTAAATGTAGAGGGTAACAAAAACAAAAAATCCTTGAAACTGTCTGTGACTGCTCTCTGCATATTAACACCTAAATACATTCTTTACCCTTAAGTGCACATGTGGTAATATTGTGAGTCTTGGTTTTGGTGTCGGCTTTTTGTATTGCTATTTCAGTTTGGAGTTTACCCAAAGACCAAGACTCACTTCGACATGACATAAAAAACCTAACCAAACACAAAAACATAATCAACAAATACGTAAACTATGAAATTAAAGTTGCTGCAAACATAAAACAAAAAGCTCAACTTAACAACATCACACTCAACAAATCAGACAAAGGCAACACAGTAATTATTAACACAAACAGCCTGAACGACAAAATTAATGAATACATAATAAATAATAATATAATACAATTACATATAAATCCAACTGAGAAATACCACAAAATCATCAAAAAAGTAATTAATACATCCAAATACATTATCAGCAAAAACAAAAAAACCACCTACAACAAATCCGCCCTAAAGCACCTACCCTCCGTGCTCTCCCTAAAATTCACAAACCCAATGTCTCCATCTAAGCCATCATCAACTACCAAAATGCCCCTGAACATAAACTAGCAACATGCACAAAATAACCAGACAATCTATTAACTTGAACACAGAGACACACATAAAAACAGAACAAACCTCATAATAAAATAAAAGACTTAAACATACCACACAATTCAACACTACTATAACTCGACATAACAATCATATACACCAACATATTTGTATCTGAAACCCTCAACATCCTAATGACCCAATTAATATAGAACAACATACCAAAAACCCACATCACCGAAATCCAAATCACCACCAAACAGAACTATTTCACCCACAACTCAAACTTCTATTCACAACCAGATGGCCTACCCATGGGAAGTCCTATCAGCAGTGTCCTAAGCGAAATTTTTTACAACACAGAAATCACCAAGATACTCACAAGCAATACACACGCACACAAAATCATTTACTGGCACAGATTCGTCGATGATATCATAACACTATATAGAGGCAACACTGGACAATGCGAAAAACTCTTCACCTATACTAATAAAATACACCCAAAACTATAGTTCACCTCAGAGATTGAAATCAACCGATCCATAAACTTCCTCGATCTCACCATAACAAAAAGCCACACACAAAAACACAGCTTCAACATTTACAGAAAACCCACAACAATATACCCACTTATCCACAATACTTCAAACCACCCTATCTAACACAAACACGCTGCCTTCAGATCCATGCTCCATAGAGTTAAAGAAGTACGAATGACCACAGAAAACATAAACAAAGAACTAGACACCATTAATATTTAGCATACACAAATGGATACAACACCACAATAATAGACAAACTATAGTACATACAAAAAAACACTAAAATTACCATTACAGAGGAGGAAGACAAATACATCACAATATCATACATAAACAGAACATCAAATGAAATAGCCCACAAATTTCAAAAAAAAGATACAAAATAGTATACAAAATTAATAACAATTTACAATACAAAATACAACACACCACCAACAAGAAAGATAAACTACAAGCACCAGGCGTATACAAATTAAACTGTAACATGTCCAACAAATTCTACATTGGGTAAACAGGTCACAGCTTCAAACAAAAAGTCGATGAACACAAACAGAA
The DNA here is from genome assembly GCA_036971475.1 of Prosapia bicincta. Taxonomy (NCBI): domain Eukaryota; kingdom Metazoa; phylum Arthropoda; class Insecta; order Hemiptera; family Cercopidae; genus Prosapia; species Prosapia bicincta. The sequence goes on along the minus strand of JBAIZL010000001.1, from coordinate 81,490,130 downwards.
CACCAACTCAGCACTTTACAATCACATAAAAGCAACAGGACACAAATACACAGACATTTACCATAACCTATAAATCTTCCACATCAACAAAGAAGGACCACATATCAACAACTAGAACAATATGAAATTTAAAAACACACAAAAACAACAATTGAATTCAGGACAACCTACTTTTGGAAGTATAGTAATAATATGTAAGGAACACTTGGACCCTTGAAAGTTCAACAACTATAGATTAATTAGAATTTTATCATATTCATATACGAGCATATTATAATACAAATAATATACACTCAATAGTCTATATCTGTTTCCCAGCAAAATTTCTAAGATTCAACAATTTATGTTTAGGTTTATTTATTTATTCAGTCTTTAAATTTGGCAAATAGAAAATAAATCACAATTCACTGTATTGCCGTATTGCTGACCTGTGCACTGAAGAATGTGACAAATATATTCTTATAAAAATACGTTTGAGGTATTGGAGCAATCTCAGATTGCCAGGCAGGCTTTCGACAACATCGTTCTACCGTCGACCAAATTGTCAAACTAATACAATCGGTAAAATGGGTTTCACTGTAAATAATCCACTCTTGCAGTATTTATCGACCTAAAAGGAGCGTATGATAAGTATGGAGATTTATGCTGCTCCACAAGCTCAGTCGACTGAATGTGACTGGTAATATGTAAAAGTGGATATAGCACTTCCTACTCTAAAGATATATCCTAACCAGGTACCAAAATAATGTATCAAAGTACAAGAAAGTCTCTCATGGGCTACCACAGGGGGGAGTGCTTAGTTGCTTGCATATCTGGTAGTGATTAAACGCATATCTGGTGTTAACAGCCTCCTTTATGCTGATGACATAGCCATATAGGCGATGGGTAGTAACATTCCAGGATTGGAGGAAACCTTGAATAATGTGTTGGCTAATGTCTTGGAGTGATGCTAAGATAATAAGATGAAGGTAAATACCAAGAAACAGTGTTTCAATTGTTCACAATGCCCACTAGACAATGCAATCTGAAACTTACTTACAATGGAATAGAGTTGAAAAAACCAAATGTGGCCAAGTACTTGGGTGTTATTTTTGACAACAGGCTTAATTGGTCCAAACAAATACAAACCGAAACTGAAAAAAGCTCAAAAGAGAAATAACCTCCTAAAGAGACTAGCAACTACAAAGTGGGGTGCAAGGCAGGATGCGATGACGACAGCCTATAAAACCTATATACGCCCAGTTATGGGATAGGCTTCTGAAGTCATCATTCTCTCTTCCGATGTTAACTTAAGGAAATTAGAGGTAGTTCAGAACAACTGCAAAAAATAACTGGTCGAGCAACATTGACAGTAATATCTGCAATGCAATTGCAAGCAGAGGTGGAGCCACTACAAAGCCGCAGGGAGAAATCAGTACTCGAGTTCTGGGAGAGGTCAAAGAGAATCGACTACAGACACTGAGAGAAATTTAAACCTGCGACATCGCAACTCAAGACACAAATATCACCACTCATTTATGGTGAAAAACTTAGGATTAAATACATCCTGAAACTGGGGCAAGCACCTAAATTCCCAACCTGTCATACAGGCTTTCCCTTCATTACCAGAGGTAAAACTGTCGCTTCTAAGTCACAAAGACTTAGTGATCACCACATCCTGGAGGCCGTTGCTTTGGTAACGATTGCGGATCTACATAGCAAAGATAACTGGATCCATGTATACACTGATGGGTCAGCGATAAGCATGCCTCTGGTGCTGGCTTTTACAGTGACCACTTTGAGGGCTGCAGCCCAGTTAGAATTAATGCCACCAACTTCGATGGTGAGATTGCAGCTATAGCACAAGCTGCCGAAAACTTTGTTCGATCTCCGGAATGTTGCCAAGAGTTGTGTTCTTCGTGGATTCACAGGCTGCTGTAATTGCATTAACTATTAATATCTCCACCGACTGTCTGCAAACAATGAATGGACAAAAGGCCCTGGCAGGGATAATTGAAGAAGGGTGGTTCATTGTGCTGCAATGGCTCCCTAGCTATGTCGGCATTGAAGGGAATGAACGAGATCATCTAGCGAAGGAAGGTAACACTTTGCATACATCTTGAGAATCCTATATCTCTATTGATAGCAAGAAGCCTAATTGAATCTAGTATCTATGAAAAAACAAGGAAAAGCCTAAAGGAATGAGCGCTGGAAAGATATGGAGGTAATTGGAACACACAGTGCTAATACCACAAAGTGCCTACCTAGAGTGGAAGCTGTTACCAGATTCAGAATGCTTACGGGCCATGATTATCTGCAAGCCCACTATATAAAATAAGATTAGGAGCCTCAAATATTTGCCATCTGTGCAACTATCAAAAGATGGACGCTCCACATCTTCAGAATTGCACAGCATTGCAAGATGTGGAAGAGAAAAGCCAGCATTGTCTGTACTGGGAGACTAGGAGGAGATTGGCAGAAGTGCCAGGATCTAGGATTGGATAAGTAAGTAAAATAAATGGCTTTGAAGATTATCAGAACAAATATATTGTTATGAGGCTCAACTTTGAAAATCGGGACTGTCTCGCACTACCTAAATGTATGGTCACCGTACTACCTAAAGACACTTTTAGTCGTGTGGCAGCTACGGTCAGTGTCACATTTGTGAATTGATCAACAGTGTGGATTTAGCAGCATTCCTTTGTTTTGCTAGAATATTATGAATACTAGTATGAAAAATCTTTAGATCGACCATAAACTTGTTAATCAACACAATGTGTAGAGTGTGGTGAAATAATGCATCATAATTATTCACAGAACGGTAATACGATTTACAGTGTAGTATTAGAAATTGCAGAACTAAGTAACATATAAGTGACAATAGTGTTTTCGGTTTGGCAGGTAATACTCCCATACATTACAATAATAGCATGGATCATGAAATATCCGTTTTCCGTGATTGTTACGAAATTGGACTCTCATGGCTTACAGTATCAAAACTCATCAATGTGTTTAGGAAAACGCTAGTAGTTTGGTTACTGGAGAATTTAACAAAATCCTTGCTGGTATAGGACGAATTGTAAAAGTAGATGAAAGCGTGTTTGGACAATGCATGTACAATCGTGGATGTTTTACTAAAACTCGTAGGGTAGTTGGTGGTATTGATAAGGACAGTTAAATGTGTTTTCTGAAAGTTGTGGAGAAGAGAGATTCAACTACATTATTGGAAGTAATAGTGGAAAATGTAGAGCCTGGGAGGATGGTCATCACTGATATGCGGAAGGGTTACAATTCTCTGGGTTAAAATGGATACAGAAAAACTATTAATAGTTCAGTTAATTTTGTTACTCCTAGTGATAGTAATGTACATATACAGACAATAGAAAATCACTGAGCTAAAATAAAATGTGATATGCGATGTAGAACAAGCTAAATGTGAGTGAGCATTTTTGGAACCTACCTTGATAAGTACAATATGGAGAAATATATTTATTCAAACTATGAACTGTATAAAGATTTTTTCAGAGCAATTAATTATTTTTATCCTCAATGAGTGTGTAAATATTCAAATGTAGATTAAGCCCTTGATTAGGAGAAAAAAAGTTAAAATATTAGAATATTATGTGAATGTGTGTTTTGAATAAGCTAAGCTCCTTGCTTCATTAAAAAAAAATATTTGTGTTTAATCGATTTATTGTTAATTAATTATAATTTTGGTCTATACTCACTTGGCTATTCACTTTGTATAGGTCAGAGTGTAACTGATTTGCAAAAGCGCCATAATTAAAAGAGGTGGGCCCACCAATATTATTGCATGGGTGGAAAGTTTCTAATTCAATAACAGTAGGCGACCCTTGAAGGCATAATGTGGATGCTACCTTTCCTACTATTATTGTTGGTGGGCCCTTCTGAATGGCAAGACTTAAAATTTATCCCTAAATATACTTTGGTAATTGAAACACCAATCTAAAAATTATTTCTTGGCATTGCAACTGAGTTGAAGTGAGTTTATTTTGTTTTATAACGTTGAAGAGAAGAATATTTTGAACTGATTAATATATTTTACAGAAATAATCAAAATTTGTAATTATATATTTACGTGAAATGCTGATGATGGTTGAATTGATGTCATTTTTAATGACTTTGCAGCATCCTGACTGTAGCAACAATGTCTACCCACATGAAGTACAAGAGCTGCACGTAGTTGTTGTTCTGTAAGTTCTGGACATGGTGTAGAAATAGCTTTCCTTTCTGTCTCTTTACCATCATTTGTTCTATTCTCTTTTGGAGGTGGAACACTTTCTGAAATATGATTTAATGAAATGAAATTGATAAAGAATTTTTAGCATTACCTTTAACTAAAAAATAATGCAAAATTTTGTATTTTATAAGAATGAAACTAAAAACATTAAAAGAGATAATTGAATAAAAACAAGTAAAGATTCTTTGAAAGTATCTCACCTTCATGACCATTCATTAGGAAAGTTCAAGACACTTGATTTTGTAAATGATTAAATACACAATTAAACGGGGGAAAACATATACTTTTATTTATTTGAACTTTTATTATATTCTATAATTTAAAAATTTAACTCTCAAACATCCTGGTAGTATTTATATACATTCTCATAATAAATGCATTTATAAGAATATAAAATTTACTTCAACATATTATTTTTAAAATATATATTTTATCTGAAATTTATAAAATTTTGTTACATAGCAAGACTTAACCTATTCTTTTGAATATTATTTATGAAACATATCAACATAAGAATGTCTAAATAATGTACAATTTATATGCAACATACCATATAAGACTGCATCTAGTTATGGAAAATACAATCATACACATACATACACACACACACACACACACACATGTGCGCTGCAACGGGTAGGATTGGAATTAGCAAATACCGTCGCAATAATATTAAAATTTCGTAATGTAAAAATGTGAAAGCAAAGCCATTAGAAGGGATAAGGGGTTTTGTATATTTTAAAAAACAAGTAAATTACATGGAAATGAGAGAAAACCTCAAAATACTCCTACAATCACCATCGACATTTGAGAAGACAAGGCTTGTCAAGAGGGAAAGGAGATGCCCTGTACCAAAATTCGTGAAAACTCCGGATAGAAGAGTTAAACCCAAATTAAAGAAACATACAATATTTTGATCATTTTGGAGTGAGCCTGCTGAACCGGAAGCCCAGAGGAGGAAAAAGTCGCATGATGTCATGACGTAGATTTTAGAAGCCACCCCATTGGTTGACAAAACATGGTACGATACGTCTTGTGGGAACGAGAAAGCCTAGCGGGGGTTAAAAGAAACAGCGTTATTCGGGACTTCAAAGAGGGAGGACGTCGGTTCGGTCACTCCAGGTCACAAGCCTTTGTTTCAGTTTGTGATCTGTAAATGACGGCGATGCAAATGAAGTGCTAAGCGCGAGACTGGTCGTTGCTAAAATGTAGTCGCGTGTGGTTTGGAACCCTTTTGGAATAGGTAACTTCTCCAAAAGTGGTCTCCAAAGTTTAGTATCTATGTGGTGGCGTTCTTAAGAAGTTTGTGTGTGTTAGAGGTGAACAATATGAAAAATTATTAGAGTCAGTAAGGTAATTTATAAAGAACAGTGCTTCAAAACTTATATAAAACAGTGAACAGTGAAGAAGTCCAAATTTAATTAAATGTCAATTTTTAAATCAACCTTTTACATATGAACAGTGAAAAATAAATAATTAAATAAATAATTAAATAAATAATTGAACAATAAGAACTGAAGAACTGAAAGGTGGAGAGCAAAATTTTATAAATTTCAAAATCGGGATATAAAATTCTACTATGTTAACGCAGAAGGGACGTACTGGAAGGGTAGACAAAGGAATTCGCAGCAGGGATCGGTCAAGATCGGTGACACTCGCATACCAAGATGGCCACCCCAGAAACAAACGATCTCGAGGGAGAAGAAAGAAAAATCTGCCAGGAGTTAGGAGTGACCCTGCGATTAAGTCAGGTTATATATAAGGACTTATACTGCCAAGAGACACTTTTTTATAGAAATTGTTAATTATATATATGGTTCAAAGTATGAACAATAGGATGTTATAACTTTTGGACAGTTATTAAAGTTTTACAAAGTTATTATACTTTACAGCTATGCAAATGTAATTTTTATTTTTGTTTTGTTTTGTTTAGATCAAATGCTAGTTGATGTACAAAAGTTGTCAGTTATTTGAGCAAATGATAAGTAATAAACTAAGCTGTAAATGTTGGTATGGAAGGCAGAACCCATGAATTAAAAAATCCTAGTTTCCAATTAGCAGTTTTTATGTAAATTCTAAATAACAACATCTGGTTTCACAAACCCTTTAATCAAAGGTCACAAGTATCAACACCTCAAAAAAATATTGTAAACCCACCCCTCCCAAGTACAGATTAGCCGAGCCTATACGCATGCTAATTGTTTTTTCGTAAGGGAACTATCTTTGACAGTTTAAAGGCGAATTACAGGTTCTGAAAATAGAATTGGAGACCCTTTTGAAGATTTGCTCTGCACAGCCGATCAGGTAAGTACTAGGTGGTTGTGAAGAAAGAGTTGAAGACGAATTACGAACAGAAGAATAAGGTACAAAAATGGTAATAAATACAAATTGGGAAAATACTTACCTGATAATGACTTTGCTATCTCGAAAAGTTAAATTTATAGAGAGAGTAAAATGTTATGTAAGGCCATAGTTACGTTACACGTAGTTACGTAGCTATGTTACTCGTTAGTAAGGCCTTTGCAAAGTGTGTGTGTTTTGTGGCGGCCGTCGCTGCCGCGTGGGGATGCACGCACCACCCTCTCCCTACCATAGGCACGCACATCCCCTCCGTACTGACTACGACCAATGCTGGGAAAATTCTGAACAAGCATCGCCAACCGAAGTCAGCCCTGTGCTAACGCTTGCCAAAATCTGCCAGAGAAGAAGTCTCTGTACTTTATTTTAAAAAACCTAATTTCGGGAGATTTAACCCTTTGTGTTTTGTTTTCCTGGGAATGAATTCTCTAAAGGCATCCCAGCTTAATGACCGTGGTTTAGGATTTTATAAGAACATTGTTTATCAAATAAATTTCAACTAAAGTTGCAAGTTAATAAAAACACTGTTTATGTATATATAGTGCTATATAGGCTATATATATATATATATATATATATATATATATATATATATATATATATATATATATATATATATATATATATATATTCTTGATATTTAACGTTATCCATTGTTTTTCCGTTGGACAATGGTCAACGACCGAAAGGTGCCTCATCACTCAAGGTAAAATTATTGCACTTAATGGTGGATAAAATTACTTACATAGTAATATATAACTTCATATATATATATATATATATATATATATATATATATATATATATATATATATATATATATATATATATATTATAACATAAATTCCCTTGGGCTTTATCTATGTTATTTCAAGTTTGTTAATTTAATTGTTATAGATTAATTAATTTGTTTTAAAGTGTTGGGCGCCAGTTTACCTATTGTTCGACTGAAGTTCTAATTAAACATTTTGCTTATATTGTATAATTTTAAATTATGCTTCTTATTACTATGACCTACCTTTATTTTAATTATTTTGATTCCTTTTTCTTTATAAGATTTCAACCAAATTTCTTAATTAGAGTAGGCCTTACAAAGAAATACAAGACTTTTTAGTTATAACAATTGCTTTAATATTTTAGAACATTATTAATTCCTGTTGCCAGTTAAATACAAAGTATACATGTTAAATCTACATTTAATTACAAATTATTTCAGACTATAATGTCGAACCAAAATATTATACGGTAAACAACCTGTTATTTATTTCATTCATTTTATTTATTATTATTTAAATTTGACCAGCTAATAAATTAAAGACCTTTGGGGCGTGTTTAGGTTCTTGCCTTATGAAATTACTTTTTTTTTGAAATTTAGAGTTACTTGTATATTAGAAAAATTGTTTTATTGACCAGAAATTTATTTTTTTTAAATTAGTTTTTAATTAAAGTTTTTACTTAAGTGCAGTGACGTTCTTTCCTTTATTCCGTTAACCCTTGGTATTAGTTGGACGATTTTTTTTTTTTTATAACACTTCACTTCACCACATTTATCGATAATTAATTTACTTATATTTTTTTTTTTAACAACTTCACACACTTTCTTTAGGAACAGCCACACACGTCCATCTACTTTTTTGGTCGCCAGAAGACTGCCCCTCTTTTTCTGCACTTGAATTTGTTTACCGCGTATTTCCCCTTCTCGTTCATTTTCTACCCAATGAAAAACATCTATCTTGGCTTCCACCAATCAAATTTGAAATTCGTACGTTATACTTTTTTTTTAACTATCCGTTATTTTTGAAAGTGTACGTGACACATCTGTCGTTCTCTCCCGTCCCTTTCAACTTTCTAAAACCTAACAAAAAACTCTACCCTAGTTCTCTAAGGGTTTTACAAATTGTTTATTGCCTTAAATATTTTTTTTTTTAACTTTTTTTGTTTTTTTTTGTTTAATGTATTCCTTTGTCGGCTTTTACTAAGTCAACTTTTGGAAGTATTGTTTACTGTTAATGTTTAGTTTTTATTATTATTATTATTTTTTAATATTTATAAATTTAATATTATAATATATATATATATATATATATAAGTTATATAACTAAGTATTGTAGATTTAGCTAGTATTAAGATGACCTAGTATAACGGTCCAAACAAGTGGAAACGTATAATAAAAAAAATTAAAAAATTCTTAAATTTGAAAAATTATAAAAAAAACTAATAATTTGAAATGTTTTTTCCCAACTTAAAACCTAAAAGTAAAAGTCATTTTGAAAGAAAGAGTCGCAATGAAATTTCTCAGTGACAAAGGCCGTGGGTAAATTTCAAACGCTAATTTTCACGTAAAGATACTATCGACATTTCATTGTTATCAGCGGAATAAATCTGAGAAAATTTATAGATATAAAAAAATCGTTAAATCGCACCAAAACAAAGTTAGAGAAATGGAAGTGAAAACAGATAATTTGTTCATAAGCATGAAGGGAGAAAGAGATGTGGTAATGCCAGCGGTTGCAAGTGCAAATCAGCAATATCAAAAGCCACGAGCTGAGGGAACGCTAACCAAGGCGAAGGCAGCCTGGAAAGAACACCAAAAAAGGTACGATGTCGGGCTCGGAATTGTTTTTGAACTGTGAGTGTTAAATATACAATGTGCTGCTAAAGGCAAGTGGGGACACTTGAATGTAGAATTCGTATTTTCCAGGAGTAAGTTTTAGGGGTGTACCCCCTAAAACCGAACATATTAACATCAGTGTTCAAAGTGCTTTCTATTTTTCAAATTATAATTTTACGCGTCACGGTTTATTACGTGGGTGGGGAATGATAAAATAAGTTTGAACGCAAAATGAACTGTAAGTAGGCGTAAAGTGATTTTGTAACGCCGAAATAAATATCAAGAATAGATAAATCAAGAATAAAAGTTAAATAAAGTTTAGCAAAGCAAACCTTAAAAATTCATTAGATGAAATGTAGGCGAGAATAACAAGCGTTTTTGAACAACAAATTTTTTCAGAATTATATAAAAATATGATCAATTAAAACCAAACTACCAAGACAAATAAAACGTCCTGTGCGGCCAAACAAAAAGGGACCTACGCGAAGCGAGAGCGAGGAGCTAAGGAGGAGAGAGAGCGAGAGGGAGATGCGAACCCCGGACCAAGGACAGACCGGATAGAGGACCAAAACACAGGACCGAGAGCTGTTCCATGGAAAACACATCCTTTGTCTTTAATAACTGTCTTTAAAATTTTAAATTTTGATTTATTAAATTTATTTGAAATTTTAATTTTTTAAATCAATTTAAATTTTTTTATTTATATTTTTATCAATTTCAAAGTAAATTCAAGGTAAAAAAAGTAGTATAAAAAGTCCTTCAATAAGGCGAGATTTGCAAAGTAAACATAAAATTTCTAAATGGCTTTAACTGTATTTACTAAAGGAAATAAGTTGAAATTTATAACAATAAGAAAATAATTTCTCAGTTGATACATGAACATGTTTAGATTTATAAGTCTGTTAGTTTTTAGTAAATTAAAATTGACAGTGGACAAAAATTTATAAAAAAGAACTTGGGAGAAAAATTATAAAAATTGAATTTTTAATTAAATAAATATATTCAAATAAGATAAAAGTAGATTAAATTATGATTGGTAGTAACACAAGATTAAAAAAGTAGGGAGTATTTGAAAATATTTTTCAATTAAAAGTAAAGTATTATAATGTACATTAAAGATTATTTTTTAAAATAATTTTAAAATAAAATTTTTGAAAGTAAATGGAGATTCGATTATAGTTTTGAAATAAAATATTTGAACAATTATTGAAAAATAATGACAGATAAATAGCACCAAATATGTAAAAAGAAGGAAATTAAAACAAACTTTTGTTAAATATTTCATATTTTTTGAGGTTAATATATATATTTTGTTTATGATAAATCGTTACTGGTTGGATAATGGAGTTTTTAAAAGTATTACGGGTTACAAAATAAGTAACGTAAAATTATAAGTAAATATTTTCAATAATTTGAGAATTTTTAAATAAAAATTTTAAATGTTAAAATAAATTTTTTTATATATAAAATTAATAATCATTAAAAATCCTGTACTAGAAAATATATTATATAAATGAAAATCAATGGTTTTTACTAACTTACGACTAAGTTAAATTTATTTTTCACTAAACAAACTTCTTAAATAATTTTACAATCTGGTCACTAAGCTGTGTGATGCCTTTAAATAAAACTTTCCCCGAGATATAGTGACTCAAAGGGTTAAATATCAGTAAGATATGTTTTTAAAATCAAAGTCCAGTGACTGGTTCTCTGGCAGAATTTGGCAAGCAGCAGTACATGTTCTAGCTCGTGTCAGATCTGCTTGTTTCAAATTTTACCTGCGTCGGCGGTCTACAGGTAAGTGTGGTTCCGAAGGTAAACAACGGCCAAGATTTAGAGTCTGCGTGCGCTGGATACGGTAGGCCATTGCACTAGGAATAATTTTGCTGATGCAGGTTATGCGTAGCAAACTTTAGAAGAGAACAGTTGTCTCCACTCCAACTGAATGTATATCAGTTGTATTTGTTAAGCTTAGTTATTGTAATAATTTCAAAATTAAATTATTCTTAATTAACAAAAAGGTTTGTAAAAATAAAATTATTTTTAAAAACCTTTCGAGCCTAATAAAACAAGTAACTGGCATAGTTGGTAGGACATCTCGGGAAAATTAATGAATATAATTTTTTCGATACTAATCGTTAACCGAGATACTGCAACCGCGATAACATTGTAGAGAGTATATTTGCAATGATATCGGAAAAACCGTAGAGCGAATATCTACTAGAAGAAAGAAGAAGGCACCACTCAAAGTGAAAATTGAAAGTGCTATTTGTTCAGTGTAAAATACGCCTTGTGTTCCCACTGTAACAAATGAGCAAAGTATTTTTGATTTCGCTGTAAGTAAATTTGTAATAGTATTAAGTATGTATTGTTCTAATTGACTATTATGAACCAAAGCGATATTTAATAGTTTTGAAAACTATTATAAAACAACAAATTTATTAACAATCTCATTGTAGAATTTACATTTTATTGTAATAATTGATTTTTAATTTTATTTTGAATATTTGAAATATACAATAATTAGTTTCAATGACTAGTCCCATATTAAAAAAGAATACTTGGACATGATTCCAGAATATAGCAGCGAGCCTTCTATGCTCAGTATATTTATTACAATTTGTGAAAAGACAGTGAAGAAATTCTTTGTAGTTACAAATCCGGACGTTTTCCAAAACGAATTCCTGTTTTCATACATCCTTTCAAAATTAAAAGGACAGGCGTTAGAGATTGTAGTAAGCTCAAATACTTATGCCTGGAAAAATATCAAAAACACTCTTATAACTAGTTATTCGGATAGGAGAGATTGTTTTACTTTAAATTTGGAAATGGCCGTATTAAGACAAGGACATAATGAATCAGACTTTAACTTCTATGAAAGAATTCAGAAACTTCTAAATTTGCAAATAGCATTTTTTACTATTAAGGAAACAGCTGCTAAAGATATTCTGTGTACTTATACCCAAAAATTAGCACTAAGAGTTCTTTTAAGAGAACTCCAGGAACCGTTAGGATCATTGATGCGGACCAAAAATCCCAGCACACTCAGTGAAGCTCTTAATATGTTAACCAATGATTTCCAATTCAAAAATAATAAACTATTTCAAAATTATCGGCAAAACACTTCACCGAAAATTCAACATTCACTGATTCGTAAACCTGTGATTAATAATCAACCATTTCAGCATTAATACAAACAAATGCCCCAAAATAACCTTAATCAGTTTAAACAACCACATCAAAACAACCCTAGTCGATTTATAAGACAGAACTATGTACAAAATTATCAACCTAGACCAAATTAACAACCCACACTGATGAGCATACCAACTTGTCAAACTGGAAACCAGATCACGCAAAATAAATTGTATCAATTTACAGGAAAGTCGATCGATAAAGAAAACGAGAATGATTCGAAGTATCGTATCGAAGAAAAAATGTCAAAAATATCGAGACGGGACAGATGGGAAATATTTGTAACTTCGAGGAAGATTGCGAGGAAGCCCGAGACGAATACGATGCTTTTAATAATTTTATCGAAGAAGACAATGCATGCGGATATTCGAATGAAAATGAACACGCGCATCATTTTTTTAGGACTTACAACACTACAAATAAATCTTTCATAATGCTCATAGAAAATGACTCAAATGATTTACTTTATGTTTATGACCCAAGAACCAACCTAAACATTTTGATTGACACAGGAAGCACTAGAGATCATTTATTAAAAAAATCTGATGGATTTAATATTTTCAAAAACATATAAAAGAAAGAACATTCGTAGTAAGTACAGCCCATGGAGTGTCAAAAGAAAATGTCAACTGTACATTACCAATTTTAGGAAAGAAAATCGCCAAATGTTATTTATTAGATTTTTCATAAAGACTTTGTCATGTTGCGTGAACTCGATAATATAAAAGATTTAGAAATTAATTTGGATTTTGTAAACAATAAATTAATACGTTGTGACAAAAATGTCCCTATACATTATTTTAACACAGAAGAACCAAAAAATAACAATAATTTATGAATATTCTGATTTATTCCACCAAGAAAATAATTGTTTGACATTTACTAATCAAGTTAAACACGTAATTAAGACAACTGACAAAATCCCTGTTTATACCAGAAACTATAGATACCCAGAAATTTATAGAAAGGAAGTAGATAAACAGCGTCAAGAAATGATTGCTCGAAAAGTTATTCAATCCTCTTTCTCACCTTAGAATTCACCTGTATGGATTGTTCCTATAAAAGCAGATGCTTCAAATAAACAAAAATTTAGATTAGTGATTTGCTTTAGAGGATTAAGATAAATTTCCGCTTCTAAACATAACTGATATATTGGATAAATTAAGAAGATCCCAATATTTTAGTACACGTGATCTTGCTTCAGGCTTTCACCAGGTGAGATGCATCCAAACAGTATAGATAAGACAGCCTTTTCAACAGAAACTGGACACTACGAGTTTCTGACAATGCCGTTTGAACTGAAGAACAGCTCACCTACATTCCAAAGGATAATTAACAATGTGTTGCGAGGCATACAGAACGAAACGTGTATAGTCTACAGTACATTCACTAATCCGGACTTGATGGGACCGGACCCGGTCCGGATCAACGAAAGTCCGGATTAGACGGAAAAAGCCAAACAAATGCATACAATATGTGTTTTAGGTGGGAAAACATATTGAAATTGTAGTTTTAGTGAAATAGAGGCCTAAATATAGCTTACAGTACAGTATTTCATAGCTTATGTAGCAAAAAATCCTATAATTATAACAGAAAAGTCATGACATAAATAAATATCTAAGCACCTTTCTCGTTGAATAAAAGTATTCACATAAAGTTATTTACACTATACTGTATAAACGCACAAAAAACTCAAACAAAAATGAAACTGAAACAAAAACAAACTTTAAAAAACTTAGTGAAAAAAGTCCGTAATGTTCTTTTGTTTTAACGATGAATGACGTCGTTTCACAGTACGATCTCGTAGGCGTTTCAAGGTCAGTAGCTCCGCAGTTGACGTATCACTTTGTTTCTCAAAGTAAGTCATCAACCCCTCCAGCATTGCAGCCGCCTCATCATGAGTTAGGCTGACAGGTTCGTCTGTGTAGTCTTCCTCTTTCGAGCTGTCATTTTCTGCGTTTGCAGTGCACACCGCGACGATTTCGTCCTCGTTGAGCACTTGATGACCAATGTCATTATCACTGATAATCCACTCGGAAATATCAGTGTCTTTCAACTCGGCACAACCCTCCAATTGTTGAAAAATCTGAACAAATTCATTGTCGTCATTAGTAGGTTGACTGTCAGATTTTCCACTTTCCTGTGGCATTTCAGGCCACAATTTTTTCCAGCTTTTTTGTAGTGTAGACGGTTGAATTTCCTCCCACGATTCTGCAGCCATATAAATGACATCCTTTATAGTCACTTTTTTAAGAATTTCAATAAATTTTGTAGCTGGATCTGCTTCTTGTTGTTCCAAAAGCGATAAAATTAACTTTTTCCTATATCGCCGTTTTATCGCTTCGATCACGCCCTGATCCATCGGCTGAATGAGAGCCGTTACGTTAGGAGGAAGAAATTTAACAAAAATGTCACCATGACGCAATTCTTCTTCATTTGGGTGGCATGGGGCATTATCAATTAGTAAAACCGCTTTTCGAGGGAGTTTTTTCTCTTTTAAAAACTTTTCTGTTGTTGGAACAAAGTTTTCAAAAAACCAGTCCTTAAAAATTTCACTGCTCATCCACGCTGATTTTTGGAACTTGTATTGGGCCGGTAGAACACTTAAATTTACATTTTTAAAAACCCTAGGCTTTGCGGATTTCCCTATCACCAAAAGTGGAAATTTTAGATCGCCAGAAGCATTACTGCAGGGCAGCAAAGTCATACGTTCTTTCTTAACTTTATGGCCTTTTGCTACTGAATCTAATTTGGAAGCTAAAGTTTTTTTTGGGAACATTTTATAATTTAATCCAGTTTCGTCAGCGTTGAACACCTGACAAGGTTGTAAGTTTTCATCTCTGAGAAACTTGCCAAATTTGTCTTTGAATTTTTCACTTGCATCACTGTCACCTGACAAAATTTCACCACTTATTCCGAGTTGACGGATGCCGTGTCGTTCCTTCCACCGTGACAGCCATCCCACACTGGCAGTAAAATTAGGGTCTCCTTTTAACTTTTCATTCAGTTTCAGCGCGATCGTTTGCAAATTTACACCCGATAAAGGAACACCCTGTTCCCGTTGTTGGCAAAACCAAACATACAAAGCATCATCTAGGGTTTCATTTTTTGGTTTTTTTAAAGTGCTTCTGCCGCCTAAACTGTCTTTACTAACCATTTTTGCACAAAAATCTTCAATTTCCTGTCGCTTTTTTTTCCAATCGGAAACAGTTTGTTTTCCCACACCTAACTCTTTTGCAATTTTAATAAGCGATTCACCTCCATCAATACGAAACAAAGCTTGGAGTTTTTGTTCCATTGTCACTGTCACTGACTTACGTTTAGTCGCCATTTTCACTGAACACTGAACGAGACGTAAATAAAAAACACAGATCAATATCGCACTAGAATTAAATGACAACTGAGCAGATATCTTGCGAGAAGCAGGAAAAGTGGCATCTGTCCGACAAAACAACTGACCTGACGCCAGACGGATAGACTGTTTATCCGTTTAGTCAGCGGTCCTTTATCTTTTGTTTATCGCAAGATGTCTCTGATGTCACGTACGTTGTAGTGTTGGGTGATCTAATTTGTATATATTTTTTCAAAGAAGTTTTTTCTACTTTAGTAGGCAAAAGAAACAAACAAGTGGTACACCTATTTCATATTTTAATGAATAAATTATATTATTTGAGTATTAAAGTAGGAAAACCCCTTTGAAAAATAACAAATATAGACGTATAAAAATAAATATTTTTGTGGACAGCAGACTGATTGTGCACTGTAAAATACTATAACTAAACAAAACTTTTGGGCCGTCCGGATTAGCCGGAGGTCCGGATCATCGGAGACCGGATTAGCGAGACTGTACTGTATCTTGATGACATCATCATATTTTCCACCAGTTTGCAAGAGCACCTGCTAAGATTAAAAGAATATTTTGATAGACTAAGGGAAGCTAACTTTAAGCTACATTTGGACAAAACGGAATTTTTGAGAAAAGAAGTTGCTTATTTAGGACACATAGTTACGCCGAACGGAGTAAAACTCAATCCCGAAAAAATAAGAGCAATCAAGAACTATCCAATACTAAAGACTATTAAACAAATTAAAGGATTTGTAGGACGATTAGGATATTACTGAAAATTCATTACAAACTTCGTAAAAATAACAAAACATTTTACCAATTGTTTGAAGGAAAATGAAAAAATTTGTATTAATGACCCCGACTTTATACTGTTTTGAAACATGCAAACATATTTTGACTAACGAACCACTTTTGCAATACCCAGACTTCGAAGAAGTAATTGATTCTAACAACAGACGCAAGCAATTATACTATAGAGGCAATTTTACGTCAAGATAAAAACGGAAAGGACCTTCCCATAGCTTTTGAATATGATTATGAAATAAAATATTAAAAAGGTGAATTAAACCAAAACACGGATGCCCTTTCAAGAATACAACTAAATATCACCGACAAAAGGTCAACAAACTCTCAACATTCTGTAGATGAAGAGTTGCAAATGCCTTCGGCTGGCTTAGATCGACGTTACTTCCCAGAATTGGATGATAGCCCGTCTGTGATAGCTAACGTTAATATGGAAGAAGATGACGCCGCCAATCAGGAAGATATCAATGAAGAAAGTGACCAGACAGTTCACTCAAATTTTGAAGGTAACACTTAGATAGAAATACAAATTTACGACGAGCCTGTAAACTTCGGCAAAAATCAAATATTCTTATCTCTAGTAAAATACCAACAAAAAAGGGAAAATAATAAAACTATTTGGAATTTCAAAAATACGTTTAATAGTTGAAAAATCAGAAAATAATCTAAATAATGAAATAGTTAACTTCGTAAAATCATATTTGGTACCTAAAGTAAAATATAACCTATATTTTGAGATGACTTTTATGAGAGATTTCCATCATGTATAGCAAAAAACTTTGAACTCAATTTAGTTAAATGTAATAACAAATTATTGAATTTAACTTCTGAAGAAGAAATGCTGGAAATAATAAATAACCATCACGTTAGCAAAACTAATCATCGCGGAATACAAGAAACTTACGAACAAATTAAACATAGATATTATGGACCCAACATAAAACGACACATTTAAAATTTTATCAATCAATGTGAAATATGCCAAAAACTAAATACGACAGAATCCCTTTAAAACTAGAAATGAGAATCTTAGACCCACGCCAACAAACCCTTTGCAAGTAGTGCATGTTGATAGCATATTACTAGAAAAAATCGCTTTGTAAGAATAATAGACGCCTTCTTGCATTATGCACTGATGTACCATGTGGGCGGTGCGCAAACAACAGAGGTTGCTGATAAGCTACTAGATTACTTCGAACACTATGGTATACCTGCAGTTATTATATCATACAATGTCACGGAATTTAACAATAGAGTGGTAAAAGAAATATTAGATATTGCATAAAATTAAAATACATTTATAAGTACACAAAACCCCCTCCATTTCAAATGGATTATGTGAAAGATTTCATTCCACGATGAACACATAAGACTTTTAAATAATCAAATCGAGTTCAAACAGGACAATATAATTAAGAAAGTAAAATATGCGATGATATCATACATTCAGTTACTAAATTAATGCTGTGTGAAGTTTTATTTGGTCACATAAGCTCGAACACCCTACTGGATGTAGATGTAGAAAACCTGTTTTCAAACGACTACGTGTTAAGCCATGGAGAAAAATAACAAAAACACTGTATGAGAACGTTAGAAATGCTAATCAAAACATTAAAGAAAATATTTTGGAAAAAAATATAAACAAGGAATCACTTCCAGAAATACCAACTGAAGTTTATGTAAAGACAATACAAAAACAAAAAATAAATATAGCAAAGAAGAAATATGTTCTGTTAATAGGGAAAGGAAAACAGGTAGAATAAAGCCTAAACACCATAACATAAAAGAAAAATACATTTATCAAAAATTAAAAGACCTAGGAAGTAATGAAACATAACTAATGATCAAATCCTTTATCAAGTTCCTTCTGTTCGTCCTTGGCACAGCCAAATTAGAATCCTCGTACCACACCTTTGTCCACTATTTTTCAAAATGAAAACAATTTAAAAATTTAGTAAACTTCTTCTTCCCTATAAACATGGGGACATTATGTACATATACCTTAATTCAAGTTACAGATTCTCCTTACCTGAATACTTTTTCAAAATCAGTTCACAATGTACATGTATGTTCATTTATCCTGTTTATATAGCTTATATGTTCATCATTTCCTGTTTAAAAAGATGAAACAGAACTCTTTAATTTTTTAGGATGAAACGTTCGTTGGGTGAACCTTAATTAATAACTTCTACAATGTAATAGTGACTAATTGAAACAAAAGATAACTAAACAAAATTTTTAAAATGAAAATTTTTTTTCAACTTTTTACACAATATTCACCTTACAAGCAATTAATCAAATTAGAGACATCTTTTTATACAATAGGTTTCCATTGTTGCAGTTTGTAAAAACTTGCATTTCTAAAGTGATATAATGGGAATCTAGGGTTTAAGACACACGACATGCACTTAAAACAGACTATATTTATGTAGGATATTTACATAAACTTACTGTATAGTACCCGCCAGATTTTAAATGTATAAAAGAACAACCTTTATCTTACCTGCTGCGAAAGAGATATTTTCGTAACCAGGAATGACGTCCATAGTTTCTAGAGGGGGCGTATTATGGGGGGCGTCGTTTCCATCGTATCCAATAGCAAAACCTTTAAAAAAAAACAAGGGATGAATACTCATAATTGGCAAGCTTTATCTACATTTATTCCTCCTAGTTAAATTTGCAGCTGTAATTGAAGACATATTTTATAATTATGTCAATAATTAACCAAATAAAGCAGATATATAAAGATATTACAGTTGCGAAGGCTACTTCCTTCGTAATAGTTCAATCAAGCACAACACTCAACACACCTACTGTTTACACGCAGTTACATATAGCACTATCTCCACGCTCTATCATAGTATATCAATCTTTGACATACATTTATAAATATAACTCAATTTCGGCACAAGTTTGCGTAGTATATATATATATATTATTGACACTTAAATTTATTAAATAAATGTATCAGAAAAATATAAACTCTATATCGAAATCTTGTTGCTGTTCATGACGAGCTGGTTGTAAATTACAAATTACACTTTTGCTATTACTTGCGACCAGACATTTGTTAACTAAAATTTGTTAATTGTTAACTTACATTTGGAGAAAACTTTTTTGTCTTATGACTTCTTCAGCCTCGTCTTTTAGTTAACAACTTTTAGTTAACAAACGTCTGGTTGCAAGTAATAGCAAAAGTGTAATTTATAAACTCTATATCGGAACACAATAAGACATACCAATAACTGATACTGACTTACAAATAGAAATCTACATCTCCACACAACACATATTAAAAGAATTATTGACACTCATTTACAAATAGAAATCTAAATCATCACATAAAAACATAGTGATTCAATTGTTGACATTCAATTACATAGACCTCTACACCGCTAAACATAAAACCTAGTACATTTTCACTCACATTTATAGATAAAATTTTATCATGCCACACACAAAAGAAGTATATCAATTACAGTTACACGAATTTTTGTATAAAATTCTATCTCAACACACACCTTTATAAATAGAACACTAAATCGTCACACACAAACAAAGCACGTCAATTACAGTCACTCAAATTTACAAACAAAACTCTATTATGCCCCACACAAAAGAAATATATCAATTACAGCTACAAAGATTTATTAATAGAACGACATATTGTTACACACAATTATAAATAGAACACTAATTCCTCACACACAAAAGAAGTATATCAATCATTGTCCCTCACATTTACATACAAAACTCTATTATGACACAGACAAAAGTAGTATATCAAATACAGTTACCTACATTTACTTATAGAACTCTATATCGTCACACACTTTTATAAATAGAACACTAAATCGTCACACTCAATTATAAATAGAACACTAAATCGTCACACACAAACATTGTACAACAATTAGAGTCACTCACAATTACATACAAAACTCTAATTTGCTACACACAAATGAAGTATATCAATTACAGTTACACAAATTTACCTATAGAACTCTATATCATCACACACATTTATAAATAAAACAATAAATCGTCACACACAAACATAGAACATCAATTATTGTCACTCACAATTACATACAAAACTCTATATAAACACGAAAAAGAAGTATATCAATTACAGCTACAAAAATTTATTTATAGAACTCCATATTGTCACACACAATTATAAATAGAACACTAAACCGTCACATGCAAACATAGTACATCAAAATTTGTCACAGACATTTACATACAATATATTATTATGCCACACACAAAGGAAGAATATCAATTACAGTTACACACATTTACTTATAGAACTCTGTATCGTCTCACATTCATAAATAGAACACATAATTGTCACACACATTTATAAATAGAATACTTGAACGTCACACGCAAACATGGTATATCAATATAAAAATATACCAGAGTGTAAATTGTTTTCACTCACATTTACATACAAAACTCTATTATTCCACACCAACAAAAAATATATATATTACAGTTACACACACTTACCTATAGAACACTATCTCGTCACATTTATTTATATAAGAACTCTAAATCATCACACATATTTATAAATAAAACAATAAATTAATTAAACTCACTCACATTAAAATACAAAACTCTATTTTGCCACACACATAAGAAGTATATCAATAATAGGGACAAACATTTACTTTTATTACTCGATATCATCACACAAATTAAAGAAAAGAACACTACATCATCACATACATTTATAAATAGAACACTAAATCATCACACACATGTATTAATAGAACACTAAGTCGTCAAACACAGACATGGTATATCAATATTGTCACTCACATTTACATACAAAAATCTATTATGACACACACAAAAAAGTAGTATATCAAATACAGTTACCTACATTTACTTATAGAACTCTATATCGTCACACACATTTACTTATAGAACTCTATATTGTCACACACATTTACTTATAGAACTCTATATCGTCACACACTTTTATAAATAGAACACTAAATCGTCACACACAAAAGTAGTACATCAATTATTGTCCCTCACATTTACATACAAAACTCTATTATGACACACACACAAAAGTAGTATATCAAATACAGTTACCTACATTTACTTATAGACCTCTATATCGTCACACACATTTATAAATAGAACACTTAATCGTAACACACAAAAGTAGTATATCAAATATTGTCCCTCGCATTTACATACAAAACTCTAATATGACACACACACAAAAGTAGTATATCAAATACAGTTACCTACATTTACTTATGGAACACTATATCGTCACACACATTTATAAATAGAACACTAAATTGTCACACACAAAAGTAGTATATCAATTATTGTCCCTCACATTTACATACAAAACTCTATTATGACACACACACAAAAGTAGTATATCAAATACAGTTACCTTGATTTACTTATAGAACTCTATATCGTCACACACATTTACTTATAGAACTCTATATCGTCACACACGTTTATAAATAGAACAGTTAATCGTCACACACAAAAGTAGTATATCAATTACTGTCCCTCACATTTACATACAAAACTCTATTATGACACACACAAAAGTAGTATATCAAATACAGTTACCTACATTTACTTATAGAACTCTATATCGTCACATACATTTACTTATAGAACTCTATATCGTCACACACATTTACTTATAGAACTCTATATCATCACACACATTTATAAATAGAACACTAAATCGTCACACACAAAAGTAGTATATCAATTATTGTCCCTCACATTTACATACAAAACTCTTTTATGACACACACACAAAAGTAGTATATCAAATACAGATACCTACATTTACTTATAGAACTCTATATCGTCACACACATTTACTTATAGAACTCTATATCGTCACACACATTTATAAATAGAACACTAAATCGTCACACACAAAAGTAGTATATTAATTATTGTCCCTCTCATTTACTTACAAAACTCTATTATGCCACACACAAAAGTAGTATATCAATTACAGTTACCTATATTTAGTTATAGAACTATATATCATCACACACTTTTATAAATAGAACACTAAATCGTCATACACATTTATAAATAGAACACTAAATCGTCACACACAAACATTGTACATCAATTATGGTCACTCAGATTTACATACAAAACTCTAATTTGCTACACACAAATGAATTATATCAATTACAGTTACACACATTTACTTATAGAACTCTATATCGTCACACACATATATAAATAGAACAATAAATCGTTACACACAAACATGGTATTTCAATTATTGTCTCTCAAATTTAAATACAAAACTCTATTATGCCACAACAAAAGAAGTATATCAAAACAGTTACTCACATTTACTTATAGAACTGTATATCGTCACAGACATTTATAAATAGAACAATATTTCGTCACATACATTTATAAATAGAACACTAAATCTTCACACACATTTACTTATAGATCTCTATATCGTCCCATACATTTATAAATAGAACACTATATCGTCACACACAAACATGGTATTTCAATAATTGTCACTCACATTTACATACAAAACTCTGTTATGCCGCACATAGAAAGTATATAAATTACAGCTACATACATTTTTGTATAGAACTCTAAATCTTCACACACATGTATAAATAGAACACTAAATCGTCACACATATTTGTAAATAGAACGCTAAGTCGTCAGACACATTTATAAATAGTCACACGCAAACATAATACTGTACATCAATTATTGTGACTCACATTTACATACAAAACTCTATTATGCCACACACAAAAGAAGTAGTATATCAATTTCAGTTACACACATTTACTTATATAACTCTAAATCGTCAACCACATTTAAAAATAGAACACTAAATTTTCATACACAAACATAGTTCATCAATTATTGTAACTCACATTTACATACAAAACTCTATTATGCCACACACAAAAGAAGCATATCATTTACAGCTACAACATTTACTTATAGAACCCTATATCGACACACACATTTATAAATAGAACACTAAATCATCACACACATGTATTAATAGAACACTAAGTCGTCAAACACAGACATGGTATATCAATATTGTCACTCACATTTACATACAAAACTCTATTATGACACACACAAAAAAGTAGTATATCAAATACAGTTACCTACATTTACTTATAGAACTCTATATCGTCACACACATTTACTTATAGAACTCTATATCGTCACACACATTTACTTATAGAACTCTATATCGTCACACACTTTTATAAATAGAACACTAAATCGTCACACACAAAAGTAGTACATCAATTATTGTCCCTCACATTTACATACAAAACTCTATTATGACACACACACAAAAGTAGTATATCAAATACAGTTACCTACATTTACTTATAGACCTCTATATCGTCACACACATTTATAAATAGAACACTTAATCGTAACACACAAAAGTAGTATATCAAATATTGTCCCTCGCATTTACATACAAAACTCTAATATGACACACACACAAAAGTAGTATATCAAATACAGTTACCTACATTTACTTATGGAACACTATATCGTCACACACATTTATAAATAGAACACTAAATTGTCACACACAAAAGTAGTATATCAATTATTGTCCCTCACATTTACATACAAAACTCTATTATGACACACACACAAAAGTAGTATATCAAATACAGTTACCTTGATTTACTTATAGAACTCTATATCGTCACACACATTTACTTATAGAACTCTATATCGTCACACACGTTTATAAATAGAACAGTTAATCGTCACACACAAAAGTAGTATATCAATTACTGTCCCTCACATTTACATACAAAACTCTATTATGACACACACAAAAGTAGTATATCAAATACAGTTACCTACATTTACTTATAGAACTCTATATCGTCACATACATTTACTTATAGAACTCTATATCGTCACACACATTTACTTATAGAACTCTATATCGTCACACACATTTATAAATAGAACACTAAATCGTCACACACAAAAGTAGTATATTAATTATTGTCCCTCTCATTTACTTACAAAACTCTATTATGCCACACACAAAAGTAGTATATCAATTACAGTTACCTATATTTAGTTATAGAACTATATATCATCACACACTTTTATAAATAGAACACTAAATCGTCATACACATTTATAAATAGAACACTAAATCGTCACACACAAAAATTGTACATCAATAATTGTCACTCAGATTTACATACAAAACTCTAATTTGCTACACACAAATGAATTATATCAATTACAGTTACACACATTTACTTATAGAACTCTATATCGTCACACACATATATAAATAGAACAATAAATCGTTACACACAAACATGGTATTTCAATTATTGTCTCTCAAATTTAAATACAAAACTCTATTATGCCACAACAAAAGAAGTATATCAAAACAGTTACTCACATTTACTTATAGAACTGTATATCGTCACAGACATTTATAAATAGAACAATATATCGTCACACACATTTATAAATAGAACACTAAATCTTCACACACATTTTCTTATAGATCTCTATATCGTCCCATACATTTATAAATAGAACACTATATCGTCACACACAAACATGGTATTTCAATAATTGTCACTCACATTTACATACAAAACTCTGTTATGCCGCACATAGAAAGTATATAAATTACAGCTACATACATTTTTGTATAGAACTCTAAATCTTCACACACATGTATAAATAGAACACTAAATCGTCACACATATTTGTAAATAGAACGCTAAGTCGTCAGACACATTTATAAATAGTCACACGCAAACATAATACTGTACATCAATTATTGTGACTCACATTTACATACAAAACTCTATTATGCCACACACAAAAGAAGTAGTATATCAATTTCAGTTACACACATTTACTTATATAACTCTAAATCGTCAACCACATTTAAAAATAGAACACTAAATTTTCATACACAAACATAGTTCATCAATTATTGTAACTCACATTTACATACAAAACTCTATTATGCCACACACAAAGGAAGCATATCATTTACAGCTACAACATTTACTTATAGAACCCTATATCGACACACACATTTATAAATAGAACACTAAATCATCACACACATTCATTTATAGAACTCTGTATCGTCAAACAATTATAAATAGAATAATAAATCGTCACAAGCAAACATATTACATCAATTATTGCCCCACACATTTACATACAAAACTCTACTATGCCACATAAAAAAAAGTATATCTATTACAGTTATACACATTGATGTATAGAACTCTATATCGTCACATACTTTCATAAATAGAACACTAAATTTTCACACACAAACATAGCATATCAATTATTATCGGACAATTTTATATATTGAACTTTATATCGGCACACTCAAACATAGCATAATAATAATTGTTATAAGCATTTACTTATAAGGCTCTATTTTTGCATACGCCAACATATATCAAATGTTGTGAAACACATTTACACATAGAACTCCTTATCAAAACACACTAACATAATATATCAAATATTGTCATATACAATTTACAGTTCGAACACTATTTTGGCACTTAAAAACATATAAAAAATAGTCACACACATTTGCATTATCAACACTCACAAACATATTGTTTCATTATGGTCATAGAGGCCTACAAATAGTACTCTATTTTGGCTCATATGGTTATAAAATAATTATTATATTCAGACACATTTATATTTAGAATAATACATTAGGAAACTCTAACATAGTATATCAATGGTTGTCAAAGCCATTTACAAATAGAACTCTATCTGATCACACACTAAAATTGTATATTACTTATTATCACATCCACTTACAAATAGAATTGTATATCGTCACACACAATCATAGTATAATAAATATTGTCACACACATCTACATATTTCTATAAATCTTCTTTATATCGTCACAAACATAAAATATCAAATATAGTCACACAGAATTACATACAGAACTCATATTGGCACACACACAAACATAACATAGTTATTATAGTGACACACATTTACATAGGCTATAGAACTCAAAATCTTCAACCAGTCATGGCATAACAATAATTGTCCCACACATTTACTCATATATTCAATATAAACACATACAAACATAGTATAACAATTTTGGAATACTCATTTACATTAGACCTCATATATTGCCACACATATAGTACATGAATTATTGTCACACAGATTTATATTTAGAACTCTATTTTGGCACACACATACATAATTTAATAATTATTATGTCATACATTTACCCTTAGAAATTAATATCAGCACAAATAACATAGCATATCCATTATTGCTACACACAATTAGATTTAGAACTGTTTTTGGCATATAGAAACACACCATATAAATTATTGTCATACACATTTACATCAAGAACTCTATATTGGCAAACACTAAAGTAATACATCAATTATTGGCAAACACATTTATAATTAGAACTCGATATTGACACACACTAATACTGTACATCAATTTCTGTCATTCAATAATATTTAGAAATCATTTAGAAATCTATTTTGTCACATACCCAAACATAGCACAGTAATTGTATTAACAAACGTTTACAATTAGAATATCAGTACACACAGAGTGTCGCATTTAATGTATCATCATATATTTGATTGTAACACACATTTACATTTAGAACTATATTTTTTCACACACAAACTTAATAAAATAGTTGTGTTCACTCGCATTTACTTTAGAACTTTAATTTGGCACACAAACGTAATATAATAAATATCGTCCCACACATTTACATATAGAGCTCAATATCGGCACACCCAAACATAGCATATCAGTTATTTTCATACACATTTACATATAAAACTCTATATTGGCACACACTAAAATAGTACATCAATACGTGCAGTTTTTGTATTGTTTATCTTGAGGTTTTTCTTATAAATTACACTTTTGGTATCACTTGGCAAAAAAACAATACTTATAGATATTTCTCAGCAGAAGCGTTTCGACGTCAGTGCATTCTTCAATGCTGTATGCAAACAATACATCAGCACATAAAAAGGTGAAACAAGCGCTAAAAATATATATTTAAAAAACCATTAAAATGTTGTACACACAAAAAGACATACTTACTTCCTAACTGTATCACCTATACCAAAAACACATACAAATACTACACCATACTGAACTCATAAACGTCATATAATTCACAAAAAAACAAACACAAAATACTACAACAAATAAAAAATAAACATAACCTTAAGATTAACAAACTGAAACATCACTCACAAACCAAAATTAACACCACACATGAATTTCTCGGATCATTTTTAACTCAAAAAAATTTAACAAACAAGAAATGGCCTTACTTAACAAAGGCCTCAAACACAATTTACGCAACATAAAATACACACAACAAAAAAACTCAGTAACATATTACTCGACCTCAAAGCAGCCATACAAACCACAGACATCAACGATCATGAATACCTCCGACAAGACACAACTCGTAATTTAAACAAAACTAAAGACACCTTACACAAATTAAACCACAAGCACCAACACTTAACACATCACCTAAAATATACAAAAAAGACATACTAATACGCCCACTAATAATCAAATCAGCACCTTCACATAAACTAGCGAAATAGCTCAAAAAATAATAAGATATATTATCACATTTCATAACCACACCAGTATAAAAAACAACGTACCCATCAAAGAAATAATAGACTTAGTGAAACAAATGTTAATAGAAAACAACATACCAGACAACATAACCAAAGAATAATAACACTAACAGAAACAATCACTTCTCAGAATTACTTCATAAACAACAACAAATGCTCTACTCAAAACAAAGATCTACCCATGGAATCCCCCATTTATAGTATATTGTTACAAATATTTATACTCAAACAAAAATACATCATAAAAAACAACAAATATACCCACTAAATAATATATTGGTACAAATACGTAGATGGCATCATAATCCTATACAATGGCAACATAAGACAAATAAACACCTTCTACACATACATAAACAAAATACATAATAATATAAACTTCATACAGAAAACAGAACAAGAGAACAAAATCAACTTCCTAGATCTTATGATAACAACACAAGCATGCATTCAAAATATACAGGACCACTGACAGAGTTATACACAATACTTCCAATCAACCCATACAACACAAATATACCGCCTTCCACTCCATTATACAAAGATTAATCAACGTACCCAAGAACTATGAAGACAAACTTAATACAATAAAATATAAACGGATAAAAACACCCTGATAGACAACATAATGCTCTAAAAACAACACATAAATAACACAACAATAACACACAAAAATACATAACATAAACATATCACAATAACACATCACAAAAAATGGCTTCTTCATTTTCTCAAACTTAAATACAAAATAACATTTAAAACATCAAACACAACTAAAAAACACATACACAGTACAAAAAACACCAGAACAAACACGACAGTGGATGAGTATACAAGATCACATGCAACAACTGCCCCAGCTTTTACATAGGTCAAACAGGGAGAAACTTTACCACACGATACAAGAGTCACATAAAAAACACAACACCTAAATGAAACTGCACTATACACATCCACCATACATACAACAATATAGACATTAATCTAAAAACCCTTCACTATATAAAAAAGCAACAAATTAAACACAACAGGAAACTACAAGATATACAAACATCACAAAAACCATCTACAATACTTTTAACCGACAAAACACACTCACATTTAAATAGCTTCTATATTTGAATATATTATTACAGAAAAATATCAGTAAGTAGTGGGTTTTTTGCCAAGTGATACCAAAAGTGTAAAGTACATCAATATTTGTCAAACACATTATTATATAGAGAACTAAATATCGGCATACACAAATATAGTATATCAGACATTGTCGCACATATTACATATAGAACTTTATTTAGCTGATACAAACATAAAATATTAATTCTTGAATTTTATAGTCCATTACGTTCGGTGAATCTTATTAATCACTTAAACAATAGTTTATGACTATCCGAACTTTGATTTGGACTGCTGAGTTGAAGTTCAGATAGTCATAAACTATTGTTTAAGTGATTAAAAAATTTAATATTTTACATTTACATATAAAATTCAATATTAACCCATGCAAACATAGATCCATTATTGAGATACACATTTATATTAGAACTCTATTTTGGCACACATACAGATAACATAATAATTGTCACGCACAATTACAATATCATAATTCAATATCGGCACATAGAAACATAGCATATAAACCATTGTCACATACATTTACATTTAGAACTGTATTTTGGCACACGCAAACATAACATGATAATTATTGTGATACACATCTCCTACATATAGAACTCAATATCGGCACACACAAACATAGTATATTAATTAATATCACATACATTTACATTTAGAATTCAATTTTGGCACACACAAAGCGTATAATAACAATTATTGTTGCATACATTTACATATATAATTCAGTATCGTCACACACAAACATAGTATATAATTTAT
This sequence comes from Prosapia bicincta, assembly GCA_036971475.1. Taxonomy (NCBI): domain Eukaryota; kingdom Metazoa; phylum Arthropoda; class Insecta; order Hemiptera; family Cercopidae; genus Prosapia; species Prosapia bicincta. The sequence goes on along the minus strand of JBAIZL010000001.1, from coordinate 81,459,945 downwards.
AGTCACACTCATTTACATTTAGAACATTAGGCCTATTTGGCACACACATACATTACTTAATAATTACTGGTACATATAGAGTCCAATATCTGCACACACAACACAATATCCACACACATCCATTATTGTCTCACACTTTACACATAGAGCTTAATATCTTCACACACAAACATAGATATGAATTTTTTGATACATATTTACAATAAGCTCTATTTTGGTACAAAAAAACATAAAATAACAATAATTATCACACCCATTTACTTATAGAACTCAATATCAGCACATACAAACATATCATATTAATCATTGTCACACAAATTTACTTATATAATTCTATTTTGGCATACACAAACATAACATAATAATTATTGTCACACACATTTACATATAGAACACTTAATCGGCACACACAAGTATAGTATGTCAATAATAGTCACATACATACATACATTTGACTATTAAATGACTATATAGTTAAATTACATTGGGGTCTAAAGATATCAGAACCATCGCGAAATTGGAAGGTTGAAAGTCGCAGATTGACATTCATCTACTTCTGTTTATCTTTCTTGCTTTAAATGTATAAAATTAAGCAAGAAGTAACCCTTCACTGTCTGTCTATGTAGCGGCTCTCCTTTAAAAGCACCGCTTTATTTAAACAAACTGGAAATATTTTCCGTTTACTATGGAGATCCTACTGACGTTGTATACGTCATGATAAGCATTTCCCAATCTTGGGACAAACTAATTCTCCCCTACAATAGTATTTACGAGAAAAACTCTTTTCCTAATGCATGTTTGAAAGCAAAAGATTTTCTCTTCTCAAAAATGTTAATGACAAAAAAGCAATCGCTTATATACAGACTTGTCCTCTTCCCAAGCATGTTATGTAAGCTTTTTGAGAAAATGATCAACCGCCATGCTATTAGATACTTGAAGATTATCGATATTTTTTAGCAATCGAACAATGTGGTTTCAGGAAAACAGTTGATCTGTTGATCAATTGATTTTGTTAGAGTTTGTCATACAAAATACTAGGGATGGGCCGATTCCTAAAATTTTCGATTCCGATTCCGATTCTAAAATTTCCCGCTCGATTCTCGATTCTTTAGTCGATTCTCGATTCTCGATTCTTTCAAGTTATATTAGCTTACATTCTAGTTCTGTAATAATTAATTTAGTTAACATCTTGGTCATATGGCAAAACCTTTTAAAAGTTCTGTTTTGATGTAATAGGCTACACAAAACCTTCAACCTTGATTTATCAATAGGAATTTTTTTAAAAATAAAAACATATCAGATTAAAGTAATGACTTATTTTAAAGTTAAAAATGTGAAGTTTACTTATTTTATGATGTTTGAGAAAATTCCTAAGCCTATTTACATTGTCTCCCAAACAAAACAAAAATTAAAAACAAACGAACAACATAAAAAGTAAAAAATTAATACAAATAGGATAGTTTTTAATATTTAAAAGTCTGGCAGGTAATGTACATTTCTGTTCAAAAACACAAACGTTTGAACACGTTATGAGTGAAGCTAGTTTCATCGCTAGTCACATATAGCTCCTGAAGTTGAGAAAGGTTTTTCAGAAAACACTGTCGCGAGTGGGCAGACAGGTATTTTATTGCCATTGCATTTACATGAGGGTATTTGGCACTTTGTACTGCCAAATACTTCCCAACATCACAATCTGGACTGGCTAATGGTTCCTCCAGATAATTGTTTACTTCTTCTTCTACTGTCAATTCCCCTGGGGTACCTTCTTCCTCAACATTCTGGATTAGTGGGGCATACCTTCTCCACACCTGGTGGGACCTTTCAGTCCGCAGGTGTCTGGAACAAGTGCAACTGATTCAGGCCTATTTTGTATTTATTCCTTAATCCCGCGGTTAATCATGGCCGCGGTTAATCGAGTTTTTACTGTACTTTTTTGTGTTTTGTTCTGACATCTATAAATCAGTGGCAGTAAGACACATGGGGGAGAGAGAGAGAGAGAGAGTATCGAACCCGCTCTAGTGAGAGAGAGAGAGACGAGCGATGTCAAACGACTAGAAATGGTTACGATCTTGATTTCTGTTGCTTCATAAATAATAATATTTTCGTTTACTTTAATCATTTAATTCATTCAAATCAACCAATACATAAATAAGATATAGTTGGTAATTAATTATTTTTCCAATAAATTACTCCACACACATATCTTAATAGTTAACAAAATAGGAATCGGAATCGACACTTTTATGATGAAGAATCGAGTATCGACGATTCCTCGATACCACCTAGAATCGACGATTCCTGGAATCGAGAATCGGAATCGGCCCATCCCTACAAAATACTTTTGTTTTGTGTCAATCACACGTTTATGTATTTGTCAACCTTTAATAAGCTTCTATAATTTCGTTATTAAGGAATATTTAAACAGCTTGAAATCATGGTGTACAACTGTTAATAATCTTGCATTCATTAAACATTACCTTTCAAACGGGGATTTTCTTGAAACCACAATTTTAGGAATCAAGGACGAAGATAAGAGAGTCCGGACCCCCTTCCTCGAATATTTGTATTAACAAAATTATGGAAGTATTGAATAAATCAACTTTATTTTGCAACCATTGTTACTAACTCTACTTAGAGTAAAACATTTTTTATTTCAGCTCTCTAGACTTTGAAATGGAACGGTTGGATTGAACCCGTTATAAAGTTTTATTGTACTATTTATTTTTTACACAGAAAGTTATATTTATTTGGGGTTTATTATTGGTTTTCGATGAGCTTGCAATATTTATTTTTCATCTTAGGTTGCCAAGGATTCATACAGAAACTCCTATACTTTTGCAATGAAGTTATATATTGGATAATTGTTGTATTGTTTGCATACTTAAAAAAAGGAAAATTATCTAAGTTGTTAAAAAAAAAAACCTAATCTAATAATAATTATGTTTTACATAATACTGTTATAAAAAATATGTGACTGCCGCACCACCTTATTGGAAGTCACTTCATTTGACCTGGGGAGATCTTTGTAAAATACTGCCTACGTGCCGGTTGGACCGTTACAGAGTAAAGGATGAAGTACAGGCGCTGAGTGTCACTGTTTGCCCTTGTCTTTACCAGTGTCACTGCCAGCTTGCAGACTTTGGTCTATTCTATGTTTAAGAACAGTATTTTTATTTGAGTGGCTCCTCGAAGTAAAGCAATAGCAGAGATATGTCTGTAACACACCTGTGTTACTTGCACGACCCTAAATTAAACTACTTGAGTTTTCTGCTTCAAAGGTTCAGTGTATGACAATTAGACAACACCAGGAACTTATCTTTTACAATAATGGAATGTAGATTCAAATCATGGATTTATAGTGATAAAAGATTTTTATGGGTCCTTCACTTACGCGATTTGAAGCTACAAACAAAGAAAAATATTGACAATTTCAAGAATACGCAATTAAAGAGAGACTTGGATCTACAATAGAATGAGTGACAGCCATTTTATCACGCTCGAATCCCTCGGCAGACGCCTGATATTCCTGTGAAAGCTGGTTCTGCCTGGCATCACTCAACGTAAAACCGATCTCGTATCACAGTGTTTCCTGAGATCAACTGCATTAGAAATACTGACTTAAAACTACTTGGCCTCTGAATAGACCCAAGTTTAGACCGACTGATATCCCCTCGAGAGAGTTCAGCGGAGTTGGATTTTATACATCTTTCATGCATGGGCGCCGACTTTCAAAAAACTGGGGGGACTCAACTATTCTGGGGAATCCGAGGCCCCAGAAAATTTTAAAATTTCAAGAACTCTTAGAAGCATTTTTAGACTATCTTTGTACTTGCCAAAAGATTATTAACCTAGTTGTTTTTGACTTGTTTATCTTGAGGTTTTTATAAACAATAATACTTATTTAAATCACTTGGCAAAAAACTACTACATACTGTATTGTGTACAATAATACTCGTCTGATGAATAATACAGTAAGTAGTGGTTTTTTACCAAGTGATTGATATAAGTATCATTGATTATAAACAGTTTTGCTGGCATTCTTGGTGTTATGAAACCTGGCACGTAGCTGCCCGTGACTGCAAATAAATTTAAAATTTGTTTGAGGGCTTTTATTTTAATTATAAATTACAAAATTCTGAAATAAGCAGTTACGTAAAAACTACATTATATTACATACTGCATGAAATTTCATTGTCTATAACAAAATCTTAAAATAAAAAATCACTTGAAAAAATGAACATAAAATATAAAAGAATTTGAGGTTTCACCGGAAACTAAAGTTTATCCTTAGAAGAGTGCAAAACAGGATTGTCTGACAGGATTGATTTTAATGAAATCGTTGATGACTGGACGAATGTCTATTTCATCCAAAATATCTTGGTGGGCATGAGTAATTGCTAAATTTTTAAGTCTCTTCTGTCCCATCGTAGCTCTAAGGTATGTTTTGAGGTGCCGTAGAGCACTAAACGAACGTTCGTTAGTTGCTGACATTACCAGCACAACTTGTAGCAGCTTCAGGCCATTTACAAGTTCCGGTAACATATTTTTTACACTGGGTTCTAGTACAAAGAACTCTCTAACATCGTGCAATGTTTCAAGTTGCAGTTTCTTCTGTTTCGAAATGTCACTTAACATTGATAGATGTAAGAGTAATCTATCAGTGTCCAGATCATTTTTAAAAAAAAACTCTTTAGAGCGCGTCATATCGCTTTTTTGTCCTTTGCTTAGAATGGACAGACACTCCCTTTCTACAGCAATCACTTTCAATAGTCCTGTTGAGTCAAACCTGCTGGTAACACAAGACTTCAAAGTTTCACAAGTTTCGATGTAGATCATTTTGAAAAATTCAACTGGTGTGTTGAATATGTGGGGTGGGCCAGCCTCCTTATTTTCGTACCGTTGAGGAACGCGGAGTTTTCGTGCTAGTTCCGGTTCACCTACTACTGATGGTGGCTTCATTTTTAAACAAAAAGTCCAGAAGTCTTCAAATCCTCCACGCTTTTCTTCCAAAATACAGGCTAGGTTTATGAACATATCTTCTAAATCAGTTACACCCAAATCAGATGATTAAACTTTGCGATTTATCTCTACCACTGGGTTCATTACATGGCAATAAAGCTGTAAAAAAAAGTAAGTCTTGAATGTCAGCATCGATTCCAAACAACCTGCACATTTATAACCTGCGTCGTTCTTATCCGAGGAAGAGATGGTTTCGAACAACTCTAGAATATTTTCATAATTGTTCAATAGTTGCTGCACACTTGACGCTCTCAATGTCCATCGTGTTGGGCAAAGCGGTCGAAGTCCTACTTTATCGTTTAAGCTGGTATTCTTGGCACGGCTTACACTTCTGAATATTTCCATCCTTTTGTTGGATTCTCCAATGTTATTAATTAAATCCTTTGCAAGGCTCATAATGTCTCTCATATAAGTAAGGTAACGAAGACCATACTCAACAGCTAAATTAAGACTGGGCAGTACAGTGAATGTAAATTGCCTTATCCTGCACGTTGGAAATTAACTTTTTCAGTCCGTTGAATTTTCCGCTCATATTAGAAGCACCATCGTAGCACTGCCCTCTCAATTTTTCCATTGACATATCCAAAGGTAAGAGGATGTCTTGGACAATAGCAAACAGAGTTTGAGATTCGGTGTTTGTAGTTTCATATAATCCGATAAAATCTTCATTGATGCTCAAATCATCATTTACTGTCCTAATACAAAATGATACCTGTTCGTGAATTGAAACATCGCAAGTTTCATCCACCATTATTGAAAAGTGTTCACATTTCTTAATTTTAGCTAAGATCGAGCACAAAACAGACTGACTTAGCTAATCAATTATTTCGTTCTGAATATCGTGGGATGTCCATTTATAACCCGAACGATTTAGCCAGTCTTTTAGTTCTGGGACATCTTCTTTCCTTAGTTCCAATAGTTGCAAAAAATTTGAGTTTATATCTTCATGCCCTCTAATTGCTAGTCCTTGTCGGCATAGCAATTTCAAAGTTGTGAAAATAGCAGTTAGCGCTAAAGGGGATTTTTCATATCATTATGCATTTGCTCATTCAACCGGGAAGCAAACTTGAGTTTGAAAAGTTGACAATTTTAGAACACCTTTCTTGTGTACATTTGTAGTTTCATGAATGCGAAACTTTTCCAAGGCCCTTTTCCAGTTTGAAAAGCAGGCAAAAGTAAACGCATCTTCTTTCTTTAAAGTAAATTTTATAAGTCCTTTCGTTTCTGCCTCTTTGCACACTTTACAAAATGCTTTATCAGTTTGAACTACATAATCTAACCAAAAATATTTAGTCAACCATGATTTCTGAAAGGATCTTCCCTTACCGACGATCTTTTGGTTGCTGTTCAAATCTAAGTTGTTACTGGCAGATGTTCCAGCTACAGGTAATTCCAGTGCTGGGAGTGGAGTTGGATCCCATCAACACGTGCCTTTTTAAATTCAAACTTATCCATATAGTATCACAATAATTCACTTTTCACTATTCACTGCTCACACTAAATCACATAAACATAACGAAACGTGACGAGAACTATGTGCTGCAGAAGCCGACTGCCGCAGAAGTAAAAACTAAAAACCAAGAATAATAGGTCAGTTTGTTAGTTGTCAGAGAGCACTAGGGACAGGTGTCGGTAATTCATCCCCTAGTTCAGCCGGGCAGTCATGCCTTCAACGCAGTGACCTTGACAAAAGTCACGTAGACATCTATTTTTATCTTTCTGATTGGCGACAATAGAGCTACGAGTTTCGGTGTTTCTTTTATAATGCTCTTACTAACTAACCATCAATTGTAAACACGTTTTATGAAAATTTTACTTAATAAATTGAAGATTTCAAGAATATTCTACTGTAATTTAAAACACTTTCCTTTTCCAGATACTTCATAGATGCTTTAATCCTTTGAAATTTTGGGAGAGCTGTGCCCACACAATGTTTTTTTTGGGGGGGAGCTTGAGCCCACCCAGGCCTTATGGAGTCGGCGCCCACGCTTTCATGGAGAGATCATTCCTAGTTTATTTACACGACAATAGTTATGATGGCAAAGTGGCAGCAATTTGTCATGCCGCTGAAAGGCTTTCAATTTACATCGATATAAAGAAGACGATCTGTCTTTCTAACTCAACCTCAACACTACAGGAATAGGCTTGGTTCTTTGCACCTTGCTATAATATCACCTTCTTGTGGTATTACTTCTGCATTACCACAAGAAGGTGATGTTATCGCAAGGTGCAAAGAAGCACATCTATTCCAACTTATGGCTAGAAAATAGACCGTTAACAATGGATTACTGGACATTGTGGCCTTGATGGCAATGAAAGTCCTGACAAGCTCACTAGAGGTGGTTTTGAGCTTTTCCAGAGGGATCCCTCCTCAAGTTACCCAGCTTCGTGCAGCCTTTTAAAAGGCCAAATGATGAAGACAACCTGGGAAGAAGCATCTTTTAGCAAAAAAATGGGAGCTACTCGTAAGATCAAATACCATCCCAAATGTCCTGCCAAATGACGTCACGGTAGTTATCATTAGGATGGCAACCTACACTGAATGTTCCTCGAAGACTCCTCCACCTGTCTTATTTACATAGACCTAGATGATGAAGTTAAGGGATGATCATTTGTAAATTTGTAGACCTCTGATTCACTTCAATAATAATGATAATTTGACGAGTGAGGGTCTATTGGGCGGCAAGGAGTACAATGACAGAGCTATCACTGACGGGTGTCGGCTAAGCAAGAGTAATTAAATGGTGGTGGGAAAAAATTACTCTTGCTCCCTGTCTAAAAAATGTTGTGCCTGAAAATAAAAATGTGCTCTCTGTCTTCTTTGCAATCATACGACTGCGCATGAATTACGGTTGAATGGCTTACTAGACTGCAGTTCTGGAAAACATTCAATTCAATGCATCAGCCTACTCTTAGACTAGTGTTTGAGTCTAAGAAAGCCCCAGTTTCCTTGCTTGAGTTTAAATAAATTTCTCTAGTTTCCTTGCCAAAACTGGAGAACCATTCAGACGACGATGACAGATACTTAAAATGTTATATACCATTTTACGTACTTTCATTAGATATGAGAAAATTTGGATCACACAAAGCTGGAGAAAGTGAAGGATTTAATCCATCCGGAGGTGTTCAATCGGTTCGAGTCAAGGGGATTGGGGGACTGGAGTTAGACAGGAAGTTGGATGTTTTCTTATCGGGCAGTAATGGTAAACCATGGACTTTTGATACGATGCAAATACCACTTTGTTAGCCTTGTGGAGCAATCAAGCATGATTTATTTGTTTCTTTATGATAAGATGAATGAAATCGTAGCTTTTGATCTTCGCATAAGTTTAAAGGTGGTATTATGGGATAGATCTGCGGCCATTGACAGTGTCATCGCTTTTTTAAATCAATTTTACCTTTGAACGTAGCATAGTAACGGTTTATTGAATTAAAATTTAAGTATATATAAAGAACATAAGTCAAAATACAAATACAAGAATTTTAATTGAATTTACAATTCAAAGCTTTTCGTTGGCTAACAGTACCAACATCATCAGGAATATTAAACAGTTAAAATTAACATATGTGCAAATTAGACATTGTTCTTCCCATAGTATAAAATGGGAAGAAAAATACTATAAAATTAACTTCATGATAAATAAAAATAGAAATATAAAAATAAATAATATATCCAAAAAACTAAATAATTTGAAACTTGAAAAACAAATGAAAATAATACCTGAAGTTAAATATCATAGCTTTCACCCTAATGTTGTTAATTTATCTAATACTAAATTTAATAATTGCGAAATAAAACTACTTGAAAATAATAAAATCAATATAAAAAGAAACATAAATAAAGATATTGATAATATAATAATAGATACAGAAATAGCCATTAGTAAATTAAATGAAAATATACAAGATAGTACCAGAATCGAAGCAGCTCATGAAATAAAAAAATTAATTAAAACTAATAAAATTAATAAAACCCATAGAGAAACATATTTAGGAGTTAAAGATTTAAAAGATAAACTACAAAATAACAATCTAATTACAGTAAAGGCTGATAAAAGTAATGCTATTGTAATTATTGATAAGGACGAACACATAAATAAAACAGACAAATATATAAATGAAAATCAATTTAGTGAAATATATAAGGATCCTTCAAAGAAATACCAAAATGAAATAAAAAATTTAATAAAATCTTATAAATTATTTAATAAATATAATATTAGTAATTATATGAACGATAATCCAAAAATTCCAATAATGAATGGACTTATTAAATTACACAAAATTGAGAAACCAATTAGACCATTAGTAAATTTTATGAATGCCCCTTCTTATAAAATATCTAAAATCATAACATCTATTCTTAAAGATAAAATGAAACTAAATAATAATCATACCATAAGTAATTCTATTAACCTTATTGAAAAATTAAAAATAATTAATATTGACAATAAAACAAAATTAATATCATTAGATATAAAAAATATGTACACAAATATTCCTATAAAATAGACTCTCAATATATAGGAGTCTTCAATATAAATCTAGATTAGAGTAAAATGAAAAAGATAGAAAATTAATATTAGAAATTATAAATACATTAAAAATAATATTAAATCAAAATTATTTTTCATATAATAATAAAATTTACAAACAGGAAGATGGTCTTGCCATGGGTTCTCCCTTATCGAATATAATATCTGAAATATTTTTACAATATATAGATGATAAAATAAATAAAATTATACAGACATTTGATAAAAACGGTTATTGGTTTAGATATGTAGAGGATGGTTTGTATGTATCTAATAATAATGGTATAAACTTAATAACTATTTTAGATAAAATAAATGTGATAAATAAAAATATTAATTTTACTTATCAAATGGAGAAAAATAATAAGATCAACTTTCTAGATATAACAATTATAAGACATATTTATGAATTTAAATTTAACATATATCGTAAACCGACACAAACTAACCAAATTATACATAATAATTCTAACCATCCGTATAATCAAAAAATGGCTGCATTACACAATTTATTATATAGATTACATAAAATACCTATGAATAATGAAAACAAGATAAGAGAGAAAAACATTATCTATCAAATTGCAATTGAGAATGGCTATAAAAAAACTGTTGATAAACTTAATTATAATATTTTAAAGAAACAAAATAATAATCTAATTCACAAAAATAATGATGAAAATGTCATATGGACTTCATTTACATTTTTTGGTAATGAAGTAAAAAATATCACAAAATTGTTTAAAGGTAGCAACATAAAATTCGCTTATAATACGAATAATAAATTAATAAATATAATGAATAATAATAATATTATTAATATGCATGAAAAAAACGGTGTATATAAATTAGAATGTGATTATTGTAATAAAGTTTATATAGGACAAACTAAGAAAAAACTTAAAGATAGATATAAAGAGCATTTTAATGCATATAAAAAGCCAGAAATTTATAAATCAAATTTTGCTAGTCATTGTATTAATAATAATCACTTATTTCCTAATATAAATAATATGATACTTGTAAAAGAAATTAACAAAGACCTGAGAATGAATATTTATGAAGCTTTAGAAATACATAAATATAATACTAATAATGAGTTGATAAATGAACAAATACAAGTAAAATCTAAATTTGATAATATATTCAGTATTTGTAATGTTAGGGCAGCAAAATAAAATTTTTTTAACAACATTGTAATTGATTTGGCATAGCTATTTATTTGATCTAATTTGCAGATATGTTAATTTTAATTGTTTAATATCCTTGATGATGTTGGTACTGTTAACCAACGAAAAGCTTTGAATTGTAAATTCAATTATAATTCTTGTATTTGTATTTTGACTTATGTTCTTTATTAATACACAAGAATACATATTGCGATATTTATAAATAAATAAATAAATAAATAAATAAATAAATATATATATATATATATATATATATATATATATATATATATATATACATATATATATATATATATATATATATATATATATATATATATATATATATATATATATATACATACATATATATATATAATATATATATATATATATATATATATATATATATATATACATATATATATATATATATATATATATATATATATATATATATATATATACATACATATATATATAATATATATATATATATATATATATATATATATATATATATATATATATATATATATATACATATATATATATATATATATATATATATATATATATATATATATATATATATATATATATATATATATATATATATATATATATATATATATATATATATATATATATATATATATATATATATATATACATACATATATATATATATATATATATATATATATATATATATATATATATATATATATATATATATATATACACACTTTAAATTTATATATGTATGAAAAACTTACTGAGAAAAAACGTTTTCAATAACACTATGCATTCGTTAGTGTAACTGACGTCAATTGACTAAACGAAGATCGTTTTATGAGATAGAAAATGTTTTGTCTCAGTAATTTTTCATAAAATTACTTACGGCATACGTTCATTAAATCGTTACTATTTAAGTTCAAACCTATAAGCTTCTCCAATCGTCACGTCGTGGGCAAATAATCCAAAATGTTTATAAATTAAAATTGAATAAATTCAAATGTAATTATAAAAAATTTTATTTTATGTTACATTAAAATTGAATAATTTCGCTATTACTTACTATTCTTAACAAGAGTTCAATACTTCTCTTCCTATTGCGCCCCTATAACTTTTCTATATTTCAGCTATAATAATTTTGTTTTCCCTATTAGAATGTATGCTGTTTTAAAGCTTTGTCTCTAAAATATCAAAGCTAGAAGTTACTTTTAAATTTATTAATTTTTTTGTTTAAAATAAAAATTATATTATGACAAAAATAAGTTGTTTTCACCAAAATAAACAAAAGTTAACATAAATAAATAAAGATCTCCTTAGGTGATTACAAAACCTGTAATATTTGACATACATTTTTTATTTAAAAAAAAGTCAACTATGAAACGTTGACAAACTTGTTAATATATTGTCACTGATCAGGAACTTTCATTATTTGACAATCTTAATAATATATTATCACTGATCAGGAACTGGCATTAATTGACAGTCTTGTTATTATATTATCACTGATCAGGAACTGGCATTAATTGACAGTCTTGTTATTATATTATCACTGATCAGGAATTGCCATTAATTGACAATCTAGTTAATATACTATCACTGATCAGGAACTGGCATTAATTGACAATCTTTTTAATATAATATCACTGATCAGGAATTGCCATCAATTGACAATCTAGTTAATATATTATCACTGATGAGGAATTGGCATTAATTGACAATCTTAAGAATATATTGTCACTGATCAGGAACTGGCATTAATTGACAATCTTTTTAATATAATATCACTGATCAAGAACTTGCATTATTTAATAATCTTGTTAATATATTATCACTGATTAGGAACTGGCATTAATTGACAATCTTAATAATATATTATCACTGATCAGGAGCTGGCATTAATTGACAATCTAGTTAATATATTATCACTGATCAGGAATTGCCATTAATTGACAATCTTGTTAATATATTATCACTGATCAGGAACATGCATTAATTAACAATTTAGTTAATATGGTATCACTTATCAGGAAAAGGAGAAAATTGTCACTCTTGTTATTATATTCATCACCACTATTTTGAATGTTTTAGAAAGTTGTACACTAAAACGTTATCCAGTCTAAGAAGTCAAAGTCGAGGTAGACTGAATACATAAGAATCTCCCGTTTACGACGAAAAACTTTCAGAAGGAACAATCAACTGTCAAGTAAAACCTTGAAGAATATAAAATTAAAGCAATGAGACTTTCCTGTAGAGTAGAAGAGGCTCATGGACACAGTCGGTTACTCCGACAAATACACGGATCCGGTTGTTGTACTTCCATTTTGTTCCAGTGATAGGGTCTGACAACCGAGTAAAACTGTGATCCGATTGTGGAACTTCCATTTCAACGAATGTAAAATTGGTGTTGCATAATTAGATTCAGTGGCGCACCCAAGGGAGGAGCTAGGGGGCCCGGGCCCTCTCTTAGCATAAGAAAAATTGAAAATTTATAAATAAATTAACAATGACAAGAAAAATATTATTTCTTCAACTGCAATTTAGGTGTAGGGTAATACGAACGACAATAGAAAATAATATTTAGCCTATTTGTAAATTGAACTCTCTGAGTTAGTATTTCCTCTAGTGAACGGACTGTAATAGCCTATATTTGTTATAAAACATTGGATTATACAATATTTATATTATTTACCGTTGGATAAAATACATGCATTTATTACTTTTATTTGTGTCTGAGTATCTTGTTTTATGAGCCTTATTAGGCTTTAAGTAGCATTAAAATGTTAGCTATTTTTAAATTTACCATTAATTTTTAAAAAATTTAACATTTCGTTTTGCTGTAAAATGCGCAGTTTTTGAGTTGGTACCTTAAGGCATAACAAAATAAGCATTGAAGTTACTTCATAAATGATAATTATGGGGAAATATTAAAATTAGGGGATTGTTTAATGATATAACATGTATTTAACTTCTGTTTGTACAATCATAACAATAGTCCTTGTCCTCTATGGCCATTTCAGCGGCTGTTAAGATCTCTCTGCAATCGTCAGAGGGTATCGCTATAGTGGGATCGTTAGTTAAAGAGCAACTGCTTAATAAATAGAACACATAATAAAAACTATAAATAGGTCCTAACATATAATTAAAAATTTTGAAGATTGTCAAGGTTTAATTAGGCCCATCAGTTTAAAACACGTTTCCGAAATGTCATGACAAAAGGAGCAGAAAAACAGTTTTAGAAACATTGTCTTTATTTCGGTGTGAATTCTGAGACCATTATAAAAAAAAATCAACTTATAACAATAAATATCTCATATATTTGTTAAAGGTTAATTTGTTTTTTTTTGCTGCCCATGGTCTTAGAATTAAGACCATAATTAGAAAATTGTCTTTGATTATTATCATTTTGTTGGAAGCAGAAAAAAACATGATGACTTTAATGAAAGTCAATGGAACAGGAACCAAAAAGTAAAAACGCCCAAAGTACTCGTCAAAAAATAACAAACAACCTACTATACTATATCATAAAAACACAGATTTAGTCTCACCCCCCTCCCCTCCGCCCCGTTGTAGTTTCCCCCTCTTAACAAAATCCTAGGTGTGCCCCTGGCGGGATTTAACACACGGGTGAATTACAGTAGGAAGGCATTTGGGAGCTTTTGTTATTAAGTTAACGTAGGGGAATTTGCTCACAGTTCTGGATAATTCAATAATAGGAAATGACAGCCTATTGCCGTACAACACGAATTAAGTATCAAGTAATGACGTAAACATTGGTTCTTACACTATACCGCTGCTTTTTTATGCATCTACATTTACTTTAGCAGTTATTATACAATTATGCAACTTATTTCTGAGTAGACCTACTCCGAATATACACTTCTGCTGACAAGCTACTGAGGTTTATGTGCTATCTGCACTGCTAAAACCTTATATACTAGAGTGGAGATATTATTATCTTATAGAAACATCTAATTGTTTTATAAGGTTCCATTACGGATTGGGATAATTTTAGAATGTTTTATAGTCCGTATGCTCTAACCTGTTATGTAAGCCCGGCCTGGCCCATACGTGCCTTATCACTTGCATCCGTTTCCATAATGAGTCACAACCAGCATCCCCAATAAGTAAATGACCACTCTTACTCGATAGTCCAGGATCTAAATGGGTTTGAGCTGCATTGAAAGCCTAACGCAATTTTATTTCAGATTATTCTTCTGGGCACTTGGATGATTGTAAAAACGTATGTCGTCGCCCCCTCATGTGGTCGACATAACGGGGGGGGGGGGGAGAACAAGCTGTACTGGAACCTTTGTATCTTTGAAACTTTTAAAGATAAAAAAACCATAAAAAGGTTTTAAAGCTCACGAAAATAAGGACTTTAATAATGGTTCTTACGTAAAAATGGCTAACTATAACACCTAGTGAGTAAAAATAATTTTTCCTTAAACCTTAACTTTTACTTTGGTTTTTAGTGAATTTCCATTAGAAAATTAGCCCACTGTGTTAAACGTAAGCCGTAGAGTAAGATGAATGTTTTTATTTTAAGGTCCCTGGAATTAGAAAAAATATTTGTTCAAATTTATACACACAAATATATACTAATATAACGAAAAATTTAATGTCTAAATCATGGTAACTTTGGAACGAAATGTCCGATTTCGATCTAATTTGGTAAGCAGATGTATTTTGTTATTTGTGGGAATACATTTGTTCATAGGAAGAACCGATTAATTAGAAGTTGATTTTTCGCCCGCCTTTTTTAATACAAATAATTGATTTCCATTTTATACCAAAAATATTATGAATTTCTGAAATGCACTTATAAAGAATAAAATCCAATCTGGAAGTACACAACTTTATGTAAGATTTTTAAACTATAATAAAAAGTACGCTATAGGGGATTGATCATACACAAAAATGCTGAATAATGTCCCCGACCAGAAGGAACATTTTACAACGAATTTACTACGGAGCTAAAGCATTGAGCTCAATACATTACATTACCTGAAAACAAGCAAAATCTGAGAAAGTACGCTGCAAGCTATTTATTAAAAATATAACTGTACCTGTTGGAAAAATACTTTACATATCTGGAGGAGCCCAGAAAACTTGATTCCACCGTGCAAATGTACAAACTGTTCTAAACGATCTTCTTAAAATAATTTGTACTCTTAAGAAATAACTTTTAACCAGTAGGTATTATAGTTAGCAATTTTTACGTA